>BFEA01000043.1:1562742-1587584 GCA_003427395.1 Chara braunii
ACATGTCGCCATTGATGACAGCTTCCTATGATGCTGTCTCTTATACACATCTAGATGTGTATAAGAGACAGGTATAGGTCAGATGACCAGCCTTTTGGAGTTTGCTTTTCTGCCCGAATGATGAGAGCCTTCACATGTTTTCCGCTTCGTGCTGTGGCTCTGCCGAGGTTGTGTTACCAGATGTATGTCATTTGATGAGGTCCGGGGCCTATGAGGGCGATTGAATGCCCTTGTCTAATGTGGAATGCCTCTGAGGACGTTTTCCTCCAGCTTCTCGTCTTAGACTAAGCCTCAAAATGTGCCATTGTAATATCCTTAGACACGTCAGATTGTCTGCTGGTCCGTAGCTACTGCCAGTCGTACTATTAGGTCTATTCCAGGCTTAGGATGCCATTGGACATTGTCTCGCTTACGTGACATAGAATGCAGCGCAAAAGGCTCTGCATGGTTTGTCTTATGTGCCAGCGTACGGTGCGGGAAAGACTCTGCCGACCGGCACTTCATTTGGTGCAGAAGCTACATGTTCAAGCTTTGCTGAGATTCTAACAGAACACTGGCAAGGTTTGGAAAGCAGGTCAAAAGTGCAAGTTATTCCCTGGCCTTTTTTCGTGCCTTTTTCTTAATCACTCAAGAGTTCAAGTGGAGTTTTGAACTCCTGGGGCGAGGCCCCACTTGCCCAGGTTTCTTAGAGTTGATCTTCATGATGAATGATCAGAAATTGAGGATCCAGGTAAGTGGGACCTTGGCCCAGTGAAAGCTCAATTGTGTATGCATTGCAACTTGATGTTTTGACATGCTTTTGGCGTCCATTGGGTGATCAGTGATCACTGTTTTGTTTTGGGGCATTGCTTTTAGTTCTGAGGACCTGGACCTTTCTTACGTGTATCTCACCTCAATTGCTGCCAGATTCCGTTTTTCAACTTTTTCTCTGCACGTCAGTCCTGACGGCAAAAGAGAACTTTCTGCGGAGCGAAGAACCCAGGCCAAGTAGAGGTTCAACCTCAGCACTGAGGCTGAAAGACTCAGGGTTGAGCATTATGAGCGATGAACTACCAGTGTGTAAATGTGCAGCTTGAGCACTGAGGTCACAAAAAAAAAACAAAGGTCAACCCTTTGTTGTGGCGAAAGAACACTTATCAAGCACGAAGGTATAAGGCGGTCCAGATCTTTGAACATTGATAATTAGACTCACAATGCCCGACCAGTTCGCATGGTTTGGAGAGCACTTGTTACGACCCTCTAGGCTCTAATCTTTCAGCCTAGTAGTGGAACTCTTCATTTCTTGACTCTATCCGTGTTTTGATCGGAGTACATACCAGGAAAAAATGGTCGGGAATACCTGGCTTTAAGCATATTGCTGGCCTAAACTGCCAAAGGAGAAGCGACAATTGGAATCTTGGCAGTTGTCATTGTTGCTTTGCAGGCCTACTCCCTAAGCTTAGGCTGCCTATCATTAGCCTTTGTAGGTACTGGAAAGCTTAGAATGCTAAGAAAGAAATAGCCACCCTTACTAGCATAGCTTCTATCATTAAGCTTTGTAGGTACTGGAAGGCTTAGAATGCTAAGAGATAATAGTCATCCTTATACTAGCATAGAGGGAAATGAACTGGGGGTTTTCACCATGAGCTACCTTCTTCATCCGAATAAAACGTATGGTCATGATAGCTGAATTTGGGCCACATTTCAGTCTAGATACCGCTGTAATGACCGTACGCTCTATTCGGGTGAAGAAGGTACCCAGCCTAATATGTTAGGTAGTATGTACAATATTACGGCAATGCACACCACTGGCTTGCAGAGCATTAGCAATGAGATGGGTATTTGAATGCAGCTCAAGCGCATTTTCTGAGTTTATGTGATTTATAGCACTGTTGAGCTTTGAGCTTATCAGTAAATTGCAGATCTTTGTTATTTCAGAACGTTGGTGCTTTTCAGTTTCCTGCGTTGGCCCACTCTAGGAAATTTCACAAGTTCTTAGCGTCTCTTAGCACGTTCCGTGTTGGTGGACTACTGGTAGAATGGGTTAGCGACCGTCTTCACCCGAATAGAATGCCCCATTCATTATAGCCATATTCGATGCGCGATTTTCAGTCTTAGATACAGCAATATTGACCGGGCGTTCTATGTGGGTGAGGACAGTAGTCAGAGTAGGGCAAGGAGCAAACACTAGAATGTTTGTATTTCTTTCCATGACAACAGCATCTTCAATCGGATTGCAGTGCTAACTGGATAGATCGTGTGATTTATGACGGTGCTGACGTTTCACCTTAGTGGTGAATACTGTCATATTTGCAGTGGCATTTGCGTGGCGTACCAACAACAAATGATGTGAGCAAGCATCAGTATATTTTCCATTTCATAGTAGTCTGGGTTGGCATTGACTCGTAGATCTCGGTGACTATCCTGCTTTGCAGTTTTCTGCTTTAGCCCACAACTTTCACAAGTTCTTAGAGTCTTTTTGTGCATTACTTTTTGGCGGCAGGGCAAGCAGCAAACAACAGAATGCCTGTGATTCTTTCTGATACGCCAGCGTCTTCTTAAGCATTGGAGTGCTCTTTGCCTAGCCTGTGCTATCTGGCCAGTCTTTGTGCCATCTGGCCAACCTGTGTGCCATCTGGCCAGTCTTTGTGCCATCTGCCCAACCTTTGTGCCATCTGGCTAGCCTTTGTGCTAACTGGCTAGCCTATGTGCCAATTGGCTAGCCTTTGTGCTATCTGGCTATAGCGTTTGTGCTATCTGGCTATAGCCTTTGTGCTATCTGGCTAGCCTCTGTGCTAACTGTATAGCCCTCATGCTAGATGGCTAGCTATTGTGCCAACTGCCTAGCGTTTGTTTGAACTGATTAGCATTTGTGCCAACCAACTGGCTAGCACACACTTCATGTAGAAGAACAGCAAAATGAGTGAGGCTTTACTCTCGCAGAGGACACAATGTGCAAAATCTGCAAAACCTGCAAACAGCCAAATTGGATGCTACAGCATCGCACTTCTGTGCTAACTGGCTGGCTTTGTCCTAACTGGCCACCCTTTCAGCTTACCGGCTAGCCTTTCAGCAAGGCCTGTCCTTGGGGCTTTGAACAGTTTCCGAGTTACAATGTACTCTATGCTCACCTGTAGGTAGTAGACCTGCAGGGATTTTTGGCTATGTACAATGCTAGCAAGCATTGCATGAATTCTGTGGGGAAATAGTACTCTGTGGGGAAATAGTACTGTGTGCTGACTGCAGATCAGTCACCTGCAAAGCAGAGGCATCAGAATTTGTATCATGAGTTAGCACATTGTAGAGCGAGTTTCTAACGTACCGAGAAGAACGGGTTTGCTTTATAGACGAAGACTATTTAGGACCAAAGGGCTTAAGCTGTCCTCATGAGAAGCACAGAGTCGAGAATCGGGAATGTTAGGTAGCGTTGCAAGGCAAGGATTGACTCGCCGAAGAGTGCAGCATGGCAGCTGATCAAGCCACATGTACTAAGTGTTTCTGCGTTTCATCTCGACTTAATGTGTTGATCTCCAACTCCGAGCATGTCCACTGTGATATCTCTTTCATTAGCAAAGAGCAGCATGCTTAAGATTAGCCCGTCAGGCCTCAGCTGTACCATATGTCACACTCTTCGTTTATAGTGTACGGCTAGTGGGTGTCAAACCCTCAAGGCAGCGCTTGGTGCGCCACATCCTGCAGAGCCCCTTTGATCATGCGAACTTTGTCAGCAACTTAATGGCAGCAGTGCAATGTTCACAGAGTGCTTACGAGCATGCTGGGGCGTCAAGGAATGTTCTACCTGGGAGAATGTACTGTAAGCTGTAGCTAGGTGCAATCTGTTGAGGTGTTGCATGTATCTGGTGTAGAAATCAGGCTGTGTGCTTACGAAAGATTGTTCGCCACCAAGCCTCTTCTGCCGTCACTCTCCCTCCCTATAAGGGCGTACTCAGTGATTACTTGCGCTAAATGTTTCCTGACTATAATCGCAGTCAGATACTTCGCCAAAAGTCATGCCTGAGACATACCCTTCGTCCTTTTACTGCTCCACTTTCTGAGCCAGTCTTTCATGTTCACTGTAGATGTTTGAAAACCGCTGTTGTGTTTTCTGCATTGTTATGGGTATGCTACCCCCAAAACAACCACTCTTCGAGCCTCGTCCCGACTTTCTTCTGTATGATTACATGGTCCAAGAGGGTTGTTTAGGCTTTTGCGTCGCTATGGGTATGCTACCCCGAAAATGACCACTGTTCGAGCCTCATCTCGTATAAGCGCCAATAGGCTTGTTCACAGATCCAGGCACAAAGCTCTTTGTGTATTGGCTCACCTATCATTTAGTCCACTTGCAACACAAGTGCAAACCTGGGACAAGCCAGTTATATCAGATAAGTGGTCCAACTTGTCAGGGCATTGCAAAATAAGCTGTTTGTTTTTGGTTAAGTGTTTCTCTTCTTGAGCCTGGTAGGGCGAAAGCTCTGACGAGTCTTCTCATTTTTTCAGCAGCAGACAGTCATCAAAGCCCTCCAGGTCACTCTTTTGAGCCCTCACAAATTGTGTGAAAGGTCTCGTCATTTTCACTGTTGAGTCTGTGTTGACCAGCCGTTTACACACTACCAGAAATGTGAAGTTCTACACAATCTTTAAGCGGCATCATTATCACGATGTGGTAGTGTAGTTAAGCGTTGGAATGCACCATTTCTTGAGTTGTGGTCAAGTATGGCGATCTGAGCGCAACACGTCAGGGCATAGACACAGTAGAACTTGTTCAAAATTCAACTGAATTCGGCCATAACTACTGTCAAATACATTCAGGAAACCGGCCATGCCAGTACGCGCTAACTGGTGGAATACAATTTCAAAAGACGCGTGGTGCGAAGGAAGTGACCGTCTTTTTGAAGTGATGCGGCAGAATTGCTGGCCATCTGCAGGAGGGATTGTGCTTGTGCAAAGTTGCGTACAAAATAGATGATCGGAAATCAAATGTAGATTTGCACCGGAGCATTATCATGAATTCACTTTCGCAGCAACTGGCCAAGATCTTTGGAAAGCCTTGTAGGCGAGTCTGCACCAGAGCATTATCATGAATTCACTTTCGCAGCAACTGGCCGAGATCTTTGGAAAGCCTTGTAGGCGAGTCTCAAGTCGTACTCAGACTAGGACTTTTTTGACTGAATTTGGGTGTAACTGTGGTCATATACATGGCAGAAAGTCCAAGTGTCAATATGTCCTCAAAATCTTAGCGGAACGTCGGCTTGATAGCTCCTTGAAGGTTTGCTGAGATTGTGGGCCTCCACAACCTCAGCCTCGCAAGTTGAAGCTGCCGATTTTATCAGCCGCCATCTGATATTCCTTCTTTTGTCTACATCCATAACTAGTCCGTATAGGCTCCTCACTTAGCTACATACGTAATCATGCGCTCAGAATGTAGGCCTCCTAGTTAATTTAGCCCGTAACTTGGCTTTGCATGTAGGTTGTCGACGGCTGTCGTTACCGTTGAGTTCACCATGTAGTGTCTTTGATGCTTCCAAAGCTCTTGTAGACGGATCATGTCATGACGAGTCTCTCAGTGGACGCTTTTCGGCGTTTCGGTCTTCCTTTTTGACGGAATAGGAGTTGCTCCACATTCAAATGCACCTTTGACTATCGAGGCTCGAAGTTTCGAAAGCTTCTCAAAGCGTGCTATCCAGCTTCGATGGTTTAGCGTTCGAGTTCACATGGCACATCATCTTCCCTAGTGTAATGGGAAACACTAGGGAAATTAGAAATTACTCAGCACACAAGTTAGCAGGAAATATGGGGCTTAACTAGAGAAGTCAGTAATTAAACACTACAATCATACAATGAATCAATGATACTTTTTTCTAATTTTTTTTAACATCTCTTTAGGTTCTGGCATTATGGTTAGTTTGGCGCTCTATCCAATCGAGCCACCCAATTGAGCCCAGAACTCATAAGATACAGGGGTTGAGACTTGAAAACTGTAGCCACCCAATTCAACTGAATTTGACTGTCAAATACAGTTTGGTGCTCTATGTAGTTGCCCAAGCCGATTCTGAGGTCAGACCCATGTCACACCCAGGCCGTGCCACGGTATGGTACACACAGGATTCTGAGGTCAGACGCATGTCACACCCAGGCCATGCCGTGGTATGGTACACACACGTAGGCGTTAGCAAAAAGATCAAAAGTTCAAATCACGATGGAATTAGATGCACGTCTTGCCAGTGATAGTTGCTCCGCCTGACATCGCTTGGGGACTTTGAGCTGTTTGTCTTCCTGCGTGGCCCGATGGAGATTGTGGGGTTTGGGAAACAGTCCTCTTTTTTTGACGACCATAGGGCATACTGCCATACTCAGCAGTTTCTCTGAGGTGGTTTTCACCTGATGCAAATTTCCCATCGAGTAGGAAGAGAATCCGCCGTGGCATGCTACTCCATTGAAAGCTCGGCCTCTGTGTATGCGTGCGAAAACGCAGAAAGTGTGCGGAGAGACTACTTACTGGTTTAACTGATGACGAATTACTTAGGGCCAGTTGATTTCACAATAACATCTCAAGGCCATGCTCCTTTTAGAAGTAATAATATTCACAGTAGCAAAATGCTCCTGTGGAACTGATTATGATTCTCCCACCCCTATTGTTTATTTAAACTTTAAACCACTAGTAGATCCGAGCCGCTTTTGTACGAGGCAGATTCCCCGTGTGTGCCAAGCTTTATCAAAACACCAGTGTGACATTGTTTTTGTCGTTTTGGCTGGCACCGCCAACCATTTTGGTGCCGAGCCTCCAATTTTGTTTTTTTGTAGTGAGCCTCTTGTTGTTTTCAAGTTGCCTGGGGCCACTGGTGGGGTCGGTACATGCAGGAGGGCTTGTAGGCGTGTCTTCGTCCGCACGGTAGCCAAACATTTGAGATGATGTAGGGTCTAACAGTTGTTAAGTTTTAACTTGTTTTTAGTCATTTCTGAATCAGGCTTTCAAACTCAGGAACTAACTTCTCGTCGGTCCAGGTCACCTACTTTTTCTAGAAGGTGTGCTGTGTCTTTTCGATGGAAGATATGGGTGATTCCAATAATCGGATATAAATGGATTTTTTGATAGATTCCATGAAAATGACCGTCGAGCAAGTGCTCTATACAAGTGGTTAGAAGTAGCTTACCTTGCCAGTGGGCCTACCGTCTTCCCCCGAATAAAACGTACGGTCATTCTGCCTGTATTTTGCACAACTTTCAGTCCAGATCAGTCCAGATGCAACGAGAATGACAGTAGGTTCTATTCGGAACAAAATGACCTTCTTCTTGAAGAAAACAAAGGTGGGAAAAGAAATTAGACGAAAGAAATGACTTACCTCAGCCGCTCAGCTTTGTCACCTTTTCCGTGGGGAGGCTCCTTTGTAGTCATCCTGATCCTCTTGGGTGATTATTAGTAAGGTACAGTCCCTTAGGAGTTCAGGGTACTCAAGGTTATAGGACTCTGTTTATTGGGGGTTCTTGCTGAGTGATTCGGAAGCCGGGGTATAAATGGCTTGATTGATTCCATGAAAATGACTGCCGAGCGAGTGCTTTATATGGATGGGTAGAAATGATTGACTCAGCATTTTCACCCTTTTCCCGGTGAGGCTCCTTTGTAGTCATCATCCTGATTCAGTTTGGTGATTACAGTCCCTTAGGAGTTCAGGTTCAAACTCAGGTTATGGGACTCCATTTAGTGGGGGTTCTGCCTCTTGGGATTTGTCGGCACACCTCCCAGTTTTCTTTCTGGCTAGGTCTTGCCACTTGCGGTCTTATTTTGTGAACTCGTATGTATTCCGATGGTTTACATGCGGCCGCTTAGTATGATGTAGATGATGAAGCGTGGGCTGCCTTGTGGAATTTTCAATTTGACGAGTTCAGCAATCCTAGTCGGTTTCTTTTTTCTTTCCGTTTGGTCTGTCTGCGACTCTATAGGATGGTGTTCAGGGCACTTGCATTCGCCTGATCGGGGAATTCTGCATTCTAAAAGCGTTGGATCGGCAGTGTGAGTTCAGATTCCGTCGTAGGGCACATTCACCACAATAGGACTTTCTGAGATGAATCTGACCCCAACTACAACCAGATTCTATCGGAAACGTGTGAGTATAGCCTAACTCTAAAATGTACAAACCTCAAAAGCTACCTGCTTTACCTCAGTTAAGAGTTGAAAGCTTGAAGCTGTTTGAGAAGCCTGAACTTTGGGCCCGAAGCGCTCTTATGAATTCGAATCGCCAGACTTGGGGAGTGCCCCTTTTTCCTACTGTGTTACAAACAAGCTAGGCCACTCTCAAGTCCATGCCAAGGGCCAGTACAGGACGTGGTTAGCATCAGGCGGTGAGTTCACCTACATCCGCGAGCTTGCTATCCCCAGTGCACCCTCTGTTTTTTAGCACAGCCCGCCGGGACAGGTTCGGGGAAAGAAGGGTGGGGGGTAAACGCAAGATGCGTTTAGTATCAGGTGGGGCAGGGGTTCCCCGACATCCGCGAGCTTTGTATCCTCCTTTTCCCCTTTCTGAGCTTTCTCTTATACAAGCGAGTTTCATTAACCCGGCAGGTTAGTATCAGGCCGTGCAACCGCGGTTTTTTGGCACAGCCCACTGGGACAGGTTCCGGAAAAAGAAAGATCAGGGGGAAAGCCAAGATTCACTTTACCCGGCAGAATTTGCTTGTTCAAGGGATCATTATTTCAAAAAAGGCACCCCATTCAGGCTCTTCGGGGTTCGCTTCACACGCGTCAGGGTTTGGTTCGCACGCGTCAGGCTTTGGTTCAGCCTCTCCTAGCAACGCTGGTCTTTTAGCACAGCCCACTGGGACAGGTCCAGGAAAGAAGGGTCGGGGGTAAAGCCAAGATTCACTGTTCCCGACAGAATTTGCTTGTTCAAGGGATACTTGTTTCAAATTAAGGAGCCCCATTTGGCCTCTACAGGGTTTTGTTCAGCCTCTTTACTCATTCGGGGCCTAAATTGATGCCTGTTCCAGAAAGGAGTACATGACAGAAGGCAGTTATTGGTGTTACTCCTCAATTTAGTGACTGAAGTCTTGCCTGATTCGCCAATCCACATTCGCGAGGTTTCTAGACGGCTTCTGTTCAAGGTTTCCTCGCCTAAATGTGTGGTTTCTGACTTCCCGTTAAATACGGAAAGTGTGGGTTACGGTGTCAAGTTCGTGCTAGTCTTGTTCGGATTGGACCTGCGCTTTGCACACCGTCATGATGAGTCAACACACAGACAGACAGAGAGCAGTCATGCTTTTTTCGTGGAGTTGTGTATAGCGGATGACAACAAACACACACACATACACAAAGAGAGAGAGAGAGAGAGAGAGAGAGAGAGAGAGAGAGAGAGAGAGAGAGAGAGAGAGAGAGAGAGAGAGAGAGAGAGAGAGAGAGATAACCGGTTTGTCTCTCCTTTGCGAGCACATAAGGGAGAGTGGTTTCTGGCCAGGATATGTTGATCGTAAGGGATGGTTGATTGGGTGCTCAAGGTTTTGATGATTATCCTCAGCAATGCTGTGAGCAATGGTTCTAATCGATGAGAGGGGCGTAATCTTGTAATGTCGGTTCTCTCTTGAGTGAAATTACAAATGATCTGAATCATCTGATCTGACCAGTCTGTGAAACATCACTTGATTTCCCCATAATTCTCTTCATTTCTTTTCCTTTCCCCTTTTTGCATATCTTGCTATCTTTGCATTGCATTAATTTGCTCAATACACATAAACAGTGATAATTTGTCAATTTTTGTATATGCCAACTATATGGTGAAAAAGAAGGGGTTGTGAATTCGTGAAAGGCTGTTTCCCCATGTTCCCTACCTTTTTTCCCCTCCTTTTCCCCTTTCTGAGCTTTCTCTTAGACAAGTGAGTTTCATAGTATACCATGTAATACTATGCAGTACTATGCCAAGTCGCTGAAGACAAAGTGATACTATGTCTGTGGACTCGGTGCATGTGTGTGGTAGAAAAGTGGGTTGTGAAGAAGCAGAGGGTGATGACAGGCTGTTTCATTGGGCATGCATTCACTTATCATGTCACATTGTAATTTCAAATTCTATAATTTTATGAAATGAAGGAAATGTTCTATAACACATGGGCTAATTCAACTGCTAGACTTGGATTTGTACAAGGGGCAGGCCCCGTTGGTGTTATGTTCACACCTGGAAAGCATGAACCTGGCTGTAATTTAGGCCAGGTTCATGCTTTCCGATCATGAACATAGCACCTGTGGCGCATGGCCCCAAGTTTCCGAACCTTAAATTAAGTGTTGTCACCTGAATTGGAACGAGTTTTGACGAAGGGTGGATGAGATGCCGCGCCCCAGAATAGATGGGGCATATGCGAGTTTTGGCCCTTTTGGGTGAAAAAACGAAGAGAGAGAGGAAAAAAAAGAAAAAAATCGAAAAAAAGAAAAAAATCGAAAAAAAGAAAAAAAGAGAGAAAAGAAAATGAAGTTAACCCTCAAGTGTATCTCCTAGTGACATGATTGGAAAGCATGAACCTGGTCTCCCATTACAGCCAGGTCCATGCTTTCTGCATGAACCTGCTGCACATGTGGTTCCCAGTAGGTTCGCATCCAGGCCATGCGCCACAGGTGCTAGGTTCATGATCGGATACCTGGCCTCCATTACAGCCAGGTCCATGCTTTCTGCATGAACCTGCTGCACATGTGGTTCCCAGTAGGTCTGCGTCCAGCCCAGTACCTGTGCCCAAGCTGAGTTTCAGATAGCGGCCTGGGACTGAATTGGTTACAGCCACCCAGCTGAGCGACGTGGCGCTTGTCACCGGCAGCGTCCTCATTGGCCGAGCGGCCGATGTCACAATGCAGCAAGAGTAAGGCCTTGGAGCCCAAAATGCCCTGGTCACAGAGCTGCGGCCCGCCTGTTGTCAGCTACCTGCCGCTGGTTCACCAACTGTCTGGCGTGGGGCAGGCCTCTCGAATGTCGGGTACTGGGGTCCAAGGCCACTTTTCCAGGCAGCCTTCAGGCTGCGGCCTATTTGGGGTCTGCCGAGGCCCTGATGCCTCGCAATTACACTTGCCGGGACGATTTCGATATTTTGTACCTGTCCGTTGTTGAAGTCTGGATTTTTTTAAATATTTTTTTGCACAAACGCACCCGCCCCATCTGTTCTCGGGGCAGCAGTCCAGTTACTTATTCCCGGCAATCATGTTTGTACAAAGACAGTGGGGGATAAAAGAAGATACCAGTTTGTGGCACTAGCCGCCTGAGCAAGGGGGGGCAGCTTCTGTGCGCCCCACCCCCAAACCTTTGCCCCTCCGTGGTGGATTGCCCTACTGGCCGGGAGGCTTACTAGCAGCACCCAGACACACAGTAGGGTCATCCAACAGTTGACGATCGGCAAGCGGCCTCAGGACTGCCCTGAACGCGCCCCCCCGCGCCAAGCCCCCCCTGTCAATCAACTCTTGCCTAGTATCTGCCTACTGCAATAGTGCGCATGTCTACCTCACACATACAGCCTACCCTGTTCCTGTGTAAGCCTTTTACAACCTTTACCATCCCTTAAGCCCCATCCAACTGTCTGTGCCCTTTGCCTAAATTCTATTGTGAGCCTGCTATTGTTCAACTAAGGACAATCTCGTTCTAATTTTAACGGCCTCAGTGTTTTCCTGTTTCCGTTCCTCCATGCCTCACGTCCTCTGTTCCTATCTCCAACGGCTTCCTGTGTTTTTTTGCACTTCAACACTAAGATCCCCCTCTAAACAGGTTCCTCCCTTCCCCCTTCCCCCCCTGCCCTTGCCTATGATATCTCCGACACTTCATAGCTACCTACCTATTGTACATCACTTATGGTCCAACAATGCACAGGCGGACTCCATATGCAGAGTGGCCTGGAACAAGCTCATCCAACCAGGGCGCTTTGGAGGCCTGGGACTCCTGGGTTCGCGGCTGCAGATAATTGCCCTGCAGTTGTGCCAGTTGGTGTGGCACCTGCTGGGCACGGTGGAAGAAGCCTGGCAATCAATCACCAGGACCCACCTGGCATACGCACTCCAGGAGCCTAGGGAGCTGGTGGATCTGTCCCTCCTTTGCCGCACAGCAATGGGCCACATTCGCAGGGACATGGTATGGTCCACAAAGCTGGCGCTGTGGAAAAAGGCACAGTTAAGCTGCCGTCTACTGGAAACAGAGGACGCAGTTTACAACCAGCTGCTTTTCGACAACAGATTCATTTGTGACGAGACTGGAGAATCCTTCCTGTGGCATGGCCCGCAAGGAGCATATGGGTGGAAATAGGTAGAACAGGGCATTTATGAAGTGGGGCATCCACGGGATGAAGATCGGAAGGACTGCGCCCTGATAACGATGTGCTGGAATCGCTGCAGGGACGGATGAGAAAAAGGCAAGGACTTAAAGAATTGCGGAAAGTCATCCCCCCCCAGTGGACTGAGATGCTAAGAAGGGATGAAATAACTCCGGGGGAATGGCTGAAGGTGAAAGGAAGCCTGAGACTGGAGAGAATCTACAAGGTCGAGCAAGTGCTGGCAGACGGCAAGCTGGAAGTGACGGGATGGCAGGTGGGCTCGGGGTATGGACTGGGGGAGCCCCTGCAGGAATGTAGTGTGCAAGAAGGGAACCCCCGGAAAATGATGGAGAGGTGCATGATGCAAACAGTGGCGGTTTCTGAAGGGGGTCTGAAGGGGAAAGGACAGTACCTGCCATTCCACCACCAGCCATTTTGGTCCGGTAGCATTGTTCATCCAAAGTCTGCGGATTGAGTCAGGCCGTTTTGTCTTACACAGGTGTTTTTGCACTAGAGTCAAGAATCTATCATCTTGAATCTTCTTATGCAGAAGACTCGTCAATATTTGGCGGTCAATTGTATCGGAGCACAATCCTCTAGTTGCCTGGGGATGGTACTGGTGGTTTAAACCACCAGTACATCTGGTGATTTCGAATGAGCCTCTCCGAAAAGTTAGGGGACTTGGGGCAGGGCCCGCCTGGGGGAGGGTGGAACTTTTTTTTTTTTGTTCAGTGCTGGGCCTAGTGCCACCCCGCGGCATGGGACACATTTATTTTCTAATGGTCCTTCAGACGACCTGTCCCGAGCCCTCCAAAATTTTAGGAGAGGCTCAATCATGATTCTCAACTTGGCTGGGGCCATGTACTGGTCCTTTAATGGCATACTTTTACAATTTTGAAAAGGCGTGGGTAGACATGGGTGATGATGATCTCCATGTGCGTGTTTGTGTGTGCCTTTGCAAATATGCATGTTGATGTGATGTCTGTGCTGGACTCAGTTTGGCTCCTTCCTCTTCTCTGTGTGCATCATTGTGCTCACGAGTGCCCCTTGGAGCCATGAGCACAAGTCATAATAATGACTCGCAGGGAACAGAGGCTTGGCAGCATGCGACATGCAATCTTCAGGTGATGAAGAAGATGGAGGTGGAAAATCAGGGAAGGAGGAAGAGGAGAAGAGAAAGAAGAGCAGAAAGGGAAGGAAGAGGAGAAATAGTAGGGAGGGTAAGAGGGGGAGGAAGAGCAGGGAGAGGTAGAGTAGGGAAAAGGAGGAGGAGGAGGAGGAGGAGGAGGAGGAAGAGTATGGAAAGGAGGAGGAGGAGGAGGAAGAGGACCAGGAAGTGGAGGAGAAGGAAGGCAACAAAGGCTCGAAGAGCAGACGCTTCGCGTCTGAATCCCACGGGCTCGTCAGCAGAGTTGCTCCGTCCAAGAAATCACAGGACCCAGAGAGAATCGTGACCAACGCCCAGAGAATATGTCGACGAGAGCGCAGCACTTCGTGTGTCCTCTTACGCACGGCGCACCATAACCAAGTAGTTGCTTCGCCAATGAAGGATTTCGTGCAACAGAATGAATCAAAGAACTAAACACGTTTCCAATACCTACAGCGGCTCCATCTAATGCGATTGTTGCACAGCCCGCTCCAAAGTTAATTGTGGCTTATAAATAGTAATATGGGGTGATAATGGTCGATTGATTTTCATGTCAATTTACTCTGATTTTGACTCAAGGTGACAGGATTCGAACCTATGACCCTCTGGACCCAAAACAGATGCGCTACCAGACTGCGATACACCTTGTTATGTTCAATTGGTAATTCAACTAGCTGACTAACTAAGATTGGATTGACTGGAACTGGTAAACTCATTGTTGTAGGTTCAAATCCTTCATTCCATAATAAAAAAACAGAGTTTGATCCTGGCTCAGAATGAACGCTAGCGATATGCTTAACACATGCAAGTCGAACGTTGTTTTCTCAGTTGAAAACAAAGTGGCGAACGGGTGCGTAACGCGTGGGAATCTACCAAACAGTTTGGGAAAAATCCCAAACAGTCTAGATAGTCAATTTAGCGTGATCACACGCATGCAATGCAAACCAGGAGACGAACACAGCCAATGTCAGCCAGAGAAAACAGGTAGGCACAAGGGCAGTCTATGAGCACCCGCAAGCGAAAGCACAAAGAGCTGGAAAGAAAAATATTAAAGAAACACAAGGCATGAATTGAACAGCAGATGGTATAGGAATGATTCGGTGGTTGTCTGGGAAACCAATTCCTCTGCTTCTGCGAGTGACATGCACTGGTCAAAACCAATTCGGTCCATAATGCAGAATGCTTCAGAGAGTACGTCTATGTTTCACTACGACTTGCTGGCGGATAAGGAACTGAATTGATGCTCACCCAGATTGTAGCCGAGTCCATAAGGTCTTTTTTTTGGCAGGGAGCTATACCTGCTGATTGTCACTCATGCCCAATGTTTCCCCATGTTACGGTCTGCGGAAGCTTGACAGGATTGATTAGTTCCCGTGAGAAGGATTAACTGTCCGTCGAGCCCATACATATTAGTCAATACGCCTCCCGTTCCTGTTGTAATACCTTTAGAAACAAGTCCATAAGGTCTTGTTTTGTGAAAAAGAGAAAATATCACAAAAAGAGCAGGGGGAAAAAGGCACTCCTAAAAGCAGTCCTATGTTGGTCTGGTCGTATGCACAGCCCGAAACAAGCACTCCTTGACAGAGGGGGTGATGTTGCGGACTATGGAGAAACACAATCATTGGGACTATGCAGGCAAACGCCATCCTTAAACCACCAGTTCTTCCGAGGCACTTTTCTCTGACCGTCGAAATGCCCTGCGCGCCAAAAAAAAAGAAACTGGCACGACCTCCTTTTAGTTGGTGTCGCCAGCAATTTTGCTTCAGAGGCTGAGACCTGAAAGTTGCAGCCCGCATATGACAAGGGCCAGCGGCCAATGTATGGGCCAAGTACTGGTGGTTTACGGATGTGGCCGGTGAGAGGGCCCTGACAACGATGATGGTGTAGACGAGCTCATGGTAGATTGTGCACCTCATTGCACGTAAGCAAACAGTATGTTGTTGGCAATGGGCTGAAGACTGCTGCTTACGATGCTATCAGCAAAAAGCAGATGCGGAGCCCAAGTGAGCTGTGGTAGTCCATTCCGATCGATCCTTGCTGCAGGCCTCACCTCCATTCTGACCAGCTTTGCACTGATCACTCCTCATTGTGCTGCTACAATCGAAGAGATAAGTCAAAGTTGCACCAAGGATGAGAGTTCTTTGAATCCCGAGGGCGATGGCAGCGTCGACAGTTGCACTCTGTGAACAGATGAGTCAACTAGGCAGCAAAGCCAGAAGTGATTTGTGTGAGGAGGATGAATGACCTTTTTTTTATTGATTGCCTCTGGATTTTAACTTAGGTCTGTAGTAAACAGTTCCTGGGTGTGCCAACTGAGCTAGGCCTGTTGGTGTTGTTTATGATTATTTAGTAGTATCAACAGAATAAGGCACTCACTATTCAGAACTGTGCCCTGAGAACATTCCTCACACAGCGCTGATGGGGTAACTGTGAGGGTGCAGGATGAGCTGTGTGAAAAGTAGACCATCAATGAGCATGCATCGAAATCATAGAGTTCCATCTGTCCATCTGGATGCAAACTATTCTGTGAGCACTGAGCTCCATAGTTCAGATCCAGATGGAACTTGATGAATGAATTCAGGAAAGAAAGTCTGTTGGGTAGGATATGGATGTCGGCAAGGATAGCCCAAGCGGGCTAGCTCAGTTGGTTGAGCACGTAAGTGGCACCCAGGAGGTCGTGGATTCGATACCCAACGTCGTCCTTTCGATCCACTGCGGCCTCCTGGGGTATGCTTTGGGTTCACCAGTGAAGATGGTTGGCCTGGGCCTCCTGGCTGGTTGTGGAAGCGATTTAGGCACTTTCCAGCCGGGGCCAGTTAGGAGCTAGGACACTGCTCTCTGCATAGAGTAGAGATGGTTGTGCAAAGTAGGTAGTGTCTGGTACACCCATAACCCTTAGGAGTGTCTCCTTGGCCTAGTCTATATTAGGTGGTGTGAGGTTAAAAAATGATGACAGAACAAAATAGAATAGTAAATGCAGCTGTCCCCCGATGAGGAGAAGACAGCTTGCATATATATTGTCACATAACTATGAACTAAAAGAGCACATTTTGCGAAACAAATGGTAAAGATTAAAAAACAAGACAAAGATGAGGGGCATACTGAAACTATTCATTTCTCTTGTTCTTCTTTTAACTCCCCTTCACCGTGGCTCTCACACACAAGGCTCGACACGTTGATGAAGTTGAGTGTGAGCTGCCCGCATCCCCGTGCCATAACGGCCCACTTGTACGCCGTGAGAAAGAGGCAGAGTAAAGGGGGAGGTGATACAGGGAAGAGAGATGAAGAGAAGACAAACAAAGAACGAAAAAGGGAAAGGAAGGATAAGAAAAGGCTCATGAATGAGTCTGTCCTTGACGACAGAGAGGACACACATTGTAAGGATGAGGTGAATGGGCACATGGAAGACCTAGCTGAGCACTCTCGGCACAACAATTGCCACAACGGGCCTGAGCATGTCCAACATACACTATGACAAATGGCATGCCGATTGCAGGCCAAAACGAAGGAAGAACGCTCACCACAAAAGACCTCAGCACAACAATTGCCACAACGGGCACTAAGCATGTCCAACATACACTTTTGACAAATGGCATGCCGATTGCAGGCCAAAACGAAGGAAGAACGCTCACCACAAAGGACGATGCCTTCAGTATAGCGCCCATGGCCACGAAATGGACATATAGTGTCCAGATGCAGAGGGTGCCTGCAGTCAGGAACGGAGGGACAGTCCTCTACACACACAGATGCAGAAACCATGTCGTTGTAGTGATTGTGACAGAGACGATGGTGGCAACAACCGAGTGTAACAGTGTCTGTAGCTGTGCAAAGGAGAATGTCACAGGGTGTTGGCACATTGTCTTGCTGCAGCATGGGGCCAGAGGAATGGTCTTCAACATAAAAGAGATTGCAGACAGTTTGGTGGGGCAAGAAAACAGCATCATTATGTAAGAAATCAGTAATATTACTCATGGCATGGGCCATGATGTCGTTGTCCCACGACTCCCAATGGTCAGAGGCACGTACAATGGCCAGATCTGTGCACAATGCAAGCAGAGATGTGGGATGGAGGATTGAACCCCTCACCTGCTCGAGCATTGCGTAGCTCAAGTTGGCGGTCCCTCGTTGCTACTTGTAGGACAGCAATGGTAAGGCCTCTTTCCTTGGTATAATTACAATCCTCTGGTTGTAGGCGGGGGAGATCAGCATCAAGTTGAAGGGCGATAGCAAGGAAGTCTGATGGTGTATAAAATGGGCGGTGGAGAATGTGAAGACAAATATTAGTTGCAGTCAGACCACAGAGATTGGTGAGGGTCTCAGGCTGGTGTGCCGGATGCTGGCCAACGATTTGCAAATCACCCAGCTGGTGTTGCAAGCCCAAAAGGTCTTGGGTTGTTTGATGGTCAGTCATTTGCAGATCACCCATGTGGTCTGCGCGTGGAGGGGCACAAATTTGTGATTCGTCCAAATGATGCTGGTCAGCCATTTGCAGATCCCCCATGTGGTCTTCGCCTTGTGGGGTTAATTGCAATCCCGACAGATCATGTTCCAATCCCTCAAAGTTTTGGGGCCGCATCCTGAGCAGGGACTGTTTCGGGAATCGGGAGTGTACTCTGGGCAGGGTCCACATCCTGTTGTACGGGTGGAACATCTAACGCTGAAGGGCATAAGACATGATGTCATGGCTGCCTGCAGGCAGCTGGACTGTCTGTTGGAGGCATAGGAGTGTATATTGCGGTTTGGAACAAAGGAACCGCAACAACCTGTGGAACAGGCTCAGAGAGAATTGGGCCAGACAAAGAAACAGGCTGCTGATCCCCGGACAAGTGACCATGTTGCGGATGTCGTTCATGATACACAATAAGGGCAGTAGTGGTGTTGCAAACAGAAGATGAACATGTCCCTGACAACGAAGGTGGAACAATTGGAACAATGGAAACCAGAGAGTCTGTTCGCAAGTGAGATCGCGGAGGAGATGGGGACGACGAGGAGCAACGCAGTCGTCTGCGGCCAAGCACAAAAAGAGATGAAAGGGGGGCGGACTGGGCAGGATTTCGAAACAAATGACGTGATTGTCAGAGAGACTGTGATGTGCTTTGCGCTGGAGTTGCAGTAGAGGAAGCTGTAGCAACAAAAAGTATAGTACAGGGGACCGCAGCAGAGGAAGTTGTAGCAGCAAAAAGTGTAGTACAGGGGACTGCAGCTGAGGAAGCTGTAGTGAGAACTGTAGTAGTGAGAACTGTAGTAGTGGAAACTGCAGTAGCAAAAACTGCCAGAGTGAAAGTCGGAGCTGTAGAAAGTGTAGCGGTGGAAACCGCAGCATCAAAAATTACTGCAGCAATGGGAACTGCTGTAGCAGAAACTGCTGGAGTGAAACCGGAGCTGTATAAACTGGAGCAGTGGAAACTGGAGTAGTCGAAGCTGCAGGAGCAGAAACTGCAGCTGAGGAAACCGCAGCTGTGGAAACTACAGTCGCAACAGATGAGCAAGCAGGAGCAGGACAAGAGCGACGCGGGGGCTAAGAACAAAGTGGATGATTCAGGGACCATCACAGCATGCGTCGGAACCACTGAGAGAGATGTGCCACATGCGTAGGATAGCGACGCTGGCAGGAGCGCATGTAGCAGGTATACCCTTTAGCAAGGGTTGCTGGGGAATACCCACGAGAAAGCATGTGGCGAGCAAGTGATGTTGCCGCAGTTCGAAAATCCTGCCACTTGTTGCAGATTTGTTTAAATCTGGTCAATTGTCCAATGAACCCTCCCGCCGGTTGATGGGAAGGGATGTTGGAGGTTGCACTTGGATAACGAATGACAGGAAAATCCCAAGCAGCTGTTTTATCAAACATGCTCATGCGAAGCGAGCCATCAGAACGGACCTGTAGATGCATACCTAAAAAGGTACACGAGCCATCTGTCGCTGTAGTTTCCTTCCACTCAAGCCCATAGTGCTCCTGAGGAGGAAGGAGGTAATTGCCCCCATGAAAGAACATCATCAATGAGGCGCAATCACACCATGCACAGAAGGAAAAAGAGTGAACATAACTACTGTACACAACGAGTAGACAAAATGAAATGTACACATGTATATACTTGATGAGTCGGTGAAACTCGAACGAAACAGTTTGTCACAGCCCGTTGTTTGTTGTCCTCTTCTTCCTCTCTGGCTGCTCTGTATGAAACAGTTTGTCACAGCCCCTCGTTTGTTGTCCTCTTCTCCCTCTCTGCCTATGGTTTACTGGGCAGCTTTGTTTGACAATATATATACATATATATCAGCCTCCTAATGAGCCGGTGAAACTCCAACGAAACAGTTTGTCACAGCCCCTCTATTGTTGTCCTCTTCTCCCTTTCTGCCTACGGTTTACCTGGCAACTCTATTTGACGATATATATATACACCTCAGGGTATCAGTTGTCGGGCAGTCGTCGATACTTAACCACAGCCGGGGTTAAGGTGGATTATCTCTTACAGTGTAATCAGTTAGGGGAGTGTAATCAGTTAGGGGATCCTGCAGACTGTTGAGGGTTCAGCCTCCTGATGAGTCAGTGAACCTCCGATGAAACAGTTTGCCACAGCCCCTCGTTTGTTGTCCTCTTTTCCCTCTCTGCCTACGGTTTACCGTGCAGCTCTGTTTGACTATATGTGACAATATATATGAAGGATGTCGTCAGGAAAGACAGAGCAGGTCCAGCCCCTGGCCAGGATTATGAGGAATATCCACAGAGAGCATCCAGTGCAGAAGTGTTTCCGGCGCAGTTTTAACGTCAACAACACCACTGTTACGATCAATACTTGCCAATTCTTCCGTGGGCTTGCACACTAGATGATAAAAATAAATCTTGGACGTTCCCAAACGGCCGTTTTATCGGAACAAGTCAGTGTGAAGTGAACCATCATGACAAACCCAGAGGCGCACCTGGAAATGTGCAGGACCCATCTGATGCTGCGGTTTTACAAGGCGAATTCCCCTGCGCGCCAAGCTTTGCTGAAACACCATCGTGACGCTTTTGTTTTCGTTTTGCCTGGCACCACCAGCTATTTTTTAGCCTTCAGTTTTTTTTCCGGAGAAAGCCTCTCGCTGTTCTCAAGCCGCCTGCGCCCATGTACAGATATATTAGGTCAGAGGTTCAAGTCCACTCTAAGTATACTTTCTCAAGCACGAAATGTAAGCCTGCAGTGGTCAGACTGTGGGGGGAGTCCTCGCCACGGCTGATATAGACGTGGCACTGCCTGTCGTAGATCTGGCATTTTCAGATCCGTTTGCAAGATCTGTGTAAAATTTGTCGAGATTGAAGAATCATGCACCTATTCAAAGATCTGGCATTTTAGCAGTCGCAGCCCTGGCTCATTATTTGCAATCCATTTTCTTTTTCGTGCTTGGATTCATTCATCTACCTTCGTCCCCCGAATACAACGTATGGTCATTATAGCTGTGCTTAGACTGAAATATACCCCAAATACAGCTATAATGACCGTACGTTGTGTTCGGGGGAAGAAGGTAGTTCCATCTGGATTTGAACTAAGGTCTGGATTTCAACAGTTCATGGGCCTACCTGGAATTTCACTACATCAGTCTCATACAGGCTGTTGCACCATTCTCTTGCCAAGCTTTGTTGTGTCCACTGCTCGTACCTTGTTCCATCAGAGGTTGCCTCAATCTGTCACAGGTTCACCTGCACACCTCTCTCTAGCGGTATCTCCTTTTCACCTACACATCTCCTTTGTCCCTCTGTTTTTTTACTCTTTTCCGCCTCTCCATCTCCTTGCTCTGTCACAGACTCACCTGGTTCTATCTAGCTCCTTTTATCCTATGCATCTCCTTTTGTCTCTCTGTTTTCTCTCTCTTTCTCTCTTCTATCTCGTCATCTCCGTCCTCTTGCCCTCACACACAGAGCTCTGTATTTGTCCTTCTCGTTCTGTCATTTTTTCACACCCTCACCTGGCCACCTCTCTCTAATACTATCTTCTTTTTACCTATCTCCTTTTGTCTCTCTGTTTGTTCGAAGCGAGACATGCTTGACTGGACCGGTGGTCGTTGGAATTCGATAAAGTTTGGCAAAATCTCAACAATCTGAGCCCATTGGGATTCGAACGCAGGATCTATATACTAAAAGGTATGTGTGGGTAGTACGTGTACCATTCAGCCACATGGGCTGGGTGGCTCAAACATTTTCTGGAGGTGCATGAGATTCCATACCATGGCCGTTGACTCTTTTTTTTTGTTTTTGTTTTTTAGCAACTTTTTCCGTTACTTATGCTGAAAACCGGCTTCAGTGTCCCTCACATGGTACACATACTCGAACACCTTCAACTTTTTTGTCCGTGTGCCGGCACGATAGTTCCCCATTTTATGTTTGAGGGAACCTCAGAGAGAGAGAGAGAGAGAGAGAGAGAGAGAGAGAGAGAGAGAGAGAGAGAGAGAGAGAGAGAGAGAGAGAGAGAGAGAGAGAGAGAGAGAGGTGGTGCCTCTTAGACTGACCACCCGCCAGAGGAGGGAGGTAGCACCCTAGACGGACATGTCGCCATTGATGACAGCTTCCTATGATGCATCTTCATCTGGAGAGTGATCAAATGGTGTAGATGGGGAACTGAATAGCGGGGATTCTTTCAGGTAACAATAGTACCTGGATACTCGGAATTGCGCTTTGCGCCTTTGGTAACTAGTCTGATTAGATCGACATTAAACCAAAACTGAGTATGTAGTATGTACATTGAAAAGGAGTCGATCCAGCCACAGGTTCCCCTACGGCTACCTTGTTACGACTTCACCTCAGTCACTGATTCTACCGTGATAGTCTCTATGATCAACAATGTGTAAAACATTCTGCGCATTTGACGTGCACATGTGTATCACAGAACCGAACTACTCTGCAATTAAACCTAACAAGGGAATGAACAATGTTCTTCAGGACATCCGTTAAAATTTGTATGGTACAGAGAAGATTATCATGGCCCCTGCGCAAGGATGGCACACATAAATCGATAAATGGTCCAAATTAAAAGAGACACTCTCCTTAATCTCCTGGAAACGGACATCCGCGTGCAATGGGGGAGGGTACAGAGATAAATCCGGCAACAACCAGAACAGGCTCAGGAACTGAGACTAACTTCAGCCAAAAGGTGTTGGGACAGGAGAAAGTAGCTTGTTTGCAGGGATCCAAAATTTTCCAAATTGATATTTAAATGGAGAACAGAAGGGTTATGATGAATGGGAGGAAGAGAGACCACAGGTTAAGTAGTAAGAATGGCGAGCAATATGTACAGATTTTTTGTGAATGGGAAGTAGAAAGATAAGATAGAAAGAAGATAGGAGGAAGGAGGGGGAAGTTGGGTTTATAACTTTATGGTTTAAGGAAGCAGGGGAGAAAGTGAAGATTACAGGTTAGGGGAGATTGGGATAGCCGATAGTCAAGTACGGTGATGTTTTCAAGTTGCTAAGCCTAGATCCTTAGAGAAACTGTTTTCAGGCCACATCATAAGTGAAAGTGGCTAATGCTGCCAAGATAACCCCAGGTCGAATTGTGAGGCCCGCAGCCTCGTTTCGAAATCTATTAATGAAATGATTCGGTTTTGTTTAAGGAAAAAAAAAAGAAAAAGAAAAAAACAAGGGAATGAACAAAGGTGTCTGTCAAGAAGTCATCAGAGAATGGGTAGGACGTGGCATCAATTGCTTCCTAACCAGAAAAGTTATCCCCCATCCACCTCTGTTCTCTCTGATCGTGCGCTCGACATCTGCCTCTCTGCCCTACTTCTCTCAGCCTTTCTCAGCTGCCTCAATAAATTGTAGACCGCTAGAGCCAGCACTGATATGTGGTGTATTGTCTCCTCCTGCGTTAAACCTGTTCTCCGTTCTACATCCGCCGTCCTGCACTGTGCTGCCTCTGTAAATTATCAGATTCGTACCAGGTCTGTGCTAGTACATCTTTTCCGTTACGATCCTAACAAACATGGAATGTGGATTATGCCTAGAACAGTCGTGTAAGACATGTGTTCGTAGCAGTCTGCGCGCTAGGTGTGCAGAGACTTAGTTTGAAAAATGCAGAACCACCGTTCACTCCGAACATGCACCGTCCGTTGAAGGGAGAGAGAGAGAGAGAGAGAGAGAGAGAGAGAGAGAGAGAGAGAGAGAGAGAGAGAGAGAGAGAGAGAGAGAGAGCAATAAAGATTATAGCAGATCCAACACGCTCATTCGTTCATCCATAGATGATGCCATTCCATCCATATCACTCATGAGTTAGTTAGAAAAGACGACTCGAAAACGACCCGATTCACACTGACGACTCGATTCACACTGTACAAGACGGGTGACAGAAACGTGGTCCTTCGGAAAACCTTCATAACAACAGCATGAAGCACAATATGTGAAAAAGTTGATGCGAAGCTCCTCTGATGCATGGAGCTGTGTCCTACCCAAGCATCCTGTCAAAACGCCCGACGCGTTTCTGCTGCTGCCAGTACAGCGTCTTCAGTGGCTACTTTGAAAGGTGGATTTTGCACTTGATGCTCCATTCCACTACGGTTGAGGGAATCTGAGATGATGGTGCTGATCGCTTCCCACATGTGAAGGATTAAGCCCCACTCCACCCCTGTTGGCACCGACCCAGAGCCCCGCTCCACCCCTGTTTGCACCGACCCAGAGCACCGATCTTCAGGTGATGGCGTTTTCCTTTTCGGTCCACATATCCAACAGTTAGGGATTTTTGGACTAAGCTCATAAACTTTCTACAAGCAATTTCTCCATCAAGAATTACTACAAGCACTTTCTCCATCGAGAATTCTTAGAATCATCTTCTGAGGGATCCAGGCTGAACATTGGTAATCTCACCTTCTATAACCCAAGTCACACTGATGAATCTTGCCTTTCTCGGCTGTCCAACTGACTTGTGTCCTTTTTGGGTTTTCTCTTTTTCTACTTTCTTCTCTTTTTCTCTTGCGAGTAAGGAAAAACAGCCATGGGGGTAAGTGGCTGTCTGAGGACCCGAGCGCTTCTTTGTTGATTTTTCATTTTTTTGTGTTTTCTTCATGTCTGTGAGTCCCAAGGGGCTTGGCAGGGTCGGTAGGCCGTTAGGTCAGGAAGATGAGTGCTGGTAGTCTCTACGGGCATCCATGGGGGTAAGTGGCCGATGGGGTACCCGATACAGCAGTTTTTGGCCGGATTTGGCCAGACTGCGGCCGGTACCGTCAGGCCAGGACCGAGTATTCTCTGGAAGAAGCTGTAGACCGGCCCAGGCTGCCCGGTTGGTATCCTAGCCTGGCTAGAAAAGAAGAACCCAGGAGCCAGCCAGAATCCTTTTGGGCAGTTGCTGCTGTGAGACTGCCGGCCCGTGCGCCCATGCAGCAAGCCACACCAGGACAAAGAGCTGGGTGCCAACCTGGCTTAGTGCACGTGTGTGTGTGTGTGTGTGTGTGTGTGTGTGTGTGTGTGTGTGTGTGTGTGTGTGTGTGTGTGTGTG
>BFEA01000043.1:1587660-1599233 GCA_003427395.1 Chara braunii
GAGAGAGAGAGAGAGAGAGAGAGAGAGAGAGAGAGAGAGAGAGAGAGAGGGAGAGGGAGGGAGGGAGGGAGGGGAGGGAGGGAGGTGGCGCAAGGAAAGGGAGATGAGACGAGTACAATAAAACAAATCTTGCGAGGTATTACATATCACAGCATACATGATTTGTCCATGACTTCCAGCATATGAGCCCCGTTAACGATTCCAGCCATTCTCCCGACTATTAATACAGAACTACCCTCAATCCTAGTCCAAGTCTGCCGGACTATCAGATCAAGATCCCAATACTGCAGGCCACATTTACTTCCGTAGTAGGGAAGTTCCAGAATTCAATGACGTACTGGAGGAGGAGTACCTAGAGTAGAGGAAAGTGGTGAGGGGCTGTCAGTGTACTCGAAAGGGAGAGAGCCCTGGTGGTTGTCAAAGAGAGCATCAGTGGACATGCATCATCAAAGCTTCAGTGGGAGCAGCATTGAGGTCAGATGTATTAAGCATCGGCGAGTAGAGCAGTCTTGAGTAGAGTAGTAAATAGGGTATGTAATTTGTCAAAGAGAGCATCATTGTACATATGCATCATGAAAGGTTTGGTTGGAGCAGCATTGAGGCCAGATGTATTGAGCATCGGCGAGCATAGCAGTCTTCAGTAGAAAAGTAACGAGGGTATGTAATCACATTTACCAGTGGAAGGCTGGCGCTGCACAGTAGTATTGTTGTTGTCACTGTTTGACTGAGTAGAGGCGAGTTGGGGGCCGTCTACGCCAAGAGATTGACAATATCTTGTGCAAGTGTGAGCGATACTTTGTCATTTCTGTTCTTTTCCTTGTCCACATTTCGAAGCTGGTCTATGAGAGTACCATTCGCATGTGATTTTAAGTTTCTTCTGCAAGTTCTGGCTGAAATTTCCTCCTGGCTTGGATCCAAGCTTTACGGAGTTGGAGTTGTAGTCGCTATTTCGTCTTTTGGTGTCTATGGTATTATAGCAGCAGGTTGGGCCCAAGCCTGGGGCCGCTTGGTCCCAAGAAGGGGACCAATTGCAAATATGCTTGTCTAGGAGCATGACGATCTGCTGCTCAAATGGTTTCTAATGAAGTTTTTTATTGGTCAGTAGGAGGAGCATCTCAATATCCGTTCTCCCTTTATATTAGGGACCAATCTTTGGCAACGACCTGAAAGCTGCCGGTAGCCAAATGTCTAGTTTCTCCTAGTTCTCTACATAGTACATACTGGCTTTTGCCTGCTCCTAGTTTTCTACTGTGTCTGGCGTGCTGGGGCTCTGAACTCGCCCCCTTGAATACGTCAAACCTTCGTACGCCCAAAAACGAACAATCTGCACTGTCGTCCAACCTGACAGCACAGATTGACGTGAAATCATTCTCGGAGCGCGTTTGGGGGGACGTGTGGATGAGCGCATAGGTCATCAAGGCTGACTCTCAAATTCGCTTTATGATCACTGCCATTCAGCACAACACGTGCTCAGATTTCTTCAAGTCATGTATGCACCTGTGCGGCACACATGAGGCTGGGACTGCACTGGGTCCAGGTGGGGTGTTGCACAAGAGGCTGGGAGTCCAGGACTGCACGCCAGTTTTGAGTGTGGTCATGAGTATAGGGGAGGGGAGAGGAAAAAATGCTCTGACCTAAGGGCTGTAGATAGGAAGACCCTGACGTTAACGAGGTTGGTCCCAAGACTTGGGCCCCTCGGTCCCAAGATGGGAGGTATTCCTGTAGCCCTATCTCATTTTGGGGAAGTTTGGGACTTGTCCCAAGGGCACTCTGACCTAAGGGCTGTAGATAGGATGACTCCGGGATCAACGGGGCCGGTCCCAAGACTGGGGCCGTGCGGTCCCAAGATGGGAGGTATTCCTATCGTGCTATCTCAGTTTTGGGAAGTTTGGGACTTGTCCGGAGGGCACTCTGACCTAAGGGCTGTAGATAGGAACACCCTGAGGTCAACGGGGTCGATCCCAAGAATGGGGCCTCTCGTCCCAAGATGGGAGGTATTCCTATAGTGTGCTATCCATACTTGCAAGCGAACGCCGTCCGGGCGGTTCCGCACGGGCGGCAGACCTCCGGACTGGACCCGTGGGGCGCACGAATGTGCGCCTGACGACCAGTTATGCCCCMCCCYCCCCCCCCCAAAAAAAAAATGGCCCTGTCCGGTCCGGTCCGGTCCGGGTCTGTCTGGTCCGGGGGGAGGGTGCCGCACGCGGCAAAGCGGACCGGACCGGACGCTCATCCGGTCCGTCTGCTTGTAAGTATGGTGCTATCTCATTTTTGGGAAGTTTGGGACTTGTCCGGAGGGCACTCCGACCTAAGGGCTGTAGATAGGAACACCCTGAGGTCAACGGGGTCGGTCCCAAGAATGGGCCCTCTCGATCCCAAGATGGGAGGTATTCCTACAGCCCTATCCCGTTTTAGGGAAGTTTGGGACTTGCCCAATTTTTGGACGATGTTCATTTGTTTGGAATATTTTGATCGTTTATCGATTGATTGACTGAGACTCACTGAGTGATTAGTTGGTTGATTGATTCATTGAATTTCATTCATTGATCATCTACATATGAAAGTTATGATCATTTCATGTATTCATTATTTTATTTTATGGTGGCCGAAAACTCTTCTTCCAGTCTGTCTAGCTATCAGGCTGTGACGTCCAGCAGAACTTGTTCGCAGAACTTTCCTCTAGCAGTTTTTGTTTTGCCCAGTCTTTATTTTGGAGGGTTTCCAATGCTTTGCTGATTTAGGGTTTCAAAGTTAAAACGTTTTTCAGAACTTCTTCTCCATCGGGCCTCCGCTAATTTCTGTGTAAACTTTAAAGTGGGTAACACCTCACAATGCTGAGTCTGCTGACAAAATAAAAGATTAATAATTTAATAGATTATCCAATTGGATTGGAGCTCATTGAACTCTTCGATCCATTTATGAACAGAGTTAGATCAACTTAGATGTATATAAAAATATTGTAAATTTATAAAATGACTCACTGGGGAGTCGGGACCGTTCATTTAAGTAATGCCACCATGAGGCTGGGACTGGATTGGGTCCAGGCTGGGACTGCACTGGGTCCAGACTAGGACCGCACGGGGTCCACAGTGGGACTGACACTGGGTCCAGGATGGCAAGTTGGCAACTGTTGATACCACCATAGATTTTTTTTTTTTTTTTTTTTTTACCGCCATAGATTCACTTCTGCATGTATTTATTATCTTATGGATAATAAATTAATAATGGAGGTAGAAACCGTAGAATTGAATTCTTGACGACCGTTAAAATCGGAACCATACAGAGAAAGTTAGCATGGCCCCTGCGCAAGGATGACATGCATGAATCAAGAAATTGTCCCAAAAAAAAAAAAAAAAAAAAAAAAAAAAAGAATTGATGGTTACTGTCTCGATGCTCTGCGTTTTGTGTCTGGCATCATATACACATTTTCTGTCTACCACAGTGATCGAAATCTTGCTGTAGTACAGAGGAGAAGAAGGTGACTGCATTTTTTGTCCTGTGCATTCTTAATTTTTTTTGGGGGGTCAAGTACGTCAATGTCACTTTTGACTCGTTTTGAGTACCGAACAAGCCCAAAAAAACTTGTGCCGGCAAAGAAAACAGGCGCGTCCGCCGTTGTTTCTTCTTTTTTTCTCATTTGCGCTCAATGTTTGGGGTATTGCAAAGCGATTGTTAAATCATTGTTTTCTCTTGTTTTTTTCTCGTTGTGCGTCCTGCTCATCAGTGGTTTTCCTTGCTACTTTTCTGCCCTTAGGTTTAGTTTTTCCTGCAGAAACCTCAGGGCGCCCACTGGTGCTATGTTCATTCTAGGAAAATATGAACCTGGCCATTACTGTGTCCAAGTTCACATAGCACCAGTGGGCCGTGCCCCATAGTCTGCCAGATTGCCAGTGGGGTTGCTATTTGGTCCTTTGGTTGGCCTGGGGACGATCGTAGGTGAGAGACAGTGTCTGTGACAGCGTTTGCGAGTGTGGTTGTAGAGGAAGAGTGCGAAGTTCAAAACACTGTTGTTGACTTTGTTGACTTTGTTGATTTTTCAAGTCTATTCTCCCATTCATTTACAGGCCTCCCTGGAGGCTTGTTTTCGGAAAACCGTTTGTGATGAATTTCGTTTTTCAAAACTGCGAAAACATCAGTCAAGACTCGAAAGTTCTCAAAACTCGCTCAACAAAGCATTTTATTACTGAAAGATGGGGAACGAGTCAGAACAACTGATATGACAAATTTTGCACAGAGATCGGAGAGATGGCTATTTTTCTCCTCCCCGCAAAACCAAGGATAGAGCAGAGGTGTGGGGAAAGGCGAACCGGTGTTCTACCGTCTTCACCCGAATATAACGCCCTGGTCATTATAGCTGTATTTGGGGCATTTTTCAGTCCAGATGCAGCGATAATGACAAGGCGTTCTATTCTGGTGAAGACGGTAGGACCGGGGAATCCGAAAGGTTGAGATGGAGAACAAGAGGAATGCAATGTGGGGTGAGATGGGAAGTGCGGTGGGGCTTAAGCAGTAGTAGTCTTTACGGGGTCAGGTTAAGGACACAGATAAGGACGTGGATGACGTAAAACTTTATGGTGGAAGGGGGTCCAGACTTAGGGCAAAGGTTACCAACGGGCCTAGCTCAGTTGCTACGCCTATGAAGTGTTTGAAATACAGACCGAGGGTCACATCTAGATGCAATTAGATTAAGCCATCAGTACTTGGCCCATTCATCGGCCGCAGGCCGTTGTCGTATAGGCGCTGCGACTTTGGGGACCGGTAGGCCGTTGATAAATCTCATCGATGTCCAGTGTCGCGTTTTACATCCTCCGAAAGTCGCGGTGAGGAGCACGCGGCCGATGTATGGGCCAAGTACTGGTTGTTTAACAGAATAATAAAGGTGGCTGTTTGGAAGGTGCATCGAGATCATGTGATGAAGTGAAAGTCCACACTCCCTTTTGGCGACTGTCCACTGGGTGTTGGCCGATTTTGGCAGATGGAAGAAAAGACAGCGGCTTCCTGATTGGCCAGCCAACAGACCGACTGAAAAAGTAGTGCTTCCTGGTAACCAGGGTGGTGGTAAAGTGGCAGTCGTAGTTGAATAAGGGGGTGATGACAACGATTGCATGATGAAGAGCAGAAAATGGTTGTAGGTTGATTCGGGGGTGAAAAGGAGAAGTAGAGGTGGGGGGACAGATGAGTGGAAAGGAAAGGTCAGAAGGAAAAATGGTTATGAGGCAGAGATAAGTTGGGGTGACAAAGGGCATGGGGGGTGGGCTGGACTGGGCAGTCATGGGAACCCAAGAATAGAGGTGGTGAGAAAGGGATAGGATCGTGCGGCATAGTCGGGGTAGACAAGGACTGCATGAGGTTGAGTGAGGGATGAAAGGGTGAATGGGAGAATGGGAGATGCGGAGACACAGATGAGCGGAAAGGAAAGGTCAAAAGCAAACATGGCTAATGCAGAGGTAGGGTGGGGTGACGAAAGGGCATGGGGGTGAGCCAGGCAGTCACGGGAACCTAAGATGGAGAAAGGGGTGGGATTGCGGGGCATAGTGGGGATATTGAGCTGTGGAACTTCAGCAAGGCTCAATATCTCACGGACTATCATCGCTTCCAGGGCATCAAGAATGGTCCTCACTGAGCCGGAATTGGCGGGCCTTGGTATGAAGATCACATACACAGGACACAAATCTTTAGTTTTTCCCCACGGTATTCTTTAATAAAAGGCGAAAGAATAGGACCACGACTCCATGAGGCCCTGTTTTTTTTTTTTTTTTTTTTTTTTTTTCAATAACGCAGGTCCTTATGCAAGGAAAATGAGAGAGAGCGAAATGACAGAAATCCAGAGTGCAAACTCACATTGAAAGCCAGCAATTCCAACGCTGTCCAGAAAGCAGTAATGCACTGATATTCCACCAACGGAGAACCAAAGCACTGAATCCGAATGTCAATGAGAGCATACTCTCGCCACCACCATATATGTATCCAGAGTCCTTCCTCCTACTTCGCTCAGCGCCCAGACTACAATCACACAGCTTACTAGCAGCCTAAGAATTGACAATGCATCCTGTTGACGTCAGCAGCAGAACCGAAGTACATGAAGATGTCGACCCTTGTAGACCATCGCCAAGACCAGGTACGTGCCCTCACATCATCAACCTCATCTCTCTCTCTCTCATCCTTGACTTCATCACCCACGTCTTCTCCCTCGTGCACAAAAACCACCGCCACCTCCCGCTGACTGTCCAAGCCAAGCTCGGCTATGGCCAGGCTGGCTATGGCGCTGCCCTCAGCAGTACCCTGTCTCTCCTCAACGCCCGCGTGCGCCTGCCTTGCACCTAGCACTAGCGCACAGCCCGCAAGCGCACACTCTAGCAGCGCTGCCGCATGCACTACGTAGTGTCCGACCATCGACGCGGAGGCCGGCCCTTTCCTAATGGAAAGTGGCGGGCGCTTTCCACTTGCTTCCCACGCGTGACCGAGTTTCCAGTAGCTTCAGTCTTGGCCAAAGTGTCTGCGCCCAGGCCCGTTCAGACTGTGGCCTGGGACCGAATTGGTTAGGCACGACCGGCCAACCACCCAGACACAAACGTGCTGTGCTCCCTGCTTCGACCATGTTGCCGGAAGAGCCTGGAAGGCGGATGTAACCAACTGGCACATGGCAACTGTCTGGCGCCCACCAAGATTTGCAAAAATTGTTGAACTCAGGGCACATTGAGATACAGGAGGCCCACCTTCGCTTAGGGCGGGCGCCTGCTGCAGGGCCTTAAGCCGAGGGCCTCCATATCCATTCTGGGGAGCGTCAGTCCGGTTCCTATTCCACCGGCAAGTCAGAATGAAATCCTACATCATGAACACCCTCACGCTTCCTTCCGTCTGGCAAGTCAGGATGGAAGGATACCTGAACAACATTGATTGCTCCAGCAGTATGGAGGAGATTGACTGTCAGCTTGCCTTCTTTCTACCTTTCCTCTCAAGTCCAGCTAGCTGGGCCTGTCGTATTTATCTCTATGCAAGGGACAAGCAAGGAGGAGCACACGGTCTCCGCGTTTGTAGGTTCAATGCATTTCCCCCTGATACTCGCGTAGCCTGTAGTGGAGCTTGCTGGTCTTTCTGCCTTCTCAGTCCCACTTCTTAGTTGTGCCAGTCTTTCCATCGTATGTGGAAATCCCTTATGTCTGCTACCTGGCCACTGCCTACCAAACCTTTGTCAAATTCTCCATTGCTCTCTGCTGCTGTTCCACATCGTCCGTCATAGAGTGTCTTGTCTTCTGCCACTTGCACAGAGTATCTGCCTGAATCAGTGTCCTTGTCTCCTCCCAAACCTTCTCCCTTGGTGTTGAAAGACCTCCAATGGTTCTGCTACACCTTTCCTTCCATATAGACCTGAGTGTTACCTTTCTGATTATCCCAAACCAGACCTTCTCGGTCTTGTGGAAGTGAGCGGGAATGTTAAGTCCATAGGAGGAGTTGGATGGGGGGTTCGGGAAGGGTGGACGCTAAAAGAGAATCCCAGAGGTCTGATGCCCTGGCCCAGTATTCTGTGGCTTCTCTACAACTTATTAGGCAGTGTATCATATCTTCAGGTTCATTATCTGAACATACTACGCATAAATCTGAACTATTTGGGTCATTCTGTCTTCTTCTTTTTTTTTTTTTTTCCGTTCCGTCTTCGTCTAATATGCAGCCATTGGTTGACAGGTAGAGCTAGATATGAGATAAGCGATTGGATCATTGGAGGCTTCTAATTTTAACTGGTCGAATTAATTTAAAATTTTTCCACGGTATTTGTGAGATCTAGGTGGCTTCCTGGCCGATCAGCGTCAGTAGTTACTGGACAACGCGTGCTTTTAGGGCATCAGGCCTCAGTGGCACGCTCATTAAATGGGCCCCTATTCTTTCGCCATTTAATGAGGCCCTGTTTAAAAAAAAAAAAAAAAAAAAAGTAAAAGACGGAAGAATAGTATCCCATTTGAGTTGGGCACGCACCTGGACTGCAGGACACAAATCTTGTTTGGGAGGGAAACATGCTGGTTGCGATAGAGCCCTTGCCTCAGTGACACGCTTATAATCCGCTGCAATCGGTGTTCGAGATTACACTCGGTTTTGCGTCAGAGCTTAAGCCCACAGAGCCAGAAGCATTTTTCAAATTTCTTTTCGATGTTAAAAAAAAAAAAAAAACAGAACCTGGCAGTGCATCTCGAATTTTTTTTCGATGTTTTAAACCACCACTACCTTTCCCACTGTTGGGTGAACGGGAAAATAGCTTACTCTTAAAAAATCAGGGGCTGGGCCCGACGACGGCTGCCGTTGATAAATCTCATTGGCGGCCGTTATTTCGTTTTGGCCTCCTAAAAGATCCGGAGGCCCACCCGAGGCCGACATGGGAAAAGCTAGTGGTGCTTTAACTTTTAATAATACACCACGTTGGGAATATGTTGTGCTGTATCTAAAGATTCTAAACATTCTATAAACGATCCTTCTTTTTTTTTTTCCTTTAAAAGGATGATGGCCTTTAGATATTGTCATCATTGAACTGACCGGCCCCAAGCAATTCAGAATGATTTTGTTCTTCATCTGAGGGTATCTGGATTCGAACTGGAGTCTGTATTTCAACAGTTCAGGCGTGGACCGACTGAGCTAGGCTGATTCTAAAGCTTTGAATGGGAAGTTTTTGGGCTGTTGAAATGTGCGCCTTGCTCTGCTGACAGAGTTCGTGAAACAACAGGGTGGTAACCAGAGTGGTAACCAGGGTGGTAACCAGGGTGTAACCAGGGTGGTAACCAGGGTGGTAACCAGGGTGTAGGCGTGGGTATAAACATTGTGCAAACAGGACACAAATCTTGTTTGGAAGGAAAAGCAACCTTGTTTGTTGTGATAGAGTCTCTGTCTCAATGCCGCCCTTACTGTGTGCTTCAATTTGTGTTCCTGATTCCACTTGGTTGTGGGTCAGCGATGCCCTTACTGTGTGCTTCAATCTGTGTCGTCAGAGCGTAGTGCAAGGATGAGCAATAGCGAACTTCAGCAATAAAACAGCATCATACACATAAGAGCAGATAGTCGTGACCTCGAACCAACAGCAGAATTGCATCACGAGTTTCACCAAATAAGAGCACACCAAAAGCTCATAATTGACAATGCTGGAATAGTCTCATCATCATCATCAACGACGAGCCAATGTTGATATCCTATCTGGCGCTCGGCGCCCAGGCTACAGATGGCGGATCCTATCTAGCCTAGACTACAACGCCGAAGATGATGACAACAGCTCTCCCGAAGTACGAGCAGATAGCGGCCAATGCCGCACGCTTCCAGCACCAGGTATGTCTCTTGCATCACTCACAACCTCGTTCCCCAACACACAGATGCCACATGCACCCAAGGACCACCCTGCGCCACACCCAGCTCACAGGAGCACAGCTCGGCTATGGCTGCCTGCTCCTTCCAGCTCGCCCGTGAGCGCGTGAGCACTGGCCAGCTTCAGCGCAGCAGCGCTTGCGCAGCATGCAGCCAGCACCCGAATGTCCAATGCGGAGGCAGGCTCTTTGCTATATGGAAGTGGCCTGCCTGCATTCTGTCCCAGGCTGCGCTGGGCCTTTCCCAAGAAGCTTCTGGTAGGCCCCGGTAGGCTGAGGCCCAGTCCGAAACAAATCAGGCCCAGGGCCTGAGGTGGTTGCTTGTGCCCAACTGCCTTCGGCCTTTGTTTGGCCCACATCCGGCATCCAGCCCAGGGCCTGCCTTCGATCATGCAAACAGGCGGCCCAGGGCCTGGGTTCTTTCAACCAACTGGCGCTGCGCAACTGCCTGAATTTCCTTAGTTGCATGGTGGCCGAAATAGGGGCCCTCAGGTCCTCGTTGAGCCTGCCTTCACTTAGGGCGGCCGACATGCTGCTTGACAGGGCCTGAAAGGGGCTCATCGAGGCTGTGGCCTCGCAGTAGGCGCAATGTCTGCCAAAGTTGGAAAGTCAACCAGGGTGAAGGCGTGGTTATTGCAGAAGTTGAAAAGGCAGGGTGCTGATTGTGAGGCCTGCTGGTGCTTGTATGTCTTCGCTGATGATGGTCGTGTCCCGCGTCAAGGTCTCCGCCGGCTTCTTGTCCTTCTTTGCTGATAATTGTCATGTCGTGTGTGGTGCTCTGCAACTGTCTCTTATACACATCTAGATGTGTATAAGAGACAGGTTGGAAAGTCAACCAGGGTGAAGGCGTGGTTATTGCAGAAGTTGAAAAGGCAGGGTGCTGATTGTGAGGCCTGCTGGTGCTTGTATGTCTTCGCTGATGATGGTCGTGTCCCGCGTCAAGGTCTCCGCCGGCTTCTTGTCCTTCTTTGCTGATAATTGTCATGTCGTGTGTGGTGCTCTGCAACTACCTTCTTCCCCCGAATACAGCGTAGGGTCGTTATAGCTGAATTTGGCGTATCTTTCAGTCTAAATACAGCTATAATGACCGTACGTTGTATTCGGGGGAAGAAGGTAGAGTCTGTGTTGTATTTATGTCTCGCAGTCCGTGAAGAGAGCCCACAAGAGCCAGAGAACGCGTATTAGTCTTACAGTGCATAAGATGTTTTCCCCTTTCCAGGCAGTGGGTTGTGGAGACTTGGAGACTCAGTTTGCTCCTTGATCTGGGGCAAGGAACCATCTTCCCCTGAACAGAATGCACCCTGGTTATGAAAGTGTACAACCATCTTTCTGCTCATATCTAGTCATGACGAGGGTACGTTCTCCTTCGGGGAGCACATCGTATCAATGCTGCCGCCTGAGAAGTTGAGAAGGTGCCGTGCTGGTCCGGGTCTGTCCCAACTGGCTACCTAGTTACTACAGGTCACAGGAGTGGACAAACTGTCGTCCGCTGAACCGCAGCGCAATCTGTACAGCTGCAAACTCAAACTGTATCGTGATTATCTGTACTAGATGATGATGACCTCTCACAGCTTTGCCCGCCGAAATGTAAAAAACTAGAAAAGAAAAGGAAGGAAAGCAGAAGGCATAAGCAGACTTGTGGTAGTTGCCGAGCAGGTCATCTGCTGTAGGTACCACACATGACCTGGACAGACATGCGTGCAGGCGGTAGTTGCCGAGCAGGTCATCTGCTGTAGGTACCACACATGACCTGGACAGACATGCGTGCAGGCCTGTGCAGGTGCCCACATGAGCAACAGTTTGCAGTGTCCTTGCTCTCACAGACGTGTTCCCTAACAAAGTATGCAAGATTTGGCAAAACAGGAAAATAGTGGAGAAGATAGGAATTGTACTGACTAAACCTTCATAGTACTTAACAAGTCGGGTTTTATGTCGATCATGTAAAGCACCTACGCTCTCTACGCATAAAAAAAGGTCTGAAGAAACCAGTCCATGACTTAACATGAGTAAAATACTACCTTCAATTCCTTGTATATTCAATAGAGTGAAACTTCCCCACTGAGAAAACATGCCAGCGGTACTCGAGTCCTGACTTACCCCCTTTTTTACCACACAGCTCAACTCTTGGCTCGCCTCTTTTTATTCCGGGACTCCAAACATCATCCCACCCAACTGAAGTGTTTGTTTGCTGTCATCACCTCCATTCCATTCTCCCCCCCCCCCCCCCCCCCCCCC
>BFEA01000043.1:1657127-1672079 GCA_003427395.1 Chara braunii
CCTCGGGGATACATCGTGCAGCTCTCGCCATCTCAGAATAGTCCCTCTTCCCTCTCGGACCGTTCCTCTGATGGATTGACTACATCCCCTCCAGTGATTCTCCCTCCTAATTCTGCCTAYGACTGTGCYGYGGCCAATTCTTCCRGCTTTCACCYTGACCCTTGCTCCKCGCCCGTTCACTCCGAGACAAATACATGTCCTAGACCATGGAAAACACGAGTAAGACTAAGGAAAGGTCTCACTCAACAGAGGTCGGGAACGCTGTCCTCGGCTCCTGCCTCGCCTCGTGACTCTGAAACACGAAATTTGCTCCCTGCCGGAATGAGAACCGCTCCGGTGGCCATGATAACTTCTCAGACCAGTCTGCGCTTCTCCTTGGACTTCCTTTATGGTGAGTCGGGCCGGCAGCTCGAAGTTCCTTCCTGTCCCCTCTTCTTTTCTTTGCAGCGCCCGGCCACGATTCCGCAAATCCCAGTTCCCGTTCCCACTTCATCCTCGTCTTCCCTCCGGGCAGGGCATCTGATATCACCCGAGGGCGGTGTTTCTCTTCCTGGGTCTCTCAGCCGAACACCGGGTTCCAGAGTCTTTCCTGGAATAGTCCACAACTCTTTGTCGGGTGCTTCCCCCGGTTTGCAGACCCCGTTACACCTGTCAGGTCATCGTGCATACCTTGCCAGTGGCGAAATTGGAAACTCTGGAAGGACACATGTACAAAATTCTGTGGGCCCGTCGCATGCCCCCTCCCTTGGCGGTGTTGCCTCTCCTTCTCCTCCCGCCTGTGGCCCTCTGAATATCAGGGACGTTTCTCTTGGACAACCCCAAATCGTAAACCCTTGCGGTCGGGCCGAACAGCTCTCGTCTTCTCTGCCCCTTCCATGCACATTCCGGTCGGCAGAAGATGCACACGTGCTTTTAAATCCTTCCCCTGCATTGGGTCCTCTCTCACCCGTMGGCTGCGCAACAGCCWTCCGGCCCACTGCAAACGGGCTTCCAGGGTGCCGATTGATCCCATTTCATTCATCCTCGGCTGTCCCAAGGGAGATGCTGCTGTCCCCCGACCCGTTGCCACGGCAAAGTGAAAGTGCATTCGGTAGCATAAACAACCCTCAGTTGAYCGCTGCTCGGGATAGCCGGCAAGCGAGGCAGTCCCGTATGACGATTGTCCGATTGAAACGTCAGSCCCGCCCCCTTCGTCTACCTGCTCGGCGCCTTCCCGGCAGCAGAACGACAGATTGCACTGCACGTGCTGTTGTCTCGTCGGCTGGCAGTTTACCTGTGCGAGTGCAGACACGGAATCCTGTGCCCTTGCAAGACTCTGTGCTGCTGCCCCTCAATTGCCCACGTCCTCTGCCTAACGAAGAGGTGGGTTTACATGTGACTGGTCTACGAAATCCGCAGCGTTCACCTCACGTTCTTGCTTCGTGTCTTCCTGATCAACCCACACAGACACTTCAGGAAGGCTTTTCCGCTTCTGCCTTGCGTAGGTCGATAAGGCTTGAAATACGACGACGACTTGGGGACCAGCCGATCGACCGGCAAAGTCCCAGCGAATGTATGACTCCCGCGTCGGCTGCCCGTATCATGAGAGCACAACGAAGGCAGTCTATGATTCAGAAACGAGTTTCCCGATCTCGTGACGCTGCCCGGGCTTCGCACCCTGTCTGCGGGCCATCCTCGCTAGGGCATTTGGCTACGGGCCGACACCTGGACCCAGTGCCGGGACGTTCTTCTGTTCTTTTGCCCATTCATAGATCTTCCGGTGCTGCACACCGCTCGGTTGCTGCAACACAGCACCGCATGTTAAAAAGACGGCGAACCTGGTGCGCCACCCGTAACCGGGCGTTGCGTGTGCGTCGATGTGTGCTGCGACCCGCGTCCCGGTTCCATCTCTACGATGTTTTCCGCCAGCCGCTGTTGCGTTCTGCTGACATGCAGCCGCCGGAAGCAATTCCGGTTGCAATTACTCCGCCCGGTGCACAGATCCCTGGACACCAACATCCTGGTTCGCCGCCACGGGAAGAGCCCACGGAAGTCCCTGCTTTCGCCTCTGGATCTTCGGCTGAGCCTGCTCTCCCGTTGGTACCTCCTCCGTGTTATAGATCTGCTATTTTGTTTAACTCTTTGCTCTTTGACAACTAGATGTCCGTCAATCATTACAAGCTTGGTGACCGCCAAGTTTGTCTATACTGTGGCGCCAAACTCTGGCCACACGAGCTTAAGTGGTCAACCATGTGCTGTAGGCATGGTAAAACGATGTGTGAACTCTGGAAGATGCCTCCGGAGGGAACGCCCGAACATTCCATTCTTTCTCTATGGACTGCTGACACCCCTGAGGGTCGGTTGCTCCGGTCCAAGTCCAGGAAATTTAACAACGCATTGTGCCTTGCTTCTGCTCATGTTAGACAGCCAGAACAGGGCCTCCGAGGGTATCAGGGCCAACTCAAAATTCAGGGCCCTCTCTATCACAGGCTAGGCTCCCTCAGGCCTCCGCCAACGGTGCGGCCCTCGTATGCACAATTGTATATTCATGACCCTTCCGAGACGGACACCATAACAGATGCTCGTATGGAATTGATGCACCTCCCTCGSGGGGTGTCYGCYCAGGAGCGCGAGCTGAYGAGAGCGATGATTMAACGACTGCAGCTTCTTCTGCGTCAGTGCCACCCATATGTTAAGGACTTTATTACATACGCAGACATGGATGAGAATGTCAGGGAGAACATTAAGATCGTTATTAACCCTCATGCGCGTCCTGAAGGGACACATGAGCGCAGATACAACAAACCGGAAAATTTCGAGGAGGTGTGCAYCCTCCTTGCTGACACCTTACAGCCTGATGAGGTGCAGGTTCGTTATAGACCCGATCGTAATTCCCCGTTCCCTTTCGAAAATTTCAAGGATGACAATAGAGCCTATGACCCGCTCCACTACGTGCTCTTCTTTCCCAAAGGAGAGGATGGTTGGTGTAAACAGCCCGACACTTCCAGGGGCAATCCAASTAAGATCACGCCTCGTGAGTTCTATGCGTTCCATCTGCATGAAAGGGTGGGTGAACGCATCACTCTTCTTTGTGGCGCAAGACTCTTCCAAGAATACTGCTGCATGGCTTTCGCTAAGATAGAATCTCGCAGGCTAAGCTACTTGGACAAGAACCAAAACAAACTGCGGGCGGAGCATTATAAGGAGCTTCGCAGAAGTGTGGCAAACAATGAACACAGCAGTGGCGTCGGCACTAAAGTCATGTTGCCATCCACATTCACTGGCGGACCCCGCTATATGACGGAGAAATACTATGACGCAATGGCTGTTGTGCAAAAGTTCGGTAAGCCCGACCTCTTCATTACTGTGACCTGCAATACTAACTGGCCAGAAATTAAAGACGCACTGCTTCCTGGCCAGTCAGCTTCTGACAGACCAGACTTATTGGCAAGGGTCTTCAAAGGCCACCTTGACCAGTTGATTCACGAAATTAAAGACAAACATATGTTTGGCAAACCCGCTGCTTTGTTTTACACAGTGGAGTTCCAGAAGCGTGGCCTCCCGCATGCCCACATACTGCTTATCCCTCACCGCGCTGATAAAATCACAACTCCGGCAGGGGTTGATGAGTTCATATCTGCAGAGATTTCTCGCGAGGGACTCCTGTGAGACAAAGTCTCCACGTTCATGATACACAACATTTGTGGCTCAGAGAAGCCGTCTGCAGTTTGTACCAAGAACGGTCGGTGTACTAAACATTTCCCCAAACCGTTTGCTGAACGGACTACCTTCCGTCAACAACAAGGTTATCCTGTGTACAGACGTCGAGGTCCACAATCGGGCGGCTGTTCCTTATGTGATGATAGCATAACGTATGACAACGGTCGCGTTGTGCCTTATAACGCCTATCTCCTGCTCTGTTTCAACTGCCACATTAATGCTGAGTACTGTGCTAATATGTGCTTAAAGGCTCTGACCGAGTTATGGTTGCCGAGCTGCAACCACAGCAATTGCCCAATGAAATAAAAAAATACCGTGATATGCGCTGCGTTGGTGCAAGTGAGGCTTGCTGGCGCATATTTGAATTCCCGATAACACGACAATGGCCCCCTGTCGAGCGCCTTTCTGTTCATCTCCAAGGCGAGGAGCCCGTTTGTTTCGAAGAGGGGAACGAAATTGAGGCAGCAGAGAATGGTCCTCCGCGTACGAAGTTAACTGCGTGGATGGATTTGAATAAGGAATTGAGAACAGGCGGTGACAACTGTTATCCTCCGTACGCAAACATCACGGATACGCATACGTGGCACTGAAAAACGAAAGTTTGGAAGCCTCGCATCAAAACAGGCAAGGCCGGCACATTTCGGAAAACCTGCAGGTTGCGGAATGTGTCCATTGCTGAAGGGGATTTGTACTACCTCCGCATTCTCCTGCGCCACGAACATTCTCTTGGAGCAGCTTCCTTCGAAGAGTTGAAAACAGTTGACAACGTTACGTGTCAGACGTTTCGTRAGGTCTGCCAGCATTTACAGCTTCTGCACGATGACAAAGAGTACGACRCAGACATGAGAACTGCTGCAGACAACTACATGCCTTCCCAAATCCGTCAGGTCTTTGCCATGCTTCTTGCATATGGTCCCCTTGCTGATCCTATGTCTCTCTTTCTAAAGTACTGGGAACCTATGTCCGAGGACTACGTGAGAAGGCTGCCTAATTTGACACTGCCTCCTGCTGTCTTACAAACCTATGCACTTCTTGACATAGATGCTGAGCTCCTCGATATGAAAACAGACATGTCCACTGTCGGTTTGTCCTTCCCGGACATGGACGCTTTGCAGTGTGCTAAACAGCTGCGGAGCCGGCTGCTCTTCCAAGGGCTGCCAGAACTGATCCAAGAAGAGTTGGCCTATGACAGGGACCAACTCAACTGTGTCTGGGAAACCAATGTGCCTATGTTGCGGTCCTCCCAGCGGGTGCTCGTCGAGGGGGTTGTTGATGCTGTCCTCAAAAGGTCTCCTCTTTGTGTTTTCGTTGACGCACCTGCTGGCACGGGTAAAACATTCTGTATTAACACGATTCTTTCCTGTGTTCGACGTCATGAGGGCTGCATAGCTCTTGCAGTCGCCTCAAGTGGTATTGCATCGCTGCTCTTGCCGGGGGGGAGGACATTTCACTCCAGATTCCGTGCGCCCTTGACACCCGATGATAAAAAACCATTCGCGATTACAAAGCAAAGCGAATTGGCCAGTCTTATTAGGTGAACACAACTTATAGTGTGGGACGAGGCACCCATGACACATCGCTTTCACTTGGAGGCCCTGGACATTACATTGCGTGATCTGTGTGACTCTGACCTCCCTTTTGGGGGCAAGGTCGTCCTCTTGGCAGGTGATTTCAGGCAGGTCCTCCCTGTTGTCAGACAGGGTAGTCGCGCTCAACAAATCAAYGCTTGCATTAAGTCGTCCCACCTTTGGCGCTACTTCCATACTCATAAGCTCGACGAGAACATGAGAGTCCTTCGTCGTGGCAATGATGCTGTGGCAAGACAATTCGCTGATTTCCTTCTTAGGTTAGGTAATGGGCAGCACGACGTCGTTGACCCGAGTGATCCTGAGATTATAGAGCTGCCCCGCGAGATCTGTACAGATGGACCTCTGCTGGATCTCATTTGCTGGACGTTCCCACATGTGGTTGACCATCTGGGTGACATGGACTACCTCTCTGGGCGCTTAATACTTTGCCCCCGGAATCATGGTGCCAACTATGTGAATGACCTCATTCTTGAGTCTATACCCGGCAACACCACTGTGTTGCACTCCGTCGACAGCACACCGTCCGACTCAACTGGTCTGGATGTGCCTCCTGAATACTTAACGCGTTGGAACCCTCAGGCCTTCCGTCTCACAGGCTCAAGGTTAAAAGGGTATACCTATTATGTTGCTCTGCAACATATCTCCGAGAATGGGCATGTGCAATGGTACCCGCCTCATTGTAAACAAAATTGTGAATAACAGGTTGATTGAGGCTACAATCCTTCCCAACAAGAAAACTGCAGTCATTCCGCGACTGAACCTCACAGCGGATGAATCGGCTGGATTCATATGGCAACGCCGTCAATTCCCTGTCAAGGTTGCTTTTGCCATAACGATTAATAAGTCCCACGGGCAAACAGTTTCCAGGGCTGGCGTCTGGCTGCCCAAGCCTGTCTTTGGCCATGGCCAGCTCTATGTTGCATTGTCGCGTGTTGGGCATCCCGATGACATCAGGGTTTTATTGCCTGATGCTTCRATGAGAACAAAGAACGTTGTCTACAAGGAGTTGCTCGCATGATGTTTTYTGCTTGCTTTCAGCTCCCRTCACGTTTCAAACTGGCCTGTTATGTGCTCCGCATTGCTAACATTCCTTCTGCTATCTGTTGTTTTCCTGTTTGCTGTGCCCTCCAGGAATGCGCATGAACGCTTGGAATCCGATCTCCCTGCCAACAGCATAGAGCGCTCTCATGAAGGACCGCACACCGCTATCGTCCACTTTGGCCGTGCCTCATCTCTGTATTCTGTATCCCTGCACGCTCCCATGCAGGACTTGACACCATAAACGTTGGTATAATGAATCTTGAATCTTCAAATGATGACCTGTGTCCAAACCACGAGTCGGTGAATTCGACAGCCAGCAGAACACCTGCCACCCATCCGTCCCTGGAACACATTCGCCCCGATAACATATCAGGCGCTGATTCCAATTCGCAAGATCTCCACTTACCTTCCCATCCTACTGTGACCTTCTTCGCAGGGTCTATTGACCACGACATTGACCCCGAAACAGTTGTGGCAGTCCTAGAAACGCAAGACACACTTCTGCCAGCCTCTGTGGAGGCTGATGCGGCAGAGACTCGCTTCCTTGCGCTCAGAAATTCTATCGTGATTTCGGCACAGAACAAAGGAGCCATCATTTCTCCGAGATCGTCGTTTGCATCTGACGTTCCTGGCACGAATCTCGATTTGCCATTAGGTCTGCAGTCAGGGACACCACCAAATTCTCTCATTTCCCAACCCGCAAGTGTTACAAATTCCCAACCCGGTCACCCACTGCCGTAACTGCCCGCTCTTCGCTCGTCATTCCGCCACCCGCTTCCAGCCTTTGTGACCGGAATCCGCACCTCCTCGTGACTGATAGAACCTCTGCCAGAACCACCTTGCCCGCAGATACTCCTTCGCCCTTGCGCCTTCCATTCAGCACAGCAATGACGCTTCCAGTGGACAGCCGACAAACTGATCAGTCCGCATGTTTTTCAGCTTCTGCTACCGACTCTCTCTTACATCCTCTTCTACACCGGACTTCCCACACGAGTCAGCACACAGAATTTGGGAATGCATCTCCACAGAATATTGCCAATTCTGATGGTCACAACGCCTCTGACGATCCACCTRCTTATGCACCGACCATTCAACCCCGCCATGATGCAAACACGATCCAACATTCCTCTCACGACTCTCCTACCTCTACGCCTGACYGTACCACGCCYGTTCATGAGAACACTGACCCGGTTGCTGGTCAACAGCGAATTSGAAAGTCCCAAAACCTTTCCAGCCAAGGGCATCCGGTGTMTGCCAACATGCCCCGSTCCTCCGATCTTTCTCAGCCGCAACGAGTGATTTCATCACAGGGCGCACTCCGCACAGTCCATGCCAGTCGCGACGGCCGGTATATAATCCTTCACCCTCTTCGAACGCAAAGTCAGCCAATCTGTCTACGCACGCCCTCTCCGCCTGTGGGTTCACAAAATCTTCATGCTCGCCAGTGTCAAGATGGGTCCCGGACCCCAGCTCCCCAATCCCTGTCCAGCCAGGCGAACGCGGCTATGGACAATATCCAGCATCTACCTCAGGTCCTACCGACTTCTGCAGAAACCGCTGGCAACGCAACCGACAACCATTCTAACCGGACTTCCGAAGACCCTTTCTCACTGTTTTCGCAAGAACATCTGACACAGCCAAATTTGCAATCTGCGACACCGGCTGCCTCCGCCGGTGTTCCTCATCAACAAAACAGCCCTTCCTCCCGAGGCACAAAACGCAAAGCTGTGCCTCCGGCTGGAAGGCCACACATTTTGCTGTCTGACACAGCGAAAGTTCTTGCCCTTCGTCCCGACTATAAATGTCACCCTGAGTGGAACTTCGAACCTGAGTACATTCAGGGAGGAACGTTTCTGTATCGCCACACCCCAGTCCACGCCCCTATTTGGTTGGACAGTGCGAAGACAGTGAAGGTGAATGATCAGACGACACACCTCCTGTCTACATGGACCAATATAGTGCAAAAGTATGGAGAGGCGCGTCTTCTTAATGCCATACTCTTTGATCATTTTTATAACAACATGGAATGTGAGCCTGATGAGAATATGTGGAAAAACTTCCTCATGCACAGGGCAGAAATTGAACGGAAATTTCAGCCGGTACGCCCGGCCGATGATGAAAGGATTGTTGACAGCGGTCATGTCTTCTACGCTTTCCAGCTTCTCCAACTGATACTTAAAAAAGAATACGAATCCTTGCCTCAAACCGAGGTCGGGCATTATGTCAGTGGTATTCCTGATTTGCCGGAATCCGATATTCCTTTCGAGTTCTACCGATATGCCCGAGTCACAACTGTGGCTGCTTGCCTGCCCAGAAACCGCTCCCCTGAGGTGCCTTATGTCAGGGCCTGTGATAGACGGTGTCCCATTGCAACATATGGCCTGGACACATTCTGGGCATCACCGAAAATGTTCCCAAATCACACCTCTCACAAACTCGCTGTTCGCGAACGTCCTGATGCACCTCTGCCTATCGGATGTGCAACATCTGATTCGATTCCCGCCTCCTCCCCTTTCGACAATGCTGCTCGCCGTGGACTCTGGCTGCCCCCGACACCTCCGCCCTTCCCCCTTCCGCTCGCCTCTGCACTCGCACCTGCTGGAAGTGCTCCTGCCATCCCCTCTTCTTCCTCTACAAAATTAGATCCGTCACGGTTTGCTCGCCTCCATTGTGTAGGTCCTGCCAAATCACTCTCCATCATGTCGACTGCGGAAACTAGCCACAGGATGCACAAAATTACTGCTGTGCTGCAGTTGAAGAAGAACGACATTAACGACTGGAGTACGCTGGAAGCAGCACTCCTCGTCGACTACATACGCCAAGGACACGACAAGACTCACAGCTTCCATGAGTATGTGAATGGTGCAATCGATTTCATCTGCCTGCAGCACAGCATGATGGGTGGGACCACTTACTGACACATCYGCGGTGTCCTGGGTACCCCGGGTCAGACTTGCTGAACTGCACCTCCTCCGGCYGAACTGCTCCCTAGCCYGTCCTTTGATTAAGAGGGCTCCCCTGCCCCCACGCGGCTTCCTTAGGACCTCAACAATACCGCGCTCAGACTGCATCCTCGTGGTACGAACGCCACAAGTCGCATATGCCCTTTCCCACCCATGCCACCTCGCGGTCCTACTTTGCGTCCTTGCCCGGTAAATGCACGCAGCCCATAATTAGGAAACCGCCCCATGCTACTGCTRCTTCCTTCTCCTGTCCACATCTGGTGTGCTGGCCGTCGGTTCTGTGGCCAACTTACGCTGATGCCGCGGGGTCTGCATTTTCCAACAGTCAACTCTGACCCCGCGTGTCATGTCCTGTTCGGCTTTTTTTTTTTTCCGACCGTGGCTGGCGGATCTGTCAAGTCGTCGTGACCGGGACCTGAAGGTCCACCTGTCACGCTTTCGGCCTCTTTTTTTTCCGGTCGGCGCGTTTTGGTCGCAACTTCACACGGCTACTTCCTGCTCGTCTCTGACCGTCGGTCCGGTATAAGTACCTGCTTCGATTGTGCCCCTATGCATAGTACTTCCATCGAGACATACCGCTGCCTTTTCAGATTTTGTTCTAACGCGCATTCTGTGCTGCGGGGTCTTCGGATCCGTGGTGCTAAGCTAACAATTACGGAGTGTAGGCCGCCTGCTGGGCCTGGGACATAAGGACCCTGCATTGTTCACCTGCACACACTTCTTGACCTTTGCCGTTTCATTCGTAAGTCTTCTGCCCTGCCCGCGCACGTCCTCTTCCTCTACCTTCTCTTCCCCGCGCTCCATCCGGATTCCTCCTCACTCCTCCGCTTCCGCTGTGTGCCACCTCCCGTTCTTCGCTTTCTTTCTTCTTGCCAGCATGTCGCCAAAGCGCAACAGACCTGCACGGGACCCTTACTCCATCCGTGACAATGCAGAACTCAACGAGAAGCTCTGCGGTCAGCACATAGCTGATAGAGAATCGAAGCTTGCGAGGCTGCTGGGCCGAGGGTTGCAGGAGGGAGATCCAAAAGTTGAACCCGTGCGTGACCAGATCGAGGAAGCCAAGGTGGAACGTCAACGATATCAAGACAAGGGCAATGAAATGCAGGCAATAATTGACTCTGGGGACATTGATGACGATGGTGATTACCGAAGTGAAGGAGAATTCCTCTGGGAGGGCGACACCGACACATCTTCTTCAACTCCATCAGAGGAGATCKTMACAGATTACGCTGTTAGTGATATTGAGGCGGAGCWGGACTTGGACCCCGGCTATTCGGATRAGGACGAAAGYGACACCAGCGACACCAGCGACACCAGCGACACCAGCGACTCCAACCACTCCGGCGATGACAACGCTTAGACGTCCAGGAACTGGTCATGGCCCGGGGAGTGTGTTCCTCGCCTGGTTATGAACGCAGATGTTCAACTGATATTTGCGTCGTCTTTGATTCCAACAATTGTGTCAATTCCCTGCTATGCTTCTTCGGCGGATTCACCGGTGTCCTTCCTCAAACAAACCTGGGCTCCGGCTAACTGGGTCGCACAACAATCCGACCAATTGAAGCACAATCGTCGTCGCCGTGGATCTCTGGTCACGGTCTCCTTGCGTGTCGTGCCACTGAGCACTCCTTCGTGGTCATTGCATCGCTGTGCGCGTTGCTTTTTGTTGGGGCAGTGGATCATAAATCTTTTGCGGTTCTTCTGCTCGCGTTCAGTTCTGTCTCGGTCGTCTTTTCAGAACTTCCGTCTGTCGTGGTGATCACATTCGACTTTTGTAAAGACTCAGACGGTGTGTTTTCACCTAATTGCGAATGTTTTTGGTTTTTGTAAAGACTCATACGGTGTGTTTTCACCTAATTGCGATTTCGTCTGTTTGGTTCTCGTGTGTTTGCTTTGTTCTGAACTCTRTTTGACATCTTGCTTTCCAGCATGTGCTTTCGGCTYCACTGCCACTTGCACTCACTAAACTGTCCTGGATATGCACCTGATTTTTCACCAGGGTAGCAGTGCAACTTCCGTGTCCTCGACCACACGTCCCACACTTTCACCTCTTCCATTATTCCCGCTTACGAAACCCGTGTGTACGGCGTTGCTTCTACCTGGACTGACTGTACGGGTTGCTTTTTTTGGGACTCGTCGTCCCGTAACCTTCTGTGCTTCTTCCCCTCGCATTGACTTCTGTATCTGTCCTCTTTTCAAATCTTTCCTGCTTCCTCGTGTCCTCCTCCACTTTTGTAACGACACATGCGGTGTGTTTTTTCACCTAATTGTGACTGCTTTTCGCCTCGTGTGGCGACTGTTTCGCATCTCCGTTTCCTCCGTGTGATCTCCATCTCGTGTGTTCGTTTGTTCTGAACTCTCTTTGACATATTCGTTTGGACCATGTCCTTTCGTTTCCGACGCCACTTGGACTCCCTAAACTGTCCTGCATATCCACCTCCGTTGTCCCGAACCTGCCAATAGAACTTCCCTCTCCTTCATGGGCCCTCCCACAGTTCCACTTCTGCCACTATTCTTGGTTCCAAAACCGCTGTGTCTGCCCTCGGCAACCGAAACATCCCTTCTAACTTCGTTGACTCCCAACATAGACCTCACTGTCTCTCCCTCCGCTATGCAACGAATGGCTTCTATAAATATATAAAYGATTTATATATATACATATACAAAGATGCGTGCAGACAGTCAGAGTAAAGGGAAAGCAACGAAACACATTCTCAATACCTCCCTTCTCCGATCCAATTCAATARAAACACTTTTTTCAGTACTGCATTCCCCCTGTGTGTTTCTTAACTTCGGTTTTCGATCACATTGTTACACCTCCTTCTGGCCCTCCGATTGTTACAGACCGTCATGCCCCGCATCTAACCCTCAACAACCGTGCATACAACTTCCTCTCGTGCTCGCAAGCATTTGACCTTCCGCAAATTCGCATGTTACTTTAGCGCTTGGAAAAAACAGAAATTGTTCCCGTAGCTATGTCAAACGTCCTTTGTGTTCCTGGACTGTTCTCCTCTTACGAGTCCTTCTGTTCGTATTTTTTCTCCCTCCGCACTCGATTGACTCCACCTCYTTACCCCGGCTCTTCTCTAATARTCGAAACATATTTCTGTCCTGGAATATTTCTCTCGTGAAATATATTCATGTTGCGATACCATAACTCCACGGCAGACCAGTCACTCTGACAGTAAAAAATAGAAACTTCATTTCCTGGTCTAACAACTCGTCTGCCCGTCACTTTAACAGCTCAAAATGCACCTGGTTTTGCGACAGGCTCAATTCTGCATGATGATGGTTCACGGCTGCTTCCCTTCATAATATTGCCCGCGGAAAAATGACAAAACCAAACCGGCCGCACATTGGGGCATGACCTGAGACTTCACGCCATACTCGGCTCAAGCACTTTACTCACATTATTTGCCTTCTATTACAGACTGCACTCCATCCATGTGACTTCGAATACATSTCCGCCTAACTTCGAACGTCGCCTGTCCACTACCGTCCACACATCTGCGCTGTTTTTKTAGGGCCCCTCTGGATGCTTCTGTGCGGATTTGCGRCCGCAGGTATGACACTTTCTGCACACCTCACCGGAAATGGGAAAGTTTAGTTACAATGTCCGRCGATGAACTGCCGTATTTATGTTCTTATGTGAATTTGCTGAGTACTGTGGTCAGGCATGTGCCCGCGGGAACAAATGAAAACTCCCCGTCTTTCTCTATCTGCCTCGTCGTCCGGCTTGATTTTCTCACTCTCGCCACGTCTCGCCTTATGCTACTCTGTATTCCTCCCTCGGCGTGTCACAAGCCTGTTGTGTAAGCAATGCTGATCCGGAGTTCCAATTCAACTCGACAGTTCTGTCTGCCGTGTGACCTGCAATGTGCTATGTATTCTACACCTGCCTCTACACTACTCACCACCCTCTGCTCGACGCCATCTGCTCTACTCTCTATTTGTATGTGTTCTCCTCTACTCTGTATTCGACTCTGCTCTCACTGCACTCTCTGCTGGCTCTCCTCTTCTCTCGCTGTACTGCAATGTCTTAGCTCACCTACTCTCTGTTGTCACCTGCTCTCACCTCTCATATCCACTGAATGAAATTGCTTCGCATGATCCTTTTGGCCGCGGGCGGAGCTGCGATGGCTAATCTTGTCAGGGACTAATGATCACTAATCAGTGATCACCTTTTTTTTCTTTTTTTTTTGACAAACAAAGAGCCTTACTTACGGTGTCTGCTCATGTCAGCACCCCTAGTAACCTGAAGGGAGCTTCTCAAAAAAAAAAAAAAAAAAAAAGAAGAAGAGCCTTACGGATATGGCTCCATATCCATTCTGGGGAGCATCAGTCCTGTTCCTGTTCCACCGGCAAGTCAGAAATACAACTTAACCTTTTACTCCAACGCTTCTCCCCTTTATCGTAGAGAGATCCGAGTGGAAGCGGCATTTATTACTTCCGGTCGGGGAGGATTTACCTCCCTTCACCCCTGCCTAAGGTACCCTAAACCAGTATAACCACTGAATTGATGCTACCTGGATGCTGCTGCTACTGTCTTCACCCGAATCGAAGGCCTGGTAATTATCGCGGTATCTGGACTTGGAGTTGCACCAAATACAGCTATAATGACCGGGAGTTGTATTCGGGTGAGGAGGGTAGTCTCTGGTCCAGACTAACTACTTAGCTAATCTTCAGGTGAATGTTGTCTGGCTCTCTAGTGCTGTCATCTAATCCCTCGTCCCTCACTGGGATGTTCTCCGTGTACCCGACTCTCTTAAGCTTTTGCTGTCTTTTGACCCTGTGATGTGTGTAATCCTGGCAGAGGCCCTGTGTAGCCAACAGTGCAGCAACATGATAATCAACTTTCCTCCCCCCCCCCCCCCCCCCCCCAAGGTAATTCAGAATTGTAGTATTTTAGTTATCTGCTTACAGTGGAGTTCGAATTCAGCACCTGGTCTGTATTTCAACAGTTCAGTCCAGGGGGGGTGTACCAACTGAGATAGGCCCGTTGGTTATGGTAATCAACTTTGTTTGGTGTGTGCGGGAGAACTGTGTTCAAGTTTTTTTTTTTTTTTTTTTCCTGCTAGAGAATTTTTAATTAATGTAGTTTAACAACTTTAACTTGGCCGCAGAGGAACCGTTTTGTCATTGTCTGTTTGAACTCTGTTATTAAAGTCATCGGAGTTTACTAAGTTTCTCAAGTGAGTACGTGGAGTCCACTAAACGGACCTTCACGCTACAGTAAACCAGGAGTGAAGGGGGTCGAGGGGGGGAGAGAGAGAGAGAGAGAGAGAGAGAGAGAGAGAGAGAGAGAGAGCTGTGATGACCCGTCCTAACATGGACTGAAACACACGACTGATTTCTGAGTTTTGCCCATAGACTGGATGCCTTGCTGAGTTTCCCGCCTGCTACTAAGTCTGTGTGTGCACACTTGCTGGATTGCATGTCTGTCTGAGTGCTGGTTGGCTTGAGTGTGTGTGTGGCCCGCAAGGGCACTTGCTCGTTCATTGGGCCCTCAGGGCCGGTACTTACCTGTGGCCGTGACATTGAGGGATTGCAGCAGGAAAAACGCTCAAGTAGCGGGTAGGCCGGTACCGCACCCTGAAGGGGTAGATGTGCGGGTACTGGAGGCCGAGCAGAAGAAGACAAAAGTGGCATTTTTAGAG
>BFEA01000043.1:1672789-1691308 GCA_003427395.1 Chara braunii
TGTCTGTGCTGGTGTACATCATCTTCTTCTTCTTTCTTACTTCTTCTTCTTCTTCTAATCCTCTCTCTCCTCTCAAGTTCATTCATTTCTTTCTGAAATTGGACGGCATTGTACTATCTGATGGATGTGTATCTCGAAACTGGCCACGATCATAACATTGGTATCAGAGCGGATTCTACTTGCTGGTGAGAGTTGACTTTGCTGCCCTAACCCTAACCTAAGTGGTTGAGGGCAACACTTAGGGTTAGGGTTGGTTGGTTAAGGGAAGTGGGGCAGCGTGGCTAAGGGAAGCTGCCCCCACCTGGTTAGGTCATGTGGGGTCGATATTGAACCTAACCAGGTTGCTTGAGAGTGAGATTAGGGTGGCAAGACATTTCGAGGAGACTTCATGCGGTAATTTGAGAGAGGCAACAGTGAGAGGCACTCGCACCTGGAATCTGATTCAAGGGAGACACTTGGCAACTTAAGGGCTGCCCTTAAGTAGGCGAGCTTGAGGGTCAGCGGCCACTCAGCATCAACGGACTGCAAGTTGCTACTTTGTTCTTCAGCATCGACGGGGGATCTGGCGTTGCACTTGGGTGTTGGAGTCAGACCCTCCTAGGAGATAGGACACTAGTGTAGGGGTAGCGTTAGAGGGGTCAGGAGGATCACATGAGAGGGGTGTGAGTTCTATTCATCTCGAAGCTCAAGGCCACTTAGGTAAGTGTCGTGCACCTACAGGATGCCCATGAATGTGTGCATGGTATGGTTTGTCCTACTGGGGTTACTCTGGGTTTCTTTCCTACTCCTCTGTGGTCTTGATTGTGTGATTGAATGTGTGTGATCTACCTACTCACATGATGGATGGAAAATGAAGTATCTCGATCCGAATGCCGAGTCTTTCTACAGTGCTTTGTCTTTTCATCTCTGGACGGTTGTAGTTTGTAGGTTCTACCGGAAGTTGAAATTTCGTTTTTCGGTACGATAGTCATTGAACCGAGTCCATGTGGGACTCCTCTTGGTTGGGACCTGGTCGTGGCCTACATGGGACCTCTGGGACCCAATGGGAACGGGCCCAAACAAGAAGAGCCCTTTGGACCCAAATCAGTTTGGCATTAGTCCATTGTCTTCCTGACTGAGAGCTGAAGTTTTATTCTTGTTGGTTAGGACACCCACTGCCGAGGGATCTCAGATGAAACGTTTCGCATGCTTTTGATTGCTCCGTCCGTGGCTTGACTCGCACCCTGTACACCACTCAATTCTTTATTGTTGTATTTAGTCACTCGTTGTCTAATTTGCTGCACGGTCATGGAGCTGGTCAGACTGGACTCGAGAGGACCTCGTATGCAGTCTGATCATACTGGGTCGCTGGATCAGACCTCTCATGTGAAATTGTTTGTTGTTCTTTGGTTTGCTGCTCTCTAAGTCCAAGCACTCCTAGATAGTGCCATCAAAAGGGAATAGGAGACAGAGAAGGAGAGGAAGGAATTGCTGCTGAAAAGTCAGGAGGCCATCTTGGAAATTGTCCCCTCGCTGACCAAAGAGCAGTGTGGGGAACAACTGCAGTCCATACTTACCGCTATCGTCCAAGTCCGAAGCCTTGAAGATCATACCACTCAGATCGCCGAAGTCTTCGCAAAATTGCAGAAACTTCAGGAGGATCTGACTGAGATGACCGGCAAGTACCGTGGCTTGACGATAGAGGTTGTTGCGCTGCGACAAGCCCAAGCGGCCAATCCTCTTCCTCTACCCTCTGGTTCCGGAGCTGCAATTGAAACTAACTTTGCCCCCCTTGTCGTATCTTCTTCTACTTGATGGCAAACCCCTCGGGACCTGCAACAGGTGCAGATTCCGTTGTTGCCGTAACAAGCAACGAGGCAGGAAATTCTGCAACTGTTGCAGCCCCAAGATCTGAACCAGCAAGTGCTGGTCCCAGCCACGCCGGTCCCTATGTGGATTGAAAGGCGGTGCAAATACCGTCTACGGATGACGGTAAAGAAGACTTTGAATCCTGGATCAACTCCATGAGGGCATACTTTGAGGTTTTGGGGACTCAACCGGAGACCCAGTCCGTGATCATGGGAATGAATGTTGAGCCTGTTGTACGGGGCTTCCTAGAGGTCCAAGCTACACGAGCTGGGGTTCCTAAGATAGAACTGACAAGGTGGCTTAAGGCCACCCCGGTTGCCTCCCTCGAGGAACTCCTCATTTCCCAATATATGGATCCACACGCTGCAGCAAGGGCAAGAAGCCAGCTTGATAAAATTAAACGCAGCAAGTGGACGGGCTCCATGAAAAGCCTGCAGACCTACCTCAGCAAGATGTTTGCTACACCGGGGTTAGAACTGACTGACCAATCTTGCTTGGATGTGGTCAAAGGCACGGTTCCCACTAGTTTCACTAATCGCCTTCACAGGGACTTCATTGGGTACACTGATTGGTTCACTCTTATGAAGGACATAGTCAGTCTTGAGGCTATAGACCTCGTTTCCACAGCAGGCAGCAAAAAACCCATGTGCGGCAAGCAGTTCAAAGGCAGCAGCCGTTTTGCTGTGCATGACCTGCTGGAGGCTGAAAAAGAGGACGATGCAGATGACCCCACTCTTGGTGACGACCAAGAACATGACACTGATACAACCTGTTCGTCATCCCATGAGTCTGACGCAAACCAAGAAAAAGAAAAATTCACTGCCTTTAAAAAGACTGCCAATACAAAGGGACCAAATCGGAATGCAGGGAAGAACTGTGTCCAACTTCCCAAGGGAGTCAAGATCCCAGCAAAACCGGAGGATGCGGCCACTAAACCATGGGTCGATCTCCGGATCACTGAAAATGATTGGCGGGGTAGACTCAAGAAGGGGGTATGCCTGCATTGCCAGAAACCGAACCATAAGGTACAGGATTGCTATAGGCTGCAGGGAAACCAAAACCGGGCGTAGAGTCGACTTCAGCATCCTCTACAGCAAGGGGGACTGGATCTGATGCAAATCAGTAGTCCTCCCTTGAAGCTCAATCATCTGCTGAAGCCAAGGCTGAAGTGTGTAATGTTTCGTATGTCGAGCCTTGGGAGGAGTCGGGGACGGTCGACTTCCACTACCACTACCACTTGGAGCATTGGGCTAAGATGAAACAACTGCGTGCCCAAGGGACCGTGAAGTTGATCTTCTTCAAACTTCTCATAAACCACCACTATCTTCGTTTCTTGATTGACTGTGGCGCTACTGCTAACTTTATATCACCTCATGGGATACACAAAGTGGTTTGGGAATGAAGCAAGTGGCCTTGCAGAACCCTTGCCGAACCCAAGTTGGCAACAAAGAAGTTGTCTCTTCTCCGCATGCAGTCAAAGGTGTGCGCACTACCTTTGACAAGGACAAAACTATCAGCCTTTGTTCGTCCTGCCCATGTGCCATCTACTTTTGGGGTTAATACCACTACTACTTTGGCTAGTGATTCTACTTCTAACACTTCTAGTTCTCTACCTTCTACTAGTCCAAATGATCCTACTTTAGATTCAGTCACCTCTATTCGCAACCTGCGACCTGATCTAGGTGATCCCTTTGCTGATCCTCCACGCCCACCGGTTCCACCAAACATCCAAAACTTACTCGATCGGTGTTCAGAAGTTCTGGTCGAGCCACGTGGAGTCCCCACGCGATCAGTCCGACACACCATTGAGTTGGTCGAGGGTGTTGTTCCTCCAAAAAGTTGCGTATACCGAATCGGACCCGGCGAGTTGGAGGAACTCCGACGACAGATTGACGACATGATTGACAAAGGGTGAATCAAGCCTAGTGAGTCTGAATTTGGTGGTCCTGTTTTGTTTGTTCCGAAGAAAAGAGGCAAACTCCGCATGTGTATTGACTATCGTGGTCTAAACCGCATCACAAGAAAGAACGCCTATCCATTGCCCCGCATAGATGACTTGCTTGATGCCGCAGGTGGGTGCAAGGTCTTCTCCAAGATCAATCTCAAGTTTGGCTACCACCTGATTGAACTCGATCCTGCGGACCAGCACAAGACTGCGTTCAAAACACGCGATGGGCTTTACGAGTTTACCGTAATGCCCTTCGGTCTCACAAACGCACCGGCCACCTTCCAAAGCCTCATGGACAAGGTCCTCCGCGAACAGATTGGTCGGTTCGTGGTGGTATACCTCGATGATATACTAATCTTCAGCAAATCCATGGAGGAACACCTCAAGCACCTCGAGGAAGTGCTCACTATCCTCAAGAAGATGCAATTCCATCTCAACCTAGAGAAATCTGAGTTTGGGAAGGATAGCGTCATCTATCTTGGGCATCAGTTGTCTGCTGCAGGCCTAGAGCCTGAGGCAACCAAGGTTGAAGTTATACGCAATTGGCCTCAGCCCGCGAACATCCGCGAACTGTGCTCTTTCCTTGGTCTCGCGTCATACTATCGGAAGTTTGTGCCCCGCTTCTCCATTGTTGCTCGTCCATTGTCCCGGTTGACAAGCAAAAATGTTCCCTATTCTTGGGACACCGCGTGCACGAACGCCTTTCAAGCTTAGAAAGAGGCCTTGGTAAGTTAAACAGTACTCCGCATTGCAGATCCCAAACTAACATTCGTAGTTACTACGGATGCAAGTCGGTATGGAATCGGCGCAGTGCTGCAGCAAGATGACGGCGATGGTTTGCGACCGCTCGAATTCTACAGCAAATGCATGCCCAGCGTAAAGGTAGCCACTTCCACCTACATGCGCGAGCTCTATGCTTTGCGTATGGCTTTGGATCATTGGAAGCGCTATCTTTAGGGACGCCACTTCAAAGTGTTCTCAGATCATGAGACTCTGAAGTGGATCAAGGAGCAAACTACCCCGTCCCCTACGTTAATTCGCTGGTTCCATGAAATTGACATCTTTGACTTTGAGTTGAGACACAAAAAGGGTTGTTATAATCGAGTCGTTGACGCATTGTCTCGCCACCCTGAGTACATGACTTGCCTTGTGAAATCCTACGACCTCCGGAAAAAACTGAAGGAGGAGCTCGTAGAGCATACAACCAAGGATCCGGAACTTAGTCCCATCCTTGAGCGGTTGTGGGCTGATCCTAGTAGTCAGCCTGATTTTCACGAATATGGAGAACTGATTTTCCGTTGCTACGGAAACCACGACCGCTTGTGTGTGCCCAACCATGAGCCTCTCCACACGCATTTTTTGGATTTGGCCCATGGCCGGAGTGGACGCTTCGGCATGGCAAAGACGTACGCAAATCTGCTGAGACAGTTTGATTTGTCTGGCATGAAAGAGAGTTGAAAAGTTTGTGGCTGAATGTCAAGTTTGTCAACGATTGAAACCATGCAGACAAAAGCCCATGGGGCTATTCACACCCCTTCCCATTCCCGTAGGTGTCGGGGAGTCCGTCTCCATCGACTTCACCGACTTGGGAAAGGTAAGTAAGAACGGCTACTCACAAGTCATGGTGATTGTTGACCGATTCTCTAAGTTCCTTAATATGATTCCTTTGCCACCTCACGCTCCAACAGAACTAGTGATCCGTGAGTTCCAACAAAAGTATATTCTGCAGTTTGGAACCCCGAAGACTCTTGTGAGCGATCGGGATCCGCGCTTCATTAGTACTGAATGGAAGGACTTCACGTCTCAACTAGGGATCAGACTGTGTATGACATCTGGCCGACACCCTGAAGCCAATGGTTTGGCTGAGGAGATCAACCAGACTGTGTTTCAACTTCTCCGCGCCTTGATTATTCCGGATCGGGAAACATGGGACGAAGAGCTGTATTTCGTTAAGGGGTTGTACAACAACTCCGTCCATCCCGCCACCGGCATGACACCCAACAAGTTGCATTACGGTTGGCAGATCCGTAATCCGCTCTCCTACCTATTCCCTGAAGAGCCAGCTGGCTTAACACCCGACAGGCTTGGCTTCAGGGCCAAGTATGATCACTTGCTCAAAGTCGTCATTGCAGCAATGACCAAGCGACAGCACGCCATGATCCATCATGCAAACAAAATGCGCCGACCGTCGGATATTCAGGTAGGAAGCTATGTCTGGGTCAAGATGTCTGAATTTTCAGAAGGAGTCTCTCGCAAACTTCTCCCACTCTACTATGGTCCGTGGGAAGTTTTGGATGTGATTGGCGAAGACCAAANGACAAGATGTCTGAATTTTCAGAAGGAGTCTCTCGCAAACTTCTCCCACTCTACTATGGTCCGTGGGAAGTTTTGGATGTGATTGGCGAAGACCACTTTGGCCCTTCGTATGTAGTTGATGTGCCAGCCATCTGCGCGCATACCCCGTGTTCCATGCATCAAAACTGTACCTCCACTGTGACGCTAAAACATTCGATTATCACGAAGACATGATCCCTCGTGCAATCAAAGGCCACCATGAGATAGACAGAATTAAACAGTGCGTAGGGAAGGGACACAATAGACAGTACCAGGTTCACTTCATGTATCACCTGTTGGATGATCTGTATTGGATTTCCAAGCAGGAACTGCTACGCAGCGCACCACGTGTCGTTAAAGCCTACGAGCGACAAATTGCAGCTAACGCTACTCCTAAGATCTCTGCAAGGCTTACTACGACGGAGTATTCTAGGAACCTATTTGCCTTGCTTGCTTACGATGCGTTTGAGTTACTCGCTCGAAGGGACCTTGCTCTTGAGGGGGGGGTATTGTGATGACCCGTCCTAACATGGACTGAAACACACGACTGATTTTTGAGTTTTGCCCATAGAGTGGATGCCTTGCTGAGTTTCCCGCCTGCTACTAAGTTTGTGTGTGCACGCTTGCTGGATTGCGTGTCTGTTTGAGTGCTGGTTGGCTTGAGTGGTTGTGTGGCCCGCAAGGGCACTTGCTTGTTCATTGGGCCCTCAGGGCCGGTACTTACCTGTGGTCGTGACATTGAGGGATTGCAGCAGCAAAAACACTCAAGTAGCGGGTAGGCCGGTACCGCACCCTGAAGGGGTAGATGTGCGGGTACTGGAGGCCGAGCAGAAGAAGACAAAAGTGGCATTTTTAGAGGCCTAGTAGTTGTAGGTTAGGTCTAGGCGGATACGAGTCCAACCAGTCTGGGTCTAGGGCCTGTACGCGCAATATCAGAGTCTGCAATGATGTTTCCCTCCGAAAGGGAGGAGGTACCGGTTGCTTGGAAGGCCGCGCGGCTTGGAAGTCACCGCCCGAAAAGGCAAGCAGGCCGCTATATCTCCCAGTCGGGCGAAGAGCCCGGCCTCTTTTTCGGTGTGCAAGTTTGGCGACACACTGGTTGGAGCACCGGTTGGAGCAGCGCTGCTGGGGGAAGGAGAAGCACACGGAGGAGGAAGAAGGACAGGAAGGGGGAGGAGCGCCAGGGGTACTTAGTGGGCGCTGCAGTAGGGAGTCCCGAACTGGGGAGAGCTACACCAAGAAGCTTCGAGGCAGGGTCGGGCACGGCGGCCTGAGCTAGAGCAGCCATAGCTGCTTTGGGTTGTCCTTTGGGCATCTGGGCAAGGCCTAGTAGTCCGCCATAGCCTCGGCCTATGAGAGTGAAGAGTGGGAGAGGCGGCCATGGCTATGGTGGACCTCAAGTGATACCTGCAGWAGAAGAGGAACTCGGACATTGATTMTSGATCAGCCATTCAACATTGTATTATTATTYCTTGTATGAATAAGAGAAGGGGGAGATAAGGAGGAGGAGATTGTTGGGCGAAGAAGAAGAGCCTTGTCATTTGTCTGCGCTGGTGTACATCATCTTCTTCTTCTTTCTCACTTCTTCTTCTTCTTCTAATCCTCTCTCATTCATTTCTTTCTGCAATTGGACGGCATTGTACTATCTGATGGATGTGTATCTCGAAATTGGCCAGGATCATAACAGAGTTGTTATTAACACATTATGTAATGACCCGCCATAACACAGACTGAGAACACAACTGATCTCTGAGTTCTGCTGATGAATGGATGCCTTGCTGAGATTCCCGCATTCTGCTAAGTTTTCTAAGTCGGTGTGTGTGCGTGCTTGGTGACCTGCGTGCCTGTCTGAGTGCTTGTCGGCATGAGTGTGTGTGTGACCCGTAAGGGTACTTGCTTGTTTGGGAGGCCCAGAGGGCCGGTACTAACTTGTGGCCGTGAGATTGAGGGTTGCGGCAGGGGAAACACTCAAGTGGCGGAGCCAGAGGCCCGCTGCACTTGGAGCAGCAGAAAAACACTCAAGTAGCAGGTAGGCCTGTACCACACCCAATAGAAGTAGATGTGTCGGGTACTCTGGGCCGAGCAGAAGAAGACAAAGTTGGCATTTTTAGAGGCCCAGTAGCGGTAGGCTAGGCCTAGGCGGGTACCAGTCCATCCAGTCCGAGTCTAGGGCCTGTATGGGCAATATCAGAATCTGCAATGATGTTTCCCTCCGAAAGGGAGGAGGTACCGGTTGCTTGGGAGGGCCAGCGTCCTAGAAATCACCGCCCAGGAGGCAGATAGGCCGCTATATCTTGAGGCTGAGCGAAGAGCCCAGCCTCATTCTTCAGTGTGCAAGTTTGGCGACACGTTGCTGGAGCGCTGGTTGGAGGAGCGCTGGCTACTACAGCGCTGCTGGGAGGAAGAAGCCGGGAGCTTCCACCTTGGCTATGGTGGAGCTCTACCAGCAGGAGGAGGAGGGAGAAGAGGACCAATGAGGAGAGTGGCGAGGTACCTGCCTGGCTATGGTGGACACCATCTTCATCACCTTGGTAGGCGCTGCATCCGGAAGGCCCCAGTTGGGGTAGTGCCGCACCAAGGAAGCTCGGGGCAGAGACAGGCATGGCGGCCTAATGAGCAGCAGCATAGCTGCTTGTCGTTGTCCTTTGCACAGGGAGGCAGCGACATAGCTGCTTTGGGTTGTCCTTTGGACAAGAGGGTTGAGCCCTCAGTAGTTCGCCATAGCCTCGGCCTACATGAAGAGGAAGGAGAAGGGTGGCCATGGCTGTGGTGGACCTCATGTTGTGCCAGCAGTAGAAGAGGGATTCAGACATTGATTCTGGTTCAGCCATTCAACATTATTATTGTTGTTTCTTGTTTGAATAAGAGAGGAGGAGATAAGGAGGAGGAGATTGGTTGGCGAAGAAGAAGAGGATTATCTTTGGTCTATGCTGGAGTACATCATCTTCTTCTTCTTTCTTTCTTCTTCTTCTTCTCTCTCTCTCTCTCCTCTCAAGTTCATTCATTTCTTTTTGCAATTGGATGGCATTGTACTTTCTGATGAATGTATACTTCAAAATTGCCCAGGTTTGTAACATTGGTATCGAAGCGGATTCTACTTGTTGGCGAGAGTTGACTTTGCCGCCATAACCCTAACCTAAGTGGTAAGGGCTAACCACTTAGGGTTAGGGTTAAGTGGGGCAGCATGGTAAAGGGAAATTGCGCCCACCTGGCAGGGCCGTGTAGGGTCAACATTAGACCCGGACAGGTTGCAAGAGTGCGTGTTTGTGGTGGCGAGACACAAGGTGGGACATCGTGATGCAATTGGAGAGAGGCGACAGTGAAGGGCACCTACAACTGGAATCTGGACCTCAAGGAAGACGAGAGTGACTTTAGGGCTCCCCTCAAGTTAGGCGAGCTTGAGGGTGGCAGCCATATCTGCACCTATGGACTTTGCAAGTTGCTACTTTGATCTTCAACATCGGCAGGGGATCCGGCGTTGTACTTTGGGGTAGATGTTGACCCTCCTAGATGATAGGACACTAGTGTAGAGGATGCTAATTGGGTCAGGAGGACCGTGTGAGACGGGGGTGAGTTTCTTTCATCTCAAGAACCCGGCCACTCAGGTAAGTGTCGTGCCGCAAGGGTGCCCATGTGTGTGTGCATGGAATTGACTGCCTACTGGGGCATTATGGGTTCTTCTTCCATCCTCCATAGTCTTGATCTTGTGTGAGGTGTGTGAACTACTTACTCACCTGGCGAGTGAATGAATGGAGTATCTTGCGTGCCATGCTATATCTTTCTACAGTGCTGTGTTTATTTCATTTTGAACGGCTGTAGTCTGTAGGTTCTTTCTGGGGCTACATTTCGTTTTTCAATTCGGTAGGGGCAGAAAGTAGGTCTTTGTGGAACTCTTGTTGGTTGGGACCCGGTTCTGACTCCACTGGGACCATTTGGGACTCACTGGGACCAGGCCCAAATCTGTTGACGTCAGTTACCTCGCTCTATCTGATTGGGACTCGGAGTTCATGCTTTCGGACCAGGACACTCGCTGCTGAGGGGATCTCAGATGAGACGTTTTAACGGACTTCACCGCACGATCAGCCGCCGGACTCGCAACTTGGACACCACTCAATTCTCTCTTGCATTGCGTAGTACACTTTGAATTTGATTTGCTGCATCTTCACGGAGCTGAGTCCGGCTAGGCTTGAGAGCACCTCATACGTAGTCAGACCACACTGTGTGGCGGAATCAGATCTCTTTGATCTTTATCTTTTTTATTGCTTTGACTGCTCTGTAATAACCCTGTTTAGAAGTAGCCTGGGGCTCACAACTTAGCCCCAGGCCACGCAGACCTGAGAAGGTCTGCGCTGGGCTGTGTGACCAAGACACGCCCAGGCCTGAGCCTATCGAGTGTGGCTTTGTGACCGCACGCTGCACACAGGAAATTCAAGAGTCAAAGTCAACTGTAGAGTCAAAGGTACCGCACCCAGGCCCTGGGTTGGATACACTCACTTGTTGTGCGCAGGTACCCAGACAGCATCCAAGCCGGAGGGAATTCGGTTTCAGGCCGATCTGAGCCCTCATTCGCATTGAGATCTGGACGACCGAGCGATACAGCATCCGGGGTCCAGACCCCACGTCAACACTACATAAGAGTTGACTTCCTTGCTTTGACATTCATTCTGTCTTGCGTTGATGCTGACTTCACGCATTGACTTCGACGCTGGCTTGACGCTGCGACGCTGGCTCGACGCTGCTGTCATTGGGACTTGGCGAGGTGCTGCTATTCCGGCATGGTGGCCGGCTTGCTCCTGTCTTCTTGGCCTGCTGACGTGGCAGCTGCCATGCACCTTCGCTGATGTGGCTGCTGCCACGTGTATCATGCTGACGTGGCTGCTGTCCACGTGTTCTGTGACTGAGACTACATATTCGGCATTGCTGTTCTGTTCGTCGTCACTTCAAAGGAGATCAGGACTGTGGGGGGAGTTCGAGGATACGTACCTGGTGGTCTTCATGTCGACATTGCTCCAGATGCTGATGTGGAACTGATTAGTCGTGCCACGCGGCACATTGAGGATACTCGGATACTCATTCAGACTATTGATTGATGAGGTGGCAGTAGAGGAGGGAGCCCGAAGCAGGAGTGGGCATTTTTACTTCCTCTCCTTTCTCTTCTCCCTCCTCCCTCTTCGTCTGTGTATGATATCTCATCTCATTCTGTCTTATCACGATTTTTTACTATTAGCCGATGGACATTTTTATGGACTTGCATTGTTGACAACTGTCTCACGATCTGGGTTCATTACAGCTCTCCAGTCCGAATGAATTGTTGCTTCGGCTAGGAGTTCTACCTTCTCTTCTAATTGATTTCAAACTGTTTCTTTCATTGGGTTCGTTAAATGCCTGCGTCTACACGATCGCAAACGAGAGAGAAAGAGAGAAGAGAGAAGCTTCAAAGTGTTGCGCTTGAGGGGGTGAGGAGAGGGAAGAGGAGTGTTCGTCCCAGAAGTGTGAGGAAGTACGGACCTATCTTGGGAGACTTATTGACACCCTAGTCCTCCATCATGGCATCTGCAATAGAATGAAAGTTGCAAATGGACGTTGCCCCTGAGGCAGAAAAAACGCAGTACCGGTTCTTTTATGAAAAAGTGTTGAAGAGGGAAGAGGAAGAGAAGGAGAAGGAGAAGAGATACAAAGTAAAAACTTATGAAGCCGTCTTCAGTACTGTGCCCGCCTTAACCAATGTTGAGGTGGAAGAGAAGATTGTCCCACTTCTCAGGGCTTTAATAGATATCCGGGCTGTTGAAGACCATACCGGCCAACTCGCAAAGGTGTTTGATGAACTCAAGAAGCGCGAGGATATGACCCTGATGGCGCAGCAGCACTGCGACCAGCTGCAACTGTTTGCCAATATGCAGTCGGCCCAAAGTATCCTTCCATCTGCTTACCCTGCTTCTAATGCTGCGTGTCAGTCCGTTTTTGCCCCTCTTTCTTCTTCTTCTTCTTCTTCTTCTTCTTCTTTGAGTGTGGTCAACAGCCTGTCCGGATCTGCAGTAGGTCCAGACCCCGTTGTTGCTGCTGCTGCTGTGGCAAGTGGCAGTGCAGGGCATTCTGGAACTGTTGCAGCCCTGAATTCGGACCTAGCAATCGTTGGTCCTAGCTGCAGCTTTCCCGACGTGGATAGAAAGGCGGCACAAATTCCGTTCAAATACGACGGAAAGGACAACATTGAATCTTGGATCAGCTCTATGCGGTCCTACTTTGGTGTGTTGGGAACACCCCCGGTTACTCAGTCGTCGGCCCTAGGGACCACTGTGGAATCCGCCGTAAGAGGCTTCTTAGAAGTCCAAGTTGTACAACTATAAAATAATAGACATGAACAAATGGTTGAAGGCTACGCCAATAGCCACAATCGAGGATCTCTTGATCAAGCAATATGTTGATCCGCATGCTGCAGCCAAAGTTAGACTCAAGCTTGACAAGCTCAAGCATAGCAAGTGGACAGGCACCGTGCATAGTCTGCAACAGTACGTTAGTAAGCTCTTTGTTACTCCTGATCTGGAGATGACTGCGCAGTCTTGCTTGGATGTGATTAAAGGTACGGTTCCCTCTACTGTAACACATCGCCTGGGGCTCGGACTCATAGCATATACAGATTGGCTTTCCCTCATGCGAGATTTAGTCAAGCTGGAGGCGCAAGACCTCCCGGGTGGATCGGGTGGCAAAAAGACCACCAGCCGCAAATGGTTTCCTGACAGCAACCGTTTTGCAGCGCACGATCAACTTGAGGTTGACGAGGAGACCTTCGCAGAGGATCCTTCTCTTGGTGACGATCAGGAGCAAGACTGTGAGGCATCTTGCTCTTCACCATCCCATGAGTCCGACCCTGTAGATGATGATAAATCCATGAATGCCTTTAAGAAGACTGCTTTCAAAAGTAAGGGACCGAGGAACGCACTGAAGAACAACACTAACACGATTCTCCTCCCCAAGGGAGCGAAGATTCCACTCAAACCGGAAGATCCTGCCACAAAACCATGGGTAGATCTCCGGATCAGTGAAAGTGAGTGGAAACACAGGGTGAAGAAAGGGGTTTGTCTGCATTGCACCAAATCGGAACACTCAGTCGAACATTGCTTCAGATTGCAGCAGGGAAACCAGCAAAGGGGGTAGAAACATTATCAGCACACTCTACAGACGGAGAGGCTGAACATGTAAGTGCAGATCCTTCACCGGATTCTGATCCTACTCGACAAACCTCTCTTGAGACCCCATCTGATGCCGATTCCAAGGCTGGGAAATTGCACATCCTCTACAAGGAGCCTTGGGTGGAGTCGGAAGAAATTGACTTTCATGCTCTCTTGTTGTGCTGGGCTCACATGAAGCAAGAACGCGCGCAAGGCAAAACGAAGTTGATCTTCTTCAAACTCGGCACTAACAGCCGTTACATCCGTACGTTGGCTGATTGTGGCACAACCGCCAACTACTTCTCGCCGCACGGCATTCGTAAGGCACGCTTGGGAATGAAGCAAGTGACTTTGCAGAATCCTTTTCGGACCCAAGTGGGCAACCAAGAGGTTGTCACATCTACACATGCAGTCAAAGGTGTGCACTACCTTTGACGCAGACCGCACAATCACGTATGAATTAAACTATGTCCTTGATAAGTGCCTCTTCGACGCAGTTAATAGCTTGGGCTGGTTGCAGACCCAATGTGAAAGAACCACGTGGAAGAACTCACAATTCATCGAGCGTTCAGGCCTCTTGGATGAGCCGCACGAGTCTCAAATGACTTTTCTCAATGCAATGAAATTCTGCAAAAAGTGGCACAAGCGCAGAGTTGATGAGCAAATGTATATAGCCTTTGTTAGGCCTGCTCATGTGCCTTCTATTTTTGTTGTACATAATGATTCTACTTTGCATGTCGTTTCTACTTCTAATGCAACTACTTCTACCTCTACTAAATTTACTTCTAGTCCAAACGACTCTGCTTCAAATCCTGTTGTTTTGGCTACACCTATGCAGCCCGGTATGCTTGCACTAGATCCTGATGATCCACCTCAGGAGATCCCATCAGAGATCCGCAGCCTTCTCAACCGATTTCCCGAAGTTTTGGTCGAACCGCATGAAGTTCCTGTGCGTCCGGTCCGACACAAGATCAAGTTGAAAGAAGGCAACGCTCCTCCAAAGGGTTGTCTAGCGAATGGGCTCAAGCGAATTGGAGGAGTTGCGAAGGCAGATCGATGACATGCTTGAAAAAGGTGGATCAAGCCAAGCGAAACCGAATTCGGTGCACCGGTTTTGTTTGTCCCTAAGAAAGGAGGCAAGCTACGGATGTGTATCGATTACCGCAGCCTGAATAGAATAACAAGAAAGAATGCATACCCTTTGCCACGCATTGATGGTCTGGTTGATGTTGCAGGTGGATGCAAGGTCTTCAGCAAGATCGATCTCAAGTCTGGTTACCACCAGATTGAAGTAGACCCCGTTGACCAACACAAAACTGCATTCAAAACTCAGGATGGGTTGTACGAGTTTACCGTCATGCCCTTCGGTCTCATGAACGCACCAGCCACCTTTCAGAGTCTCATGGACAAGGTGTTCCGCAGTCAGATCAATCAATTTGTTGTTGTTTATCTGGATGACGTACTAATCTTTAGCAAGTCGATGGAGCACATCAGACACCTTGAGGAAGTGTTGCAGATCCTCAAGGATGCACAACTCCATCTCAACTTAGAAAAATCTGAGTTTGGGACGAACAACGTCATCTACCTTGGACATCGGTTGTCCGCTGCAGGCCTAGAGTCTGAGGCAACCAAAGTTGAGGTCATCTGCAAATGGCCTCAACCGGCAAATGTCTGAGAGTTGCGTTCTTTTCTTGGTCTCACGTCGTACTACCGTAAGTTTGTGCCCAAATTCTCTATCATCGCCTGTCCGCTGTCCAAATTGACAAGCAAGAACGTGTCTTACACATATGATGGGGAATGCATAACCGCCTTCCAAGCATTGAAGGAGGCTTTGGTGAGTTATCCGATGCTCCGTATTGCAGATCCCAAACTTACATTCGTAGTAACTACGGATGCAAGCTTGTATGGGATTGGTGCAGTGCTGCAGCAAGATGATGGTGACGACTTCCGTCCGCTTGAGTACGACAACAAACGCATGCCCAGTCACAAGGTAGCTGCCTCCACTTACATGCGAGAACTCTATGCCTTGAGAGAGGCACTAGATCATTGGAAACATTACCTCTTGGGTCGCCATTTCAAAGTGTTCTCAGACCACGATACTTTGAAATGGATCCAGACAGATTAATCCATCAACTACATCGACCCGCTGGCTGCATGAGATTGATGTGTGTGATTTTAAACTTGGACACAAAAAAGGGTGTTACAATCGCATTGCGGATGCTTTGTCCCACTACCCTGAGTACATGACTTGCCTTGTGGGTTCCTACGACCTCCGTAAGAATTTGAAGGAGGAACTAGTTGAGCATACCGCCAAGGACCCGAAACTCATTCCCATCCTTGAGCAGATCCACGCTGACCCTAGCAGTCAGCGTGACTTCCATGAGTGTAAAGGTTTGCTCTTCCGACGTTACGAGAAGTACGACCGACTGCGTGTACCCAACCATGAGCCTATCCGTACTCACTTCTTGGACTTGGCTCATGGCCGAAGTGGATCGGCTGCACCTCAGGTGGCAAATTTGCAATCCCCTATCCTATCTATTTCTTGACTAGCCACCTGGCCTAACACTTGGCCAGCCAGGCTACATCGCTAAGTTTGATCGCTTGCCAAAGTTGTTGTTGCAGCTATGGAAAGGCGCCAAGTGCCATGATTAAGCATGCTAACAAAAAGCGCCAGCCTGGACCTTTCACAATGGGAAGCTATGTCTGGATCAAAATGTTTGAGTTTTCTAAAGAAGAAGGTGTATCACGAAACCTTCTTCCTCAGTATTACGGTCCGTGGAAAGTACTGAGCCAGGTAGGGGAGGATTTATTCGGTCCTTCTTACACATCGACGTGCCTGCTCATCTGCGCACCTACCCAGTCTTTCACGCGTCACAGTTGATTCCGTATGTACCACCCGAAACTTTTCGGTATCGAGAACTGATGATTCCGCGAGCAATTAATGGCGGTCACGAGATTGATAGAATTGTCAAGCACAGTGGAAAAGAGAGGAACAGACAATACAAAGTCCATTTTCTATACCGCCCATTAAATGCATTTTCTATACCGCCCATTAAATGATTTTTACTGGATTGCTAAGGACTTGCTGCAGAGTGCCCCGAAGTCGTCAACACATATGAACGACTGATTGTCTCCAAACAGCAACCTAAATTCACTGCTACCCTCACTCCTACGAAACATACCCGATCTCTCTTTGCCATTTATGCTTATGATGCATTATGGAGGGACTCTCAGCGAGTTACCCGCTCGAAGGGACCTCGCTCTTGAGGGGGGGTTAGTGTAATGACCTGCCATAACACAGACTGAGAACACTGGTGATTTCTGAGTTATGCCTATGGAATGGATACCTTGCTGAGATTCCCGTATTCTGCTAAGTTTTCCAAGTCTGTGTGTGTGCGTGCTTGGTGACCTGCGTGCCTGTCTGAGTGCTTGTCGACATGAGTGTGTGTGTGACCCGTAAGGGTACTTGCTTGTTTGGGAGGTCCGGAGGGTCGGTACTTTTGTGGCCGTGACATTGAGGGTTGCAGCAGGGGAAACACTCTCAAGTAGCAAGTAGGCCGGTGCCGCACCCAGTAGAAGTAGATGTGCTGGGTACTCGAGGCCGAGCAAAGTTAGCATTTTTAGAGGCCCAGCCACCCAGTAGCGGTAGGCTAGGCCTAGGCGGGTACCAGTCCATCCAGTCTGAGTCTAGGGCCTGTACGGGCAATATCAGAGTCTGTAATGATGTTCCCCTCCGAAAGGGAGGAGGTACCGGTTGCTTGGGAGGACGAGCGGCCTGGAAGTCCCTGCCCAGGAGGGAGGTAGGCCGCTATATCTTGAGGCTGAGCGAAGAGCCCAGCCTTATTCTTCAGTGTGCAAGTTTGGCGACACGCTGCTGGAGCGCTGGTTGGAGGAGCGCTGGCTACTACAGCGCTGCTGGGAGGAAGAAGCCGGGAGCTTCCACCTTGGCTATGGTGGAGCTCTACCGGTAGGAGGAGGGAGAAGAGGACCAAGGAGGAGAGTGGCGAGGTACCTGCCTGGCTATGGTGGACACCATCTTCATCACCTTGGCAGGCGCTGCATTTGGAAGGCCCCAGTTGGGGTAGTGCCGCACCAAGGAAGCTCGGGGCAGAGACAGGCATGGCGACCTAATGAGCAGCGGCATAGCTGCTTTGCATTGTCCTTTGCACAGGGAGGCAGCAACATAGCTGCTTTGGGTTGTCCTTTGGACAAGAGGGTTGAGCCCTCAGTAGTTCGCCATAGCCTCGGCCTACATGAAGAGGAAGGAGAAGGGTGGNGCTTTGGGTTGTCCTTTGGACAAGAGGGTTGAGCCCTCAGTAGTTCGCCATAGCCTCGGCCTACATGAAGAGGAAGGAGAAGGGTGGCCATGGCTATGGTGGACCTCATGTTGTGCCTGCAGTAGAAGAGGGATTCGGACATTGATTCTGGTTCAGCCATTCAGCATGATTATTGTTATTTCTTGTTTGAATAAGAGGGGAGGAGATAAGGAGGAGGAGATTGGTTGGCGAAGAAGAAGAGCATTATCTTTGGTCTATGCTGGAGTACATCATCTTCTTCTTTTTTCTTTCTTCTTCTTCTTCTTGTTTCCCTCTCTCTCCTCTCAAGTTCATTCATTTCTTTTTGCAATTGGACGGCATTGTACTTTCTGATGAATGTATACTTCGAAATTGGCCAGGATTGTAACAATTATAAAGTTGATGATTTCCACTAGACCGACCTACTAACATGCAAATAGCTAAGCTGGTCCCCTGGCCGCCTGGCGACCCGGTGGTCGCCGGGGGGKGGGGGGGGGRGGTCGCCTGGCCGGTTGTTCCGCCTGGCGACCCGGTGGTCGCCGGGCGACCCCGGCGCATCCCAAAAGGGGGGGGGAAGTCGGCCGTTTTCGATGCGGGGGGCCGTCTTCCCACCAAAGGAGGCCGTCCAGGCCAGCACAGTTAAGAAAAAAGGGCCGGTAGGCCCGATTTCGAATTCTCGAAATCGGGCGGGAACCACCACGGCCCTCGTCCCCTCCCCCATGACCTCCCGCCCAACGCCGCACTTCGCCCGGAGCTCCGCCAACGCCCACCAACGCCGCCGAGCCCGCCGACGCCCGCCATCGCACCAAGGTGAGTGGGTTAGTAGTAGTAGAAGTAGAGAGAGAGAGAGAGAGAGAGAGAGAGAGAGAGAGAGAGAGAGAGAGAGAGAGAGAGAGAGAGAGAGAGAGAGAGAGAGAGAGAGAGA
>BFEA01000043.1:1810909-1834508 GCA_003427395.1 Chara braunii
TGTGTGTGTGTGTGTGTGTGTGTGTGTGTGTGTTGCATACTCGTGAAACACAGTCATAAGTATGGCGCAGATTCCCAGAACCGACCAGATAATACAGAGCTAATACAAATACAGCGGAAGACTTGAGATACATGGACTGACGCAGACCTAACTCAGACTGCAACGAAATACTCACAAACATGCATCAGTGGTGCGAAAGCCCTGGCCTTGGACATAGGAGGAAAGGCCAGGGTCGATACCCATACACGGATGAATGGAGGGAGGAGAGACGAAGGGAGGAGGAAGGGAAGATGACATGAACTCAATGTTTCCAAAGATAGTATCTCGAAATGTCAGAAATAGCAAAAATCCGAAATGTCGCGAACACAAAGTCTCACAGTGTCTCAGATCTCGATCTCACACTGTCAAGGTACATCTTCAGAGGAAGATGAAATCAGATTCCAAAGTAGTCCTCGACCTACAGTCTCAATGTCGCTGTCTCCAATGCCATCAGAACTCGTAACCATCCCTCATACTCGTAGTAGTCCCGTAGGCGAACTCAGGAGTAGACTTAGACTTAGAAGGTATGAGGAGAGAGAGAGAGAGAGAGAGAGAGAGAGAGAGAGAGAGAGAGAGAGAGAGAGAGAGAGAGAGAGAGAGAGAGAGAGAGAGAGAGAGACCGCCTCTAAGGCTAGAACGGTCAGTTCGCCAGGTCTCTTTTCGCAGACGGTCTCACAATCATGGTAGAGGTCACATACAACAATTTGGAGGAAATTCAAAAAATGATGGAAAGGTTCACAAAGGTCTCTAACATGGAAGTGAATTGGGGGGGCAAGACACAAGGGTGGTGGACCCACTATCAGGGGGGGCGCCCCCCAGACTCGCCGCAAGTTGCGTGGATGCCATTAGAAACCCCACTAAGAATTATAGGGGTGTCCATGACGGCAGCTGGGTGCCCACTAACTAATGACGAATGGATAAGCGCCCCCGCCCTGCAAAAACTCCTTAACTAGAACAATAAGTACACCTCCCTTTATGGTCGAGCGTTGGTTATCAATAACGTCGCTTTTACAGCCCTGTGGTACAAGTCGGTGCTCTGACCACTGAGTAAAGGAGCAAAGGCAGCGACCTTCCTCTGCAGGAGGGATAGTGAGAATAACAAGGCTATCAACAGGGTAGCATGAGATTCAGTTATTCAGTCCAAAGCTCGTGGGGGTCTAGGGATCATAGAACCTGCTAGACAAATTCAAGCATTGTGATTACAATAGGTGAAAAAAACGATATTCTCACCCCACAGCCCATGGTGCGTAATGGCTCTATAGCATCTGACCCGCATGGCCCCAGCCGCCCCTCGAGGGGTGCATCCTTTGACCTGGTTGGAGGACCGTTCCTGGATAATTTCGCACAAAATTTCACGAAGGGGGATTAAACAGGAAGGGGGGGACCAGCCAAGGGACAACTTTTGGTCATTTGTGCTAGGCGTGTGGCGGCGGCTTCCGCTCCCGAACAAACCCCCCTTCTGACCGTTGGGAAGAAATTTATCGTCAACCTTTGTTTGGGAACCGTTGATTGACAGACCGGAGGGGCTGCACCAAATCGAGCTCTGCCCTGTCGTGAAAGAGTTGGGTCAAACGGGGAGTGGTCAAAGTACGGGACCTTTGGGATCAAGAGAGACGAGACTAGAAAACAACAGACCAATTGCGAGATACCTTGCGCCATTGTCATCATGTGGAGAAACACTTGGACGACCTCATTGAGACCATCCCACTAGCATAATATCGAATCCTCAAACAAGGGCCCTCCCTTAAGGAGGGAGATTGGGTGACGACCAAGGAGGAACCGCCACGAATCGGGCAGGTCCATATGGTAGACCCACAAATGGTCCCAGTGGAGCACTATGCTATCACACGGAGGGAAACCCTCGAAATAAGCAGAGCCCCTTTTGAATGGGTAAGGAAGACATTGGTATATTGGATCCGGGTCATGAAAGAGAGAGGGGAGAAAGTGGTTTATCAACCACAGTGGGTTGTACAGGAGTTGGCCCTGGACCCAGTGGAATGGACTTGGGCGCTCCCCCAGAGAAGGGGGGAGGGCACAACATATCATATAACCCTCCATAGGTTGTCGGTCAAATCCGCCTACAAGATGTTTAGGCCTAAACGATATCTATGGGATGTGGTTACAGACCGTTGGGCCAAGCAGCTCAATGTGTATCGCTCCCTCTTGACGCCGATCCGATGGTTCAAAGACCAGAAGTCGAAACCTACGAAAATCTCCTCCCTGTAGTGGCAGATAGTGCACCGTTGTTTGCCCACTAATGACTGACTAATAGACCACACCAACCTGAAGCAGCGGGGTCTGGCGCTGTCGTGGTGTCAGCGATGCCTAAACATGTTCCCCCCCCTCAAGAAGGCAGAGACCATTGATCATATTTTCATGCAATGCCCAATAGCTCAATTTACGTGGCGATGGTGGTACCGTATTTGGCGGAAGATAGTAACAAAGATTCCCTGGCCATGGTCATGGCGGGCCATCCTGGTTGGCCACTGGCCTTTGGTGGGAGAAAGCTCGGTGTTGAACATGTTTTGGTTGGGCAGGAGAGCGGTGATGTGGGCTCTTTGGGGGCACATGCGTGTTTTGGCCTTGGATAAAGTGAGGATAGAAGGGGTGGAAATTGTTGAACAAATCAAAGAACAAGTACAACTGGCACTCATGCAGAGGTGGTCCAACACGAAGTCCCAGTTGGATCTCTTCACACAAATCATGGACTTCAGGAGAGTGGTCACAACATTCTGTACGGACTGGTTGGGTGGAGAAAGGGAAGGATGGGTAGCAAAAGCCACATGGGGTGGGAATAGGGTAGGTGGACAGCAGGATCTGGAAGAAACAAGGGACTACAGACTAGTGTTTAAGGACTGGTCTCAGGTGGAACCCTCATTCCCTTTGCCCCCCCCCACAGATTTCCCAGACCCCTTCCCCCCCCATGCCCTCTCCTTGGCGGAAATTCTAGTCTAGAAGATAGTTTAACGCTGATCCCGGGGCGGGCGGGGAGATGGAAGGAGGACCCACTGGTGCCCCCCAGTGGCTCCTTTCGGTTTTCCGAGCCACGCCATGGGGTAGTGGAGGGGCTGCTAGCTTTCTGTGAAAGTTCTGGCATCCGGCGTGATGGGTGAAGAGGCAGACCCCCATTTTTTTATCTCAGCTAGCCAGAGGCAGGGGACGCTCGACCCGTTTTCCAGCACAACGACTTTTTTATGATAATCTCATAAGCTAAGTTGGCTAAGGCTGCCAGTGTGTCTCGTCCACTCTATTCTTATGGGTAGACTGTGAGAACCCCGACCTCGAATTCTATTCCTTGAGTAATACAAGCCTTGGGCACTGGGCCCATTAAAATAATAATAATAATAATAATAATAATAATAATAATAATAATAATAAATTTTAACATACCTTTTTTTTCAGAACCTACCTACCACAACTCCTAAGATATACAGGGGACCCCTGCAAGCATAGCTTTCTACCTCTCTTGGGTGAAGGGAGGTTACCTCTCTCAGTGGAAGAGGGGTAACGAAATGTTTGCCCCTTTGCCCTAGCGTTTTAGGGTGCAGGGTTGGGGCCCCCCGTGGGGGCCCGACTAACACAAGGACAGAGCATTTGCCAGTAACTGTACCTCCTATTTTATCCTCCCCCACCCCCATCGAGTAATAGTAGTGTCTGTAGCCAACACTCTCCTACACGCCACACGCAACCCTGTCACACCCGCGCTCACACCCGTGCTGGCTGAAGACCTTACTGATATCGACCGTCGCCCTTTTACGGGGAAAAAAAAAGATGGGAATACCCGATATGACCAGTCCCAGCGAGGACCCCCTTCAACATTGCATAGTACCCACTTTCAGTTGTGCGAAATTGTAGGCGTACCCTCGTCCCGTAGGGACTCGTTGAGGCCCAATGGCTGTAAGGTATGAGCATAATTTCAGCCATCCGGTAGGAGGGTATATGAGCAATTTGGCCATTCCACCCCAGTTTTAGGCATGCCTATAGTTCTGCCTGGGTGTGTCTGCAATTTGTGTATTCGGATAGTTGGTTATAACCGCAATTTTGTGGTACCAACCTAGGTCCACTTCAGTACTGGGCATGCAAAAACAAATCCATTGAGCGTTTTCAGGGTATACATGCAAGTTGGCACTGGGACTGGGTATAGCGGGTATTCTCATCTTTAAGCAGGGTACAAATGCAATTTTCCCCCTCCCAAAGAAAAAGAAAGAAAAATCTCGCCTTCTAGATGGGCGGTAGGAAGCTTGCTGAGGTAAGTACTTGGCGACGGGAATCAAACCCACGACCTCCTGAAACCCGCTTGTGTGCCTGCGGCCGTTGGCCCCCGAAATCTGCATCAAGCAGATACTACTGATGTTCGTAGGGGAAGGGCACCAGAGGGCACCGTGGAGGGGTTGGTCTAGTTGGCATGGTCCCTGACGGTTGATCCCTGGCCAATATCATTGTCAAGCGCATCGGCTCCCGCCTTTTTCGCAAAGGCGAAAGCCCTCCCGGCCATGCTGATTCGCACGGCCAATCTAGACCGCGCGATCCTTCAGATTGGACGGCCAGATTTGGCGCGCTAGCGGCATAACGAATGGCCAGCTCCAAAAGGATCTAGCCTAGAGGTGCGGGTTCCTCAGATTCGATCCCGGTACCCGCCGGGTGGCAGTCCTATACCGTAACCTACTGGGCTTGCTCCTATTACGACAGTGATAGGAGCAACTCTTCCATATGAAGAGCTTGCCCAGTCTCTATTTCCCTCTGTCGTGGCCTTGCAGGCCCTACCCGCTTATGGCCCTTCTGCCTCGCCTGCTTGAGGCTTTGAAGGTCCTGTTCGCTGGTTTGTCCCATCAGTTGGCCGCGAGTATCGACCGCGGCGGCCCCCAACCCTTAACAGAGCAGGCTGCTGGGCCTCACGGCCACCCATCGTAGTTTTAACCCCCCGTACGGTGGTCACTATTAGCCTTGTATGGTCTGAATCGCGCGGCTGCTAAGCCGCGCGTCATTATTTTAGGTAGGATAGGTTTAGCTTTAGCGTTCCCACATCCGTGTGCCTCTGCGACCCCGCTAGAAACTGCCGAATACTGCCATTACTCTTGGATGCCGCAGGTGTCCGAACTAGGGTTCTAAAAGTTTTAGCTTCCCGGTCATAGGTCAGGTCCGAATAAACTTTTGACAAACGTCGGTCTCATCTAGTCCTTCAACTCAACGAAAGAGTCGGACAGTGTCGGGCGTTCAAGAACCCTGGCAAATACCCTTGTCAAGGTATTTGCGCCGACATCGCTCACCTGCAGGTCGGGTGTGGTTGCTATAACCTTCCCTGTAATGCTATAATGATAATAATACCAACTGACCTAGCTCTGTTGGTGCACCCCTGAACTGTTGAAATCTCCACTGGAAGTAGACGAGTGAAATATTACCATTCTGATTTACCTAGGGCTGGTCAGTTCGGTGGTGATATCTCAAGGCCATCGCCCTATTTTTTTTTAAAAGGCCTGAAAGCCTGGGCCACCAACCGGGCCGCGCGGATCACCTGGTTTGACTAGGCAACCCGGTCATGCGAGGGAGGACAGCACAAAAATAAATTGAACAAGTTTTTTTTTTTTTTAACCTCAATTAAAGTCATGAAATGGGTCTGAACAACTTTTGCCTTGAGGTCACATCGAGATTCTCTACCAAATTTAAAATAAAAAATAAAAAAGAAAAACTACGCAGGAATCTAAAAAATGAGTTATAATTGCAATATGGGCCAAGCTACAGTTTCGAATTGCAGTTTGGGCAATGTCTACAACCCAACTTTCTAGCCAGGTAGAGAGCCCGAAGTGCAATTGCAAACTGTATCTTGCCCCATAGTGCAATTATAACTTGTTTTTGACACTCTATTGAAGTTAACCTAAAAAAAAAAAACTACTTTTTATTTTTATTTTTACTTTGCCCGGCTGGACAACCTGCCCCGGGCCACTCTGGTAGCCTAGCAAAAGGCTATCCTTTTTTTTTTTTTAACTCCTCTCGGGGCACCGCTTGAGGAGGTGGTAAGAACATCCTCTTAAAGTGACCCCCTTCTTGGAGACTCCATCTATTGGTGGGGAGCTTAAAATCTGGAAATCGGGTCCAGCGTCCCTTACATGATTAAACCTTATAATAGGAACAAATAATTGCATGGTCTAATTTCTAGACAAAAGGAGGCCACACCTTGGCCTATCGGTCGCTTCTACGGGCGCCAAATTCCTGCATCTGCGTCGTGAAGGTTCAAGACGATCCCCAATTACTAAGCACACCCTCTACCACGACAACATTGTATTGTCGTTATTCCAGGCTCGAACGAGCAGCCACATTCAAACCCGCACCCTTACTATGTCGTTCGATGATCTCACTACTTTGAGTTGGAGAAACTCTCAACTTCCTTCTGCACCACGCCCCATTTACGGGAGCCTTGTCGAGATCATAGGGGACCTCCATTGGAAAAAAAAGAAGCACAAAAATTAAAAGTTTCACAAGCCCAGCACTAACCAAATTAAGGCATCGGCCCAAGCTGGTTAACAAAACTCACATCAAGTGTCAACATCGTCAGCTAACTCGATGATGGCCACGACAACGGCAACCCCTATATGCGCGCATGCAGTGTGCGCGATTATATTATTCAAAACATTGATCTTTTAACTCACTTTGTTTTGCGAGATCACCAGCCTCTCTGCAGATTCGCGGAATGAACAAACGTCGGGGCAACCAACGTGCCTTGAAGTGTGGGCCCGCCCACTCTCTTACCTAACCATACTCGAGCTCGCCGCTAATGAGAATTAATTGCGAACCGCGTAGGAGTAAATGTGTCACTACCTTACTCATCACCACATATGCCGCTCATGCAAGACGCGAAAAATACGGACAAATATCCTTATGAGGGTATTTGTGTCGACATCTCCGTTACATGATGGGGAACAAGAAAGTAGACAGGAGATGCGATGGCAAAATGCTTTGTTTTTATGTTAGCCCCCACCCACCCTCTTTCTCCAACTTGAACGCCCCCCTTGTACTCCTTGACCACCGCCAATTAGGACGGAGACAACATGGATCCCAAGTAGTTGTTAGCAGGTAGTAAGAAAGAAGTTGACTTCAAGAGAAGAATATAGCTAGTTCAGCGTTACCAGCCCAAATGTTCGGGAGGGGTCGAGCCACCCCCCCGAATGTTCAACCTGTCGGGTGCATTGGTCATACTTTTCATAAAATCTTTTGCGATATGATAGATTTAAAGAGGAATAATTTCTCTCTCCCAAAGAACTTTCACTATGCTGAAAGATCATCCCCATTGAGTTACCATCATATATGCAACACATTTTACATATCGTAGTACAAGTAAGTTGACGAAGGGTTTTGATTTATGTACCACTAGTACCTCTAGCCTAAATTTCATTGTGCTTCAAGTTTTGTCGATCTAGAGTTCCACGAGTCCCTCTCCATTTTCTTTTCTCGTACTCTCACGGAAAGAAAAGAAACAAAAAAAAGTAGTAGCTGTGGAACTCACAAAAGAAGAAGGAAAAAAAAAAAAAACAAAGCTTTGGCCGTGAAATGTAGTTGTATACATTCTTGGAAGTGGTAGTATGAGTGTGCCCTCAGTGAGGGCGTTCCAACCTCGTTGCCAAGTTGTTAGACTCCATAAAGACAAAGAAGGGGAAAAAAAAACATAGATTCGACCATGAAATTGACTCCATACGTTCCTCTAAGTGTCAGTGTATTCAGGGTTACAATCCTTTGAGGAAATACAACTTGAGTAAATCACGGATTTTGCCTGCCTCGTTGGCAGGGGACTCATAAGAATGAGACAAGAAAGGAAAAAAACAAAACAACAACATTTACAATCTCACCGTTTTAGCTATAAGATTCATCATTATGTAGAAGACTACTGTGAACACGACTTCCTGGACTACCATGCCCGACATCATTGCAGTAGAGAAAATACATTTTTTTTTTTTTTTTAAGGCGCAGACAAATATAAAACGAAACTTTATGAGACTTAACGAACCTGGATCCCACTTCGAATTCCTCGGGAACGGATATTTTTCCCTAATTTACCATCACAAGGGGAAGTACTAGTGGTTCAACACTCCGAATTCAAGTGTTTTCATACGTAGTAATGTTTGAAAAATTATGTGATAATACATTGTGCTTTATGTAATTGAAAAAATAAATGTGAAGGAAGTTTTTACTTAACCCAATGAAATTGGCTTAAACAAGAAAAGCGGTATCTCCAATCGTGATAAAAAATATATGTACAATCAGGGTTACCAGCCCGTACGTACGGAGGCCCCCGGGCGGACCTCCGTACGTTCGGGGTCCCATACGGGGTTTGAACCCGACGGCGTTCGGCCCCCGCCAAAAATTATTTCGAGGCCTAAAAATAATTTTTTTCTTTTCTGAAGTTTTTTTTACGAGTTCTTTATGACGTGAGGTACATGCCTATAAATTTTCAAGTCATTTGGCTTGGCCAAATAAGAATTAAAAATCGCCAAAGATGGCGGTGTCAAAACGTGCTCGCCCATGTTTTTTTTCACTTTTTACTTTTCGTTTCCACTTTAGTTCGGGGTCTAAACAATTTTATTATTTTTTGAAAATTTTTAAGTGGGTTTTGTATTATGTGAAGTACACATATGTAAATTTTCAGAGCATTAAGCTATGCCAAAAAAAAATAAAAAATCGCCAAAGATGGCGGTGTCGAAAACATGCTCGCGCACTCACTAAATTTAATTCTCTTTTTATTTTTATTTATTTTTATTATTAGTATTTGTTCTATGTATTTTATTTTTATTTCAAATTTGGTAAGGAATTCGGACGTAATGCTCACACAAATCTTGTTTAATTTATTTTTCTCCATAACATGTCTTTTTTTCAGATTTTTTTGATGATTTGTTTTTTTTTTTTTTTTTTTTTTTTTGGGTCTGCGTTCGGCCCGAACGGCCGAACACATTCCCAAGGGGGCCCATATGTTCGGGCGTTCGGGTTCGGGCATTCGGCCCATCCCGAATGCCGTTTACCCTGTCTACAATAATAAATTTACAAACCTTACCCCTATAGGTTGTAAATGAAAAACAATTACTAAAACACTTATCAAATAAAGTTGTTTGGAAGACAACATATATATCCAAACATTGGTTGTCAAACTGTATCCCCCAAGTCACTTAGGACATAAATAAGTGAACTAACTAATCAAACATTAATAACTATGAGTTAAAAAACACAACCGAGTTGATAGTCAATAATAACAAATGCTTTGTTTTCTTCAAGGATTATATGATATGCCTCTGTAACGAAGCGCTACCTCTTGTATAAATATTTATAAAGGTTGTTTGAGTGTTTATTCCCCCTCTTATAAAGTCCTACTAACTATGTTGTAACTCAATAAAGTTTTCATGAATTAAAACCACGTACCAATATTTTATTGTATACCCACGTAATGCTTCTATCACACAAGAATGGCAGAGTACTAATATCACCAGTACAATAATCATATGTTATTTATATAAAGGTTATTACAGTGTTTCCCAACCGAACGTTGAAAGGGTCGAATAAACTGAAAAACCCCTCATGTTCGTTTATTTTTATTTTTATTATGAATCCACGAATCAATCAATCGATCAAAGCAGTTGATTGATTGATATGTTAGTTGCAGGGGGGTTATTACCCCCTTGCGCACACATACACACAAACACTTACATTCACACCCACCCATCCACACACACATATATACGCGTGCACGTTCATGTTTTTTTTTTTTTTAATTGATTGATTGATTGATTGATTGGCCTCTTGGGGCGAGGTTCACACACCCCTTGCACGCGCACGGACACACACACACAAGCGTACATTCGCGCTTTATTCTTTTAAATATTTTTTTATTGGTGAATTGATTGATTGATGGACTTCTTGAAGGGGGGTTGCCCACTCCATGTGCGCACACACACACATACATATATACATACATCTGCACGTTCGCGCTGAAAAAAAAAAAAACTTTTCATTTATCGATCGATTGATTGATTGATTGGCTTCTTGGGGGGCGTCACCTACCTTCCGCGCACACACATTATACACACATACACACCTTTGATTGGGGGCCCCGACAACCGTTCAGTGGGCAACTTGCCTCCCCCCACCCGAATTTATTATATTTTTTTTCTACAAATTTTTTACAATAATGTGATAAATTACTCCTATAAAAGCTAAAAAAAGTTCCATTCACAATACCTTGACGTAAAATGTTAAATCGTAAAGTAAACAATAATGGACAGTTGAGCACTAATTCCTTGCCAATCAATCAGAGGTTTAACGTGTGATCTCAAATTCAAAGATAACTATCAATTATTTGACGTAAAAATGAATCTTTAAATACTAAATAATAACTCAAAAAAACTGACATCGAAAAAAAACGTTTTTATTTTTTATTTGTATTATACACAAAAAATCTTAATAGTAAAAAAAAAACATTCTCACAAATTTATGAAGGCATCCAATTACTTAATATCTCTCATTAAACACTTTAAAAACTAGGTTGCAAGTACACACTGCCCAGGGGGCACGACCATGCGACCCAACCAAACCTCCATGGGGGTCGAATCACGTGGGCAACATCAAAAGAGGGTTTGTTTTTTATTTTTATATTTGGCAGTGCAACAATTTTGCGCTCTTTGAGACGTGCCAAAATTTGGGCTTAACTTTGGATTTGAAGATGTTTAAAAAAAGAGTGTTCATAGGGTACAAACGAGGTTTGAAAGGTAAAGGGGCTTAAAAGGGTTTATATGAGTGTGATTATATCATGATCTGGGCTACCATCCGAGCCGCCTGGTTCACCCTATTTCCCAGGGCGGCTCGGCCGTGCAAGGACAAGGGAAGGTCCCAGCCAAAAATAAAAAAATAAAAAAATCCAAACAATCCAAAAAATCCAAAAAAAACTACACTACCAAAGTGGCCCAGTGTCACTTGCCCGGCCGGACCAAAAACAATTAAAAAAAAAAAAATTCTAAATTTGATGCAGAATTTCGATATGACCCTAAGACAAAAGTCGTTCAGTTTATTTTTCTGCATAACATAGTTTGTTTTCAGAATTTTTTGATTTTTTTTTTTTTTGTTGGGACCTTCTCTGGTCCTTGCATGGGCTGGTCACCCGGGACCCAGGCGGCCCGGCTGGTAGCCTAGAAAAAAACTATATTATGCAGACAAATAAACTGAACAACTTTAGCCTCAGGGTCGCATCAAAATTCTTTACCAAATTTAATATAAAATTTTAAAATAAAAAAAAATATTTTTTATTTTATATATATTTTATATTTTTTTAGCTTGGTCAAGAAAGTGAACCCGGACCACTTTGGTAGCCTAGATCATGATGTAAATTTTTATTTTGTTTTTATTTTTTAATTTCATATTTCATAACGAATTTCGGATTGACCCTCATTGAAAAGTTGTTTGATTTACAATTTTGTATGAATTTTTTAATTATGTTTTTTTTTTTTTTTTTTGGATTGTGACATTTCGGGACGTCAAACGAAACTGTGCTCGGACCTAGTCCGGTTGGGCCATCCAGGCAGCCCAACTAAGAACCCGATTTAAAAGGGTATTTATTAATATATGGTAATTAAAACAACTAATATATTTTTTTAAATAAATAAATAAATTATATATTACTATGTGAGAGTGAATTTTATTCAAAAACATTTTTAATTGAAATAATGAGACAAACCATAAAGAAAAAAAAAAAAAAAAATATATATTTATTTTTTCCCCATAATATTCGTGATTGAGTTAGTATACATCATTATCTCCTATCAGTGAAGTTTTTTAACTTGTCTTTTCTTGCATTCTTGCCTCTCTGATTTTAAGGTACACTAATAAAATTTGTTATTGGTTTATCCGTACTTCTCAAGTTTCACGAAGACCTTTTCGTAGCTTGACATTATAGATGGGGTTATTTCTAGCAGTTCCTATTTGTTAAAACACTTATTTTCATACGGGTTTAACTTGTAAATGTATCTTATACTGTTGCTAATTTTTTTCTTATCGAGGCATATCTTTAAACCAATACTATGCAACAATATGACCGCTAAGTTATTTCGGTACCCACCGACTTTGCAATTGTACCGTACTCTAATGTATTTTGATCATTTGGTTTTACTCAATGTGTTTAAACTCACTGTTTACTCGGTGTGTTTTGGACTCGCTATTGTATCTGCTAGTTGTATCAACAAATCAGTCAACTCACTCAGTCGTTTGTCATCCATTAAAGGAAATATTGTGGGCGAGTGAATCTTCAATGTAAGATATGAGATATGAGTTTATTGGCATTGGAAAAAGAATAAGCTCGAGGATGTGAGAGAATGTCTATCATAGTGAAACTATTAATCCTTATCACCCACAACCTTGAAAAACCTTTATGGATTATAACACCTACAATAACTTTTGGAAAACATTATCGTATAAGGAGGATTCATTAAACTTCAGCCAGATAAGCCCCCTTGATTAAATGAAGAAGGTTTGTAATGTTTATTAACCTGCTGTATTACCTTTTTTTGAATGTTTTTATGTTTCTCGTGATCTACAAGGTTATGTTTTTTCATGATGTAAATTCTTTAATCCCTTGTAGTTATGTGCGAAACTTTTCCTAAGTTAAATTAAGAGGTTTACGTGATTTTCAACCTTTATGAAGTGCATTAAGTGTTTTCCCAAGTATTGTGTAGTTATATGCACATCCTTTAATATATTATTGTCCCAATCTATTTGGTTACGTATGATATACATTCCTAAAAGTTGTTGGCAACTTGGCAAAGCCGAATTGTTTGCATAGTTCCTCAATTAGCCTCAATATATTTTCTCATGAGTTATGATTTTTTACAATTTTCACTCGTCTGAAACAATAGTCACGGTCTTAGGATTCCCATCGTTTTTAACCCAATTCATGTAAATTTTCCAGTGACTGACTCGCACGTAGCTTCATAAGGCAATCAAATAAACTTATTTATTTTGACAATGAAGTTGATGGAGCTAGATTCTTCATCACTAGATGGAATATGGAGGAGTCATAGAAGCCCGATTGGTTTTCAGGGTAGAGGATTTCCTATGTCCTTGGTAACTCCCCATAAAGATCTCGAAATTAGAACAAAATTGATATGAGAGAAGGTGATATGTGAGGTGTGATTCTTTTTCATTAGGGAGTCTGCTTTCTTGGAGGGCTATAGCAGCCTAAATTGGTCTAGGAGGTTGTATTCCTCCATCATATTTTTTAGGAATGTTCCCAGCCTGGAGGGGCGAAAGAGAATTGACCTTGAGATTCGGTCCGATAAGGAGTCAAGGATTGTGTTAAATCACCTGCAATGATGACCAACTGTACTTCGGGGATCATAGACCAAACAATATTGAACCACCAGTGTGATCATTATGGAAGCCCTAGCAGCTAACATAAGACATCATAAAGACATTAGGCACATCCGAGTCTCTTCTATTCCTGAGGAAGCAGTTCCAGTTTGCTCTCTCTTTGCTGATGACCTCTCTCTTATGGTTGATGCTTCTCATGAAAATTTAGAAGCCATCAAAAGATTAATGAACAAATTTTGTAAACTCTCCGATATGAAGGTCAATCGGGAGAATAAAACACTTGGATGGTGGATCCATCATCAAGGTGTGAGACCCCCTGAACTTCCCTGCATTAAGTGGGTCCATCATAACGAACCAATCAGAGTTTTCGGAGTATCTCTGTCAGTCTCAGGTAAACCCACCTCTACCAATGAAGGGATTCTAGAACAAGCAAGGTTGAAACTTGATTTGTGGAAGGATAAACATACATCCCTGTTTGGTAGAACTTTAATAATTAATAATGTAATATTGACTTCTATATGGTATAAATCGGCTTTCTGGGCCTTGGACAAAGGTAATCTCAAACTTTTCAAGACACAAATAGCGTCCTTCTTGTGGCGTGGGGATCACGAAAGATCCAATGTCATCAGCCGAGTTGCTTGGTCATCCATTATCCAACCCAAAACAAAAAGGGGCCTTGGGATCATCGATCCCCATACCCAAGCTATAGCTCTCTCTCTCCAGTGGATCAAACGCCTTGTATTCAATCCCAATACTCCTTGGTCCTTCCTAGCCCTTGAACAAATAAAGGTTAGCTCCTCCGGACCTTGGTCACATAGATCCCCTGATGTGGTTGGAGAACCTTGCATGGTCTTTACCTAGAGGTTCTCAAGGGGACCAGAATCAAGAGGAAATCTCGGACAAACAGACAATTAGGAGGGATCTTTGGCAGGATCCATTTTGGGTCACACTAATTAAAAATTGGAGAAAGATGCCCATCCCAGATAAAGTTTCCCCGACAAGATGGAAATAAGTTTGTCAGCAGCCCCTTTTCAACAACACGTTTATCAGGGATGACCAAGGGTGTGTTCTGCACTGTATGGATGCCCCCTGGAAGAGTTGGATTAACAGGGGAGTTATACGGGACAGAGATCTATGGAATCAAGAAAGCAGAGATTGGCGTTCGACCACTGACCTGCATGAGCGTCTAAGATATAACCACCATCAGAATAATGCTCTTAATTTGATAATTGATCTAATCCCTCTGGAGTGGATCAGAATTCTATGCAAGGGCCCCAAACTTATTGAAAGTGATTGGGTTGCTTTTCATAACCAAAAAGGCATAGTTGGTAATATACTTATTGAAAGTGATTGGGTTGCTTTTCATAACCAAAAAGGCGTAGTTGGTAATATAATTGAAATCCATAACCCGAATCAAATTCTTCTAAGTTACAGGCCTGATGGAGACAACTGGTAAAGTGCTTGATAGTCAAGATTTTTTGGCGCCTGTAAGGGTGAAGAGGCACTAAACTAATTCACTTTACTGTCCTTCCTGTTGGTCAATGGTCATCAGAGCAATAGCGCAGAATTTCTTGGCTCATATTTTCATCACCATTCTTATATGAGGGAAGCTGAGATCTGTTCTCAGCATGCTCTGTTTGGTTACTTCCGGGTAGACTGTGAGGACCCCGGCCTCAATCTTCACATTGGTAATATCAACCTTGGGCACTGGGCCCTTTTTTTTTTTTTTTTTTTTTTTTTAAGAGTTGTGAGACCCAAACAAAAGTGTCGCCAGAAACAACATCCTTGACACACGTTTTGGCTACCCGCCGCCACACAGTCATCTTCAGGGGTAGTTTAAAGAATGAAAGTGCTAAGTCGCACTTCAACACACCGCAAGGTCAAGACACAATCAAGACACACACGACATGACGGACGTAGACGAAAAGAAACAAAACTCCGAGCGCAGGTGGCGCTTTGAAAATTTCGTCGAAATAGCGCACTCATCTGGCGAAAGGACCCAGGGGGTTTTCCCCTGCCAGTGCCTTCTTCTCTCTTTTTTTTTTTTTTTTTTTTTTTTTTTGAAGAATAACCTGACCGGATGCTAGGTGTGCTACTGCTACACCCTGCTAACTCACTTCCGTGTACACCTTCCCAACATCTCCACCTCCCGAACATCTCTGGAAACGGCAAAGCTGCAGTGGTGCGCGTCATTTGTGCTGCCACCATCTTCTTTTGTTGCCAAGTCTGTTTGTTTTGTTTTGTTTTGTTTTTGTTTTTGTTTCTCTCTCTCTCTCTCTCTCTCTCTCTCTCTCTCTCTCTCTCTCTCTCTCTCTCTCTCTCTCTCTCAGCAACAGATAGGAGTGATGATACAAGTATGCACTCTATATTGGTAGGGTGATGGTCCTGAGTGCTGGTCACAGTGAGGTACGACAGTAGGGACAGGGGGTGCACCGGGAGTATTAATGTGGGGATGGGTAGGGTAGGTGGCCTATCCTGACAGGACAACCATTGGCTGCCGCTACCAGCAATCACTGCGGGTCTGGTCCTTGGCCTCTACAACACCCTGGGCTTTAAAAAAAAAATAAAAAATGATACGAGGATGCACTGCGGGTTCTTCTTTGTCAACCGCAATCTTTGAGCATTTTGGGACCCAATCCCAAATCCAGTCTATTGCTTGCCCCTGGTTCTTCTTCTTCTCCTGATCCGGAAATGTAATGTTCTGCGTTGGGTTCTGGAAGTTTTTTTATTATGAAGCTACTCAAGGGGGTAAGATACCATTGGAATCCTGGAGCCAAGTCCCACTTTTCATGCCCGACGCTCGTTCTGATATCTCCGGCCAGAGATGAAGGATACCGGTAAGTGGGACTTGGACCCTGACCCCTGTCCCCTTATTGGCAGATTTCACCTTGATATCTTTTTTGTTTTGTTTTGTTTTAAGCCACTAGTACCTTTCTCAGCTATCGATGCCGAGCCTAAAACTGCCCTGCGCATCAAAGAAAAACGAACCCCGGCGCGGACCTCGTTTTGGTTGGCGCCACCAGCCATTTCGCGCTGGTAGTCCTGAGCCTGTCCGCCTCCCGTTTTAAGCAGGGAAAGGTACTGGTGGTTTAAGCCCAGGGTGTTGTAGAGGCCAAGGACCAGACATACGGTGATTGCTGGCGGCAGAAAGTCGTCCTGACAGGGTAAGGCCACCTCCCAACCCAAACTCACGTCAATACTCCTAGCACACCCCCTATCCCTACTATCCTATCTCACTGTGACCAGCACTCAGGACCATCACCCTACCAGTATTGAGGGCAACTTGGACCGAACAGTAGCGACAAGCACCAAGGCTGGGCAGCACACTAGTACGTCGCCTTGATATCAATATCAAACACTTTCCTGCATCCATACTTGACCTTCTCGAGGTAGGTCTCCAAAGAAGCGGTTGAGACTGCACTGTCCTGAATGCCCATCAAGCCACCATCCTCTTCTTTGCCGGAGTCCGGAGACTGGCCCGCTGTCCCTGACGAGGTTGAGTCTTTGTCTGTTGCATCTACCTCCGCTTTTTTTTTTTTTTTTTTTTAAACAAGCTCCATCTATTGGTGGGGAGCATCACCTGCTGGAAACCGGGTCCAGCGTCCCTTAATTGTACAACTTGAATACATTATGAGAATAAGAATGAATATGAAAAAGGTCTCTTGAATTGAACAAGACTGTCACTTACTACCTGCCAACAGAAATTGAAACAACAACAYTACCTCTTCATCCATTCCAGGAYGCCAAATATACCTGTTGAAACTAGTAGTGATAATTCTATAATCCATACCATGAGTTGGGAACAAGGGCTGTTGCTGGGGGAGGAAAAGGGTCCGGGAAATCTGATAACGGACGCATGGGTATTGACGCGTCTATTGTAGTCCAGTCATCGAAAATCAATTTGTGGTCTCTTTTTATTCCAGTAACATCCTCATTCCAAGCCCCATTCCAAACGACACAACCAATTCTCCCTCCCTGGTTTCCGCCCAGCCAATTACAGCTGAATTTACGAAAACGACTTTGAATTTCTGTTTTGTCTGAGAGGAATTGAACACTTTCTTTTGTTCGATCCCATTTGCTTAATATATCTGTTTGAATTTGTTGTTTAATATTGTCTGTAAATTCAGGTCCATCAAGTCTAGCCCCTTCCCACATCACCGCTCTTCTTCCCATGCTAAATAGATTTTCTACAAACTCCCCATCATTTTCCACTAATTCTAGGTCCAGGCTCCAGGTCTCAAGAAAAATAGCTTTCCATTTCCATGGCCAAGGAACCTGTGGGACTAAATTTGACCAGATTCGGTCCCACCACCTCCAAAGCCATACTGAGCCCGGGCATTGCATGAAGATATGCTCTATAGTTTCAGGATAAGTTCGACTTGGGAAAGCTGATTTGCATAACTTACACCATCTTTCTACTAGTCCTTTTTGTTCCAACGTTGATCTGTCAATCAGCCAGTCATTGACTGGTAGACACGTATGTTCAATTTGCCATTGGAGTGAAGCAATTTTGGCTGGTTTCTCCTTGATTATTTTAAACCACCTGACAGACCTCAATTCTTCTTGACGAACATTAAGATGTTTTTTCCATCTGATGGAAACCTTGTCTTTTAAGTTAATTCTAGGGCGAAGCATTCGGTAGGCTGATTTGACTTTGAGTGAGTGAATAGTCCTTTTGAACGATCTGTTATGCCTTCCTATTCTTGTGGCCGAGCTCCTTAGGAACGACTGGTTTAAAGGCCACCCAAGAGTCTTTAATTCTGATTACCCTTATTCTGAAGATCTGTTGTGTCTGAACCCAATCGGTTTCCCCTTGCTCCTTAGGAACGACTAAATTAGTGGATGACAAGGAAAAATTTTGTAATAGAAATCCCCCATTATGGTCTTGGTCCAGAATTAAACCAATTGACTGAGACTGATCCTTGAAAGCAACCCAATCATTTATCATTAATTTGGGGCCTTTCCTAAGAGTATGAAACCATTCAAGAGGGATGAGTTCGATTATCCTTTCGAGTGCTTCCTTTGAATGATGACAATATCTTAGCCTTGCCCTCAGTTTAGTTGGGTTGATCCATTCATTTGTATCAATATCCCATATATCTTTTATCCTCATAATCCCATTACTAATCCATCCCTTCCAAGGAGAATGCATACAGTGAAGAACAAATCCTTGGGAATCGCGAATCCACGTATTATCAAAAATAGGTTGTTGACACACTTCCTCCCATCTGACTGGCGATAGTTTATCCGTGAGGGGTAACTGTCTCCAGGTTTTCAACATAGACACCCAAAAAGGATCATTTTTCAGAGTGTCTGACTTCTTGTCTACTTGAGGTCACTGGTGTCGTAACAGGTTTAGAGATTCCCCTAGGAATAGTCCAAGAGCGATTTTTTAGGCATCTACCTCCGCTCTAATCGGGCTCTCATTGTTAGTCGTTGGGCCGTCTGCAATAACCCGCTCCAACATGCCTCGTTGTTTGTCTAAGGGCCACCTGCAGGCCCGACGCCGGCCTAAGGCCGTACTGCAAGAGGGGAAAAGAACCCCTGAAAATGGCTTCAGGGGCCCTGCGCCCGACACTTGACTAAAGTCAACTGCCCAGCGGCCCACGAGTCAAAGTCTGCATGGACCCAGCCCAGCCCAGGCTGCCGATCAGACACACACACCTGTTGATATGCGGGTATCCAGACAGCATTCGGACCAAATGGAAGTCTGCAACTGTACGAGATCCAGGCTGTCAGCTGTGAAGCAATCTGAGCCTCTGTGGGTGAGGGACCAGAGGCAGGTCAATCTCGTCAACATTACTCATTGACTCTGCCTCCGGGAGTCAACATTCAGTCTTGCCTTGCTGACTTGACGCTGGCTAGATGCTGGTGCGACGCTGGCTGCACGCTGGCATTTGTGCGACGACGACGCCAGACTGCTGCATCTCGTGTCTGGCGCCTTCCTGCTCTGGCGCCGGACTGTCTTCTTGCTTGCTGACGTGGTGCATGCCACGCTGTCTTCGACATTGCTGATGTGGCGCATGCCACCCTGTCTACATTGCTGACGTGGCATTTGCCAAACCGTCTTCATTGTTGAGCTGGACGTGACGAGGAGGGAGATCGGGATCTGTGGACTGATTGAGAGAGAGAGAGGATACTTACCTGTTGCTGACGTCGACGTTGCGCACTGTTGTAACGTCTTGACGGGAGAACTGTGTCGAGTGGCACTCTGATGTGATCAGACCCTGTCAGGCTCGTTTCTTGGACACTGATTGCTGACGTGGAGGCGAGGGGAGGCCCAGAGAAGGAGAGGGAAACGAGGGGCTACTATCTATGTGGCCATTGATGGATACTTACTCTTCCACTCTCTAAGTCTATTCTCCCCCACCTCTCCTTCGTCCACTTCTTACGAGACATTGTATCACGGATCACATTTCATGATTATTGGAGACATTATTCAGCGTTGGGTTATCTTCAATCTTGTACTTCGACACTTGACGAGTTTCCTCCAGACTGGGTTCATTACGCGTCTCTCAGGCTTGCTATTGGGCCATCTTTTGCTAGAGAATCCATGGTCCTTTTTCTTTTTGTTGTTCTTTCCTTGTGTGTTTCCTTCCATGGTGAAGCTTGCCTCTTGCAGATGGGTGAGGATATCTAAGCAGTCTGTTGTCGGACTGTTTCGAGTTCCCGTAACACATCCTCTTATTCGGGTGAGGATTTGTAAGCAGTATGTCATAGACTGAAGCATTTGTTTGAAAAAAAAAAAAAAAAAAAAAAAAAAAAAAGAAAAGAAAAAGCAGTCTGTCAGATGGGTGAGGATTTGTAAGCAGTCTGTTCTACTCCTGTAATAGATGACTGTGTCTGAAAAATGTTTAGGTCTGGATTTTTATTTATGCACTTTTAAGTTGGACCATTTCTCAATTTATGTGTCTTTTTTTTTTTTTTTTTTTTTTGAAACATCAGCTGGAGGAGCTCCTACTGCCTGCCGGGATAAGACCCCAGGGCCCGCAGTAGGGCTCGCTGTGCTCCGGGCCCAGCTTCCCTCATACAGTGACTCCGAGACATACAGTGATGAACAACAAATGCTTGGCGCAAGACCCAGCCTCCCATCGAAGCCATACAACACTGTGACCCTCCAAAGTCCACCCCGGTACTGCCTGGCATGTGTGTCATCCGTGCGCAAGGCCCATGCTAATCTTCTCCGTATCGTTCCAGTTTTAACGCATCTCCCAAATGACGGTCTGGAAATCTTTTACTCGCGTCACCAGAATCTCTTTTCCCCCCTCGACTGTGTGTCATCTAACAACCAAGGGGGGGAAGACACCTGACCTTTCAGTGGACGGTTACCTGTATGGATACCATGTATACGTCCAAATACATTCCAACTCATGTAGGTTATCATTATACAACCAGCCATCATAGTCTGAGTTGTCAAACCACCAGCACTTGGCCCCGCTGTCCGATTTTGGTCCAGGGCATTAAACCACCAGTACTTGGCCCAGCTATCAGCCGCCGAAAAAAAAAAAGAGTAGAAACTTTTCTAGTCAGATGAATTTGGGCGCTCCTGTGGTAGCCCGTACATTTCCTAAAATCGAGGCGCGTTAACGGGCACGACTCTAGGAAGTACTGGTGGTTTAACAAACCGCATCTTAACCCCTGCTTCTCCATCTACGGGGGCACTTGTTGGCCCTACCTCGGATATACCGGACAGCAGTTGCAGGCACCAGCGCTAGGCCAGGACACCCCTCCCAGCCCCGGTTGAAGCACTATCGAACGAGCCTTGTTGTATGGGCACTTAGGGACCGCATCTTTTGGGGCTCGGTCTCCGGAGCAAAATTTCCGGCAGCGCCAGCCAAAGGAGGCCTGCGGCGATCCTTTTTTTTTTTGGGGGGGGGGCACGTTTCCAGCCGTGGAGAGAAGTGTCTCGAACCAGACTCCTTCGGCTTCCTCATCTTCCACAAGCATCCTTTTTTTTTTTTTTGGAAACATCATCTGCTCCCCACTCCCAGGAGGTGATACGAGCAGCCTTCGGGGGGTGGTGTCCCCACTGTTTGATGCTCCATTCTAGTAGTCGGCGAGCGTCACTTGCTGGCTGGAAACCGGGTCCAGCGTCCCTCTTTATTGGCATAAACAGAGCTTGAGGATTGCGCAAACGTGAGCGGAATCCACCCCCTGCAGAGTATCCCCCCCTTGGTCAATCAATGTGCTATCCTCTTTTTCCCTCTTTTTTTTTAATCCTTGTTTGCATTGGAAATGCAAACTGGTGGCAACTGCTGCAAATGGACTCGTTAATGGGGGGCTCGTGGCCTGACTTGTTCCATCTGTGGGCCCTCTCGTGGACCGACTCTGGGGCAGGCTCGCTTCGGGACTTTCTCTGAATGTGTACTAACTGGCATCTGAGCCAGAGTTACTCCCCACCCAAGTCCTAGACCCATTCTTTTCCACAAGCATCTATAGCTTCAGTTGCCTACCGTCTTCACCCGAATAGAACGGCCGGTCATTATAGCTGTATTTGGCACAAGTTTCAGTCCAGATGCAGCGATAATGACCGGCCATTCGGTAGTTGGACACTTGGGATAATTTCCTAGGTGCCACCTCTCTCTGCACCTGAAACACATAAGGGTTTTCTTGGTGGAAATGACTACTACTGTGGACTTTTTCCCATTCTCAGGGAAGACTGAGGGTTTTGTCAGCTTTCACATCCAGTATTGCCCTCATTGGATCACAATGTGTGGTCAGGGAAGATCGTACTCTCTCTCTCTCTCTCTCTCTCTCTCTCTCTCTCTCTCTCTCTCTCTCTCTCTCTCTCTCTCTCTCTCTCAGCACGTGTCTGTGTCCTTGTTTTTTTGTTTTTGTTTTTTTTTCTAAAACACCACCTCATGGTTACTGATAGGAGTGATGATAAGAGCATACACTCCTACCAGCACCACTAGGGGCTCCAATCTATTGGTGGGGAGCTGCACCTGCTGGAAAACGGGTCCAGCGTCCCTTGACATATAATGATGAGCAATAGAAACCGATGATGCTGGGAAACGGGCCCAGCGTCCCTTGTACCTCTTCACCCTCATCTGAGTGGCGCCAGATTTCCCAACTTAGACCTGGTACTGATTTGGATAAGTGATCCTGATAAAAGTGATGACTCGAGTGGGAGCTGAGATAGCCAGCTACTGTTTTGACATATCCTTCAGCAGAAGAACTTAGTAAACATCCCTTTCCAAGACGCCAGATATCACTGTTGTGACTAGAAATGTTAACCCCTATAAACCATACCAAGAACTTGGAACAAGAGCAGATGCAGGGGGGGGGAAGGGATCAGGGAAGTCTGATAAGGGGCGCATAGGTACTGAAGCCTCAATGGTGGTCCAATCATCAAAAACCAATTTAGAGTCCCTTTTGAGCCCAGCATCGCTCCATTCCAAAAAACTCTCCCTATTCTCCTTCCCTGGTTTCCGCCCAGCCTCTTGTCTGTGTACTTGTTAATTTGCAAGATCAACTGCTATTGTGTTCGTGTGCTGTACCATTGTAATATTCTCGTTATGTTTGTCATCACTCGTTCTTCTCGAGTTGTCTCAAATTTGAGTTTTGCTTCATGAAATGAAATGAACAGGAACATAGCATGGCGGAAATATAATCTTGGCACTTCATTCTTCAATTAGAAAAGATGAGACAAAAGAAAATACAATTGAGATCAAAGCCTGAGCGACGACAAACATAAAGAGAATATCACAATGGTACAGTACAAGAGGTCCCACTGGTGCCCCCCAGTGGCTCCTCCCGGAATCCTGTACCAGTCAAAGGGCCGAAGAAGGACACCTGCTGCATTTTTCCTCTGCGTATTGTCAAGAAAGGGACGGGGGCTATTTCGGGGAGGGAGAGCCAGTACGTAGCAGCAGGAATCTGGCGCCGAAATCAGGGTGAAGAGGTCCCCCCCCCTGCTCAGTCAATCCCCTGGTGGCCAGGGCAATCAAAGCTGGCAGGATCCTCGTACTTTCTTTCTGATGTATTCCAAATGTATCATACTCATAATAGGACGCTGGACCCGCTTTCCAGCAGGTGATGCTCCCCACCAATAGATGGAGCCTTTCCCCAGGTGCTACCGGTGTCCGCTCTTATCAGCATCCCTAGCACTGGAGGGATTTGTTTGTTTAAAAAAAAAAAAGAACACAATAGCAGTTGATCTTGCAAATTAACCAAGTACACAGGCAGATGCTGTGTGTGTGTGTGTGTGTGTGTGTGTGTGTGTGTG
>BFEA01000043.1:1845805-1879749 GCA_003427395.1 Chara braunii
TTTTTTATGTAGCCCGATGGACCACGGATCAGATATTAAGCTGATCAGAACAGATTCTACACTTGATCTCAGCCAGTCTCTCCAGGAATGCCAGCATACACCGACCGGGACCAGGATATGGCAGAAGCATTTCAGTGCTTCCTCAAGGCAGCCCCCACCCTGCGCCCACGCGCCTCTTCTCCCTCACCGCCTCCGCCACCCCAACCCTAGGTTTTGGCACCATGCAGCACTGATCTCAGCTGCACAAACGCGATCCCCCACAGCCCAGGCGCACGCTCAGATAAAAAGTTCAGAGGCGCTAGCGCTAACGCTAACGCTCGAGAGCGCTAAAATGGCTCGCTGAGACTAGTGCTAGCGCTAGCGCTCTCGAGCGTTAGCGTTAGCGCCTCTGAATTTTTTATCTGAGCGTGCGCCTGGGCTGTGGGGGATTGCATTTGTGCAGCTGCGATCAGTGCTGCACGGTGCCAAAACCTAGGGTTGGGGTGCCGGAGGCGGTGAGGGAGAAGAGGCGCGTGGGCGCCGGGTGGGGGCTGCCTTGAGGAAGCACTGAAATGCTTCTGCCATATCCTGGTCCCCATCGGTGTATGCTGGCATTCCTGGAGAGACTACTGGAGGAAGGAGGAGATGTGTGGTGGTCCGAAGGGCGGGATCTGGGAGCCGTACATACCACTACGTGAAACCTGTCAGGGATTTTGTCCCCTGGCTTTGATACGGAGTCAGAAGCTGGGGTTTCATGGGGAGATGAGCCACCCATGTGCATCGACAAGCGCTGGCTTACGGGAGAGCGACACTAGAGCTTAGCTGTGACTGGTATCGCCCACCGTCGTCGACAACGGGCTTCAAGCTGTGATTGGCGTCGCTTAGCGTTGCAGTTGCTCCTACTTTGGGCGTGGTGCAGTTTGCAAATCTTAATCCTTAATAGGCTCTTAAGTCTGTGTACAGTAAGTAGGAGGGTTAATTAGTTCAATTTGCTGTTTGTTTTGTTGATTGTTGGGTGGAATTCTGTCGGGTTTCAGTTGTTAGGGTTAGTGCTGTTAATTTGTGTTAATTAGGGCGGGATGTGGTGTTAATTACAGTTAATTAGGGTGCCACGTCGCAGGTTTCCCGGTGCAGCGGTGGGGTTAATCCGGGCCGACGAGACTGGTTCATCCCTGCAGGGCGTGGTTATTGATGTGAGGGACGCTGGACCCGTTTTCCAGCCTGTGATGATATAATATACTCCTTTTTCTGTATTAAAAAAAAAAAAAAAAAGGCCTCCCCCCCGCCAACCCCAACAAAGAAAAAGAATAATAAAGTGTCCGCTGTCGAGTAACTCGTGCATCAAGATGCCTTGGCCAGAGGGGCGCTGAATTTCTTTATATTATTTCTTTTTTGAGAAGGCGGGGGGGGGCGAAATCAATTGCAGAAACCAATCAGAGTTTGACAAAAAGGTATAAAAAAAAAAAAAAAAAAAAAAAGACAAACAAGAACGGATCAACCTGAGAGAGAGACACGTGGCAAGCAAGGGACGCAGAGCACGTGGAAAACAAGGGACGGCGAACACGTGGCAAAAAACAAAAAAACAAATACAATAAAAAAGAAAAAAAAGGAACGAAAAACACGTGGCGACAAGTGTCGAAGATCACGTGACAGGCTTACGACAGTGCTGGCTAGGAAGAGTGATGACGGGCAGGCAGGCAAAAAAATATATATATATATATATATATATATAAAAAAAAAAAAAAAAGAAGTGGAAGAGGCAGTGGGAGGAGGCGAAGGAGAAGCAACAAGGGAGAGCGAGCGAGCGAGAGAGAGAGAGAGAGAGAGAGAGAGAGAGAGAGAGGATGGAAGGGAAGAGGCGGACTAGCAAGAACAAACGGTGTGTCCCCCAGAACTAACCTTGAGGGGTCTTTGTCATCGCAGGAGCCCGAACCTCCGAGCTACCGAATGCATGTGACGTGTGTCATCCCAGAGGGGGGGGGGGGGTGATCGTCATTTGCCTTCTCGGCTTCTTGGGTCGAAGCCCGTCGAGCTGTGTTCATCTTGGGGCCCGGTCACACACAGGTTGCGTGTCCCACAGGGCGTGTCCCACAGGGCTTTCCCTGTTGTCGCACACTCGTACTTTGGGCACACAAAACGAGAAAGGGAAACTAATGCATCTGCCAGCGGAAATGGCCAGGTTCATCGGTTTGCTATAGACAGTAACGGGTGTATTTTGCCACTGTTCGTGGGCAGATGCACTCTTTCAAACAGATAATGGGCCAAGTCAGAAAATACGCCGGTGTATCGTTCCATGTTCTAGGGGAATTTCATTGGGTTTCCATGTTTTAGCAGAAGATTCATTGGGTCTGCCTGCACTACTCTCCAGTCTCCGATTTGGGAGAGTTTTTTTTTTTTTTTTTTTTTTTTTTTTTTTCACAGACGTATGAGAGTCCTGGTTATTGTAGAGGCTGGATTACAGACATATGAGAGTCACCTTCGACACTCGGCCATGTGGTAGACGCCCCCTAATCGTATAGTACTCCCTCCCAACCTACCTCTTTCGTAATTCTCCCGGCGCACTCCTACTCCCACTATCCTACCTCAGTGTCTACCACTCAGGATCATCACCCTCCAGCCTTGGGGGTGACCTGACCGAACTGTGGTTGTAGGTACCAGGGCTAAGCTGAGTCCCACACACCCCACTCAGCCCTGATGGAAGCATATTTGTGCGAGCCTTGTAGCCCAGGTACTTCAGGTGCCAGGTACAGACATTTCACTACAAGTCCCATAGGTGCACTAAGGGCATATTCACACAGGGACCTGATAACCCAAATTCTCAAACTTCGAGGCAGTTTTAGGCTCACAGCCTGTAACCCAAAATCTCAAAATCTGAGGCAGTTTTTCGGTCACATTGGGTCCTCCCGCTACCCTATTGTTCTTTTTGGTTACCCAGGACAACCCTCAATTGAAGGGTTTAACCTGCACAAGCACCGGTGGTTGGCCTCAGTTTGGTTGGCTCGGTTTGGCCGGTCCCTGCCGGGTCCACCCCACTACCCCAACTGTCTTTTCAGGAACCCACTTCGAGCTCTCCACAGTTGTTCTTCTTCATCTACAGTTGGAACTGTTTTGAGAATTTCCTCTTCTGAGCCTTTTCAAGATTCACGGGGGGATTGTGCTCTTTTCAGCATCTAGGATCAAGATCAAGAGTCCAAAGAACTCGCTCAGGATGCAGGAGGGCCTTGCTGGGTCGACCACTGCCACTCCCCTGTGTGGCGACTGTATACGTAACCGGTTGAGGACCGGTCGCTGGGGGTTGCGAAGATTCACGTGGAGCGCCCTCAGGAGTTCGTCCACCTGCCGCTGCGCTCATTGCATAGGCGAATCTCTCACAATCACAACACTATCAGCCACTCGCCGGATGAGAGCTCGTTTTCGTCGCCAATTTTGGCACTATTCACACTCTCGCCACGCACTATAGCACACACTCCTTCTGTCTCTTCTCTACGCGACAGTCGCTGCGAGTCTTCAGGCCCAGGTCATACATTGAAGTCCCTCACTATTTGCTAGCAGTCAGTCCGGCTTCTCTGTCGCTACTTAAAGTCCCGGTAAGACAGTCTTCCCTCATGTCAACTGGCGGTATGAATGGAGGGCAACCTTCCTCCTCCACTCCAGTCTCAACCCTGCCCATCTGTCCACCATCTCCCCCCTCTCCTGAGTTTACCACCTCTCGCTCGCCCTTTCTCAACTTTCTGTCACCCACTCTGTCTCCCAGATCCCCGTCGCCTTTCCCCTCCTACCACTCTCCAGTGAGAACAAACACCCCCCTGTATGACCCTCTCCTGCGAACCCACTTCCCAACTCACTTTCAATTCCAATCCTCCTCCCCTGTTCCTTCCCGCCTCTTTCTTCGGCAATTCCCCCCCCCTCATTTCACCCACTCTACAGAACCGCGCCTACCCGCCCATCTCCTCTCATGAATTGCTGGAAAGGATTTTCGTCATCGATCCTCCGACAGCTTCCATTCTCCCGCGCCATCTCTTCCTCCTCCCATTAATCATCTCTCCCTCAATAAGAGACCTCCAAAGATCTCTTCTTCTTGCTAGATACGAATCCACTCTCAATGTCGAAGATGATGTGGATTTCGCCAAATCTGCATCCAAATTCTATTTCAGTACCAGGAACGGCAGAATCTTCATCCTGAAACACGACCCAACCGCGGAGCTGCTCTCCCATTTGTTCTTTTCTTCCACACTCCTCAATATCATCACTGTGGACAACCGCAAGCAAGCGGACCTATCTCCTTGAAAGTTGCTAAGAGCACGTTGAGATCTCGCAGACTTCAAGGAGGTCTTTGCAACAAACATCACAGTTAACTTCTACACCTTCTCTATGTATGTCGCCAGTCTGCGCTCGAAGGTTGCCTACAACTGGGCTAAGAAGGGTCTCCTCTGCCTCGTCGACAACCTGCCCGGGATCCCCTCCTCACCAGAACTTCTCCTCGCCATCATTAACTTCTTCAAGGATTTTCTCAGCTCCCTCGGCAGAGCAGCTGTCCAGATTATTCTCCTGGAAGAATTCATCTCTTGGGGACCGGGGCCTTGGTTTCAATTTATTAGAAAGAACGTATGTGACTTAGCTCCGACGTACTCCCTTTCTCCACCTCAATCCCTCTCCCCGAGAGAGTGCTTCACTCCTAATTTTTCCCATCGCCTTATCTTTTCCAAAAGAAGAGGGACCCTAAGCTTCTCATTCCCCGATCCCTCCTCTTAGTATGGGTCGTTCCGACAAGCGGGTACCTCATCGGAAGACCTCAAGGAAGAAGAACGGTAGCTTGTCTGACGAAGGTCATTCCTCCGACTCTCCCTCCCCACCCGAACCTCTTCTTCTAATCTCTCCTCAACCCTCTATCCCTCCCAAATCCATTCCAACCCCACCCACTCAACCGAAACCCCCACCTTAAAGACGCAAGAATCGCATCTGTATAAATATTGGCTTCATCATCTTGACCCTCATCTTTTTTACCTTCCTTACTCAACTCCTCATTCTCTACCTACTTCTTCGAGAAAGGCTGCCCCGTCAGCTGCCGCCAAGATCAACCTAGGATTAATCCCACCAGGGTAGATCTACCTCTTGTATTCATTCATCAGCTCTCTCATGCTCAGATTATGACATTTTCTAAATAATGAAATATACGGGATTAAGATGGTGAGTGATGGAGGGAAGATGGAAGGAGGAAGGAAGGAAACAAATCATAAGGGAAGACCATTTTAATAAACAGAAGCTACTTGTCAACTTTGACGAAGCATGGAAGTTGAAGGGAGAAGGAAGGAAACAAATCAGAAGGGAAGATCGTTTTAGGACCAGATTAATAATCAGAAGTTACCTGTTTTTCCGACTTAATTGTTTGATGCACCTATCAACCTTACATTTGTTACCAACGGTTAATGAAATATTTTGCAATATATTGTCCATTGCTTCTTTTCAGTTTTGGTTGGTACCTGTACTTCAAAATCGTGGCATTACTAAGTTTATCTCACTTCCCTAACTTGGAAAGTGTCGAGAAAAGCAAGTTATGATTAATTTTCTGTTTATCCTCACTCTTTAAAACCTTGTTTTTTACTCCCATTTACTGTGACTTCTCTATGGTAATGTCCTCCTTATCACCACCATGCAGAATGAGTCACTCATTAAAACATGCTCTTTATCAAAAAATAAAAATAAAAAGAATGGAGAGAAGAAAAAGGAGAAAGGAGCTGAATTCAGCAATAAATCATGGTGTAAACTTGTATGCTGTGTAGCATCGTGTTCGGGTTTGGTGACCGAACACGAACGAGTGCCAAAACCCTCCAAACGCGAATATAAAAATATTTATAAAAAAAACATTCTCAGAAAAATCTGAAAAAACTATATGTTATGTAAAATAATAATATAAACAACTTTTGTCTGGGAGGAATGCTCAAATTCGTAACCAAACTCGAGTTAAAATTCAAAAAAAAAATATATTTTTTTTAATATGTTCGGCCGATCACGTTCGGGAGGCATTCGACCGAACATGTTCGAACGTTCGGAAAAACTCTGAACATGTTCGGTGTGCTTCACAGCCTGCATGCAGAAAAGAGACCAACCACCCCAAATATGACTGTATCATCTTTAAAAAAAAAATAATAATACTAATATTTATATATTTAAAGAGAAAAAAAAGGCAGTCTGATAAGAGGGTGAAGGGGGGAGGGAGGTTGGAAGACGGAATCTAAAGATTCCTAGCCCACCTTGCCACCCTCAACTACCCCTCTTCCCTTCTCAAGTATTTTGCTACTTATCATTTTGACACCCTGCCTTGTTACGATATCATCCTTATCCTTGAAAGGTTCATGTCTCAAGAGTTAAGTGTAAACTGATAAATGTCTCCCTTAAGCATCTTAAAAAAAAAAAAAAAGGGGGGGGGAGGGGAAGAAGGAAAAGAAGGAAAGGGGGGTTGGGGGGGCGGGGCGGGAGGGGAAGAAGGAACAATGACAAGTTAGGAAATACAACTTTTGAACTTGCTTACTCCCATCCAGGTTACCAAGCTGCGCAATCATCTTACATTACTTTCTTCACCCACAAAACTCTATCTACTTTTTCTATATCCAACTCCTTATCTATGGATAAAGATACAATTGATTCAAATATGACCTGTTCACTATGGCTTTGTGTGATAATAAACCTGGTAAACTCTTTTCAAATTTTTGATCGAGATAGTAAAAAAAAAAAGAATGGACGATAGTGTCAGTGACCTCTCACAAAAAATTACGGCACAATGCCCTCGGCCATCAAACCACAATAAATCTTTTGGTGATAAAAAAAAAAAAACACTTACAAAGGTTTTCGGAACCAAGTGATTGAAGATGGGTCCACCCAATGTGTTATTTCTCAAACATATTTTCCACTACCCAGTATGCATATGAACGATTCTGCCTTCCTCTTATTTGGCTTTTTCCCATCGTGTTAAAAGATTTATGACAGAAAGTTACCACACCAGCATGCCTGTATTAAAAAAAAAAAAAAAAAAAATTAAAAAAAATAATGAAGATTATAGGTCATGGTACGAAAACGAGATTCAGATCATTCCCACGTACTTTCCTGATTTCACGAGATCACTCTCATCTACGCAGTAGAAATTGTCATCTAGGATGGTCTTTTATTTTACCGATAGTGCAAACCGAGTCTTCAGTTTTCACTAACCAAGCATGTGTTAAAATCGTGATAAAATGATTATGCTATCAAGTACGAATGGTTTGTTAACTAGGATTGCTTTTGCAGACAAGGATGTTGATTGACCAATGTTATCCTAGTTTTTAGTATAAGACCAGAATGCGTCGTAACCATAATAAAATCATTATGCTAACGAGCACAAATGGTTTGTTAGCTATGATTGTTTTTTGCACACAAGGATGTTGATTGATCATTGTCCTGTTGGGAACGTTGCTTGTTATGTTTTCTCTGTTTTGTTTCATTGTCCCCTCCATCTTTTTCTTGCCTCTTTGACTTTGTTTGGTGCAGGCGGGTTGATATGATACACGAGGGTGGGAGCAACTGCCGCTTAACCTCACCCACTTGTGCAAACTTGTACATAAGAGGTTATGAGCAGGAGAATTGTACGTCAAAAATAAAAGACGAATTGTTTTTCTTATTTCCTTTGTCTTGGTGACGATATATATGCATACCCTATAGTCATAAGTAAAAATGTGTGTCTCGCAGAACCAATAAAAAAAAAAGACATAAACAAAGCTTGCTCATCCTGTCACATTAAATTACGGTCATGACTACACAAAGGATTCTAGACTTTGTTAGGGACATCTGACAACACACTTGCTCAATCATTTCCTTTATTTATTGGACAAAAGGAAAAAATCTTGTAATCTTTACCTATGCCTTCTTAAGGATGGACTGATTCTCTAATCTGCCAGCACTCCACCGTAACCTTTCAAAGATTACCAACTCTCTTCATTCTTTACTTCCCAGCTTCTCAACTAAGCCCCTTCTAGGATCTCCTTTTTTTTTTTTTTTCTCTTAGACCTGCGCCCTTTTTAATCTCCTTTTTTTTCCTTGTTTTTTTTTTTTTTTTTTTTTTTTTTTTAAAGGAGAAGGAAAAACAAGAACGAAAGAGATGAAATAGTAATATTAATAAGGCATTTCGACCAACACTCAACTGACTCATTATCACCCTTAAGTGATGGGAGGAAGCCAAAAAGGAGGGATGAGAGAAAAATTTTTAAGAAAAGGAGAAGGTGGAAGATGATTTTCGTTGAAACAAGATATGAAGTTTGTTGTATCACCTAAATGAAAAAAGAAAAAGGAAGGAGAGGGTAACCGAGAGGGGGGAGGGGAGGACAAGGTCAAGAAATACAGTTGCATTCGTACCAACTATCCTATTCAACTCAGTTTTTTCATTCTTGTTAATTTATTAAAAAAAAAAAATCACCACAAGTTAGGGGATGGCAGAGAGGATGGTGATTAATGAAGACACAAAGACGAGGCATTCTCTTATTCATCAGTGTTCAAAAATTGAAGATCCACGAATCATTAATGTGGTGTTTCACTTCTCCCTTAACCCTCCAAATGAACCCCTTACTTCAGGCCTTACTTGCTCTCTCTGGACCCTAGACTTTAATTGGTCCAGATATCCTTGTCATCTTACCTGCACTCCCACTTTGCTTCTCATCAACAAAGGTCATTGACTGCATCAACCCCCATGTTCAAGACATGACTCACGTTTTGTACTCAGTTCAGCCGGTGTCGTACCAAATACCCTTACAAGGGTATTTGGCGTGTTTCCTGCAAGACGCACTAGTGCAGCCTCGCCCGCTCAACGGCGCACGTACGGGAGGAAGTTTAGGCCCTTGCAAGGATGGGCGGCGCGCGTGGGGTATTGGCGGCAAGCTGCAGCCATGCGCAACATGGAGGGGCCCGGCGGGGCTGTTCCCTTTTGGGTTTGCCGTCAGCGGCATCAGAACGGTACTAACGCTTCCTTTTCCTCGTCCGCCATATTCTGACAAGTAAAAGTTCTAAATATTTTTATTTACTGTCATGTTATTATTATGCTCCGACGTTCTTTTACTCAGATGCGACACCGGGTTTAGTGGCCGTCGCAACAGTCGAGGACCTTGAGCGCGCGCCTCTTTGGTTGACCTTCTTGAAACACGGACCGAGGAGGCCGACGTGCATGCGAGCCGGAGGGTGGTTGCCCACGGGCCGAAAGGGACTTGAGTGGTTGGGATTTTTGCGGGATCACCGTCCGTTCTCGACAGTCCGCAGTGGAGGGGTTGGGTATGAGTATGCCCATGGGACTGTCATCCACTTCGGTCTCCAAGGTCCCCATCGAGGTATGTGCCACTACCATGAAGACTTGCGTCGGACCTTCTTACCCAAGCCCGCGCTTGGGCATATAGCGGCCCGCGCCCTCGGCCCCGCGGCCTGCTATGAGAAACTGGGGTGGGGCTGGTCCGCTAAGGAGCTAACGAGGAGGCGGGGCTAAGAAAACCCAGAGGAGGTGCGGGCTCAGTCGGAGTAAGGCGGGCAGGGGAGGTTGTAGCATGCTGGCAGTGAAGCCAGCTGGGCGCACGGGTTGTTGGGCGGAGTATAGAGCCCAGAGACGAGCCGACCCGTCTGATGATCAGGCCATGCTGGGTGTTACAGGACCGTTGTGGCTGGATGCTGCCTTGGTAGCAGGAGAAGCGGAACAACGTCGGACCCGGGTATAGGAACGAAAGACTAATCGACAAGTCTAAGTGGCGGGTTTATCTGAAGTCTCCATTGAGATACGGGAAGGTTGTTGAACACAGGCAGCTGCGGAGCATCCGAATGTTAGGCGTTAAGGGACCACAGCGCTGTGGGCAGGGGCTGGCGCAGACGGGGGTGAAAAAAGAGAAGAAAGGTAAAAAAAATTAAAAAAAAAAAAACTTGGCGTTGTTTCGCGCCGGATGTGTGCAAAGAAGGGGATGGCGGAAGGATGAGTCGGGCGCAGCCGGAATGACCTAGCTCTCTCGATCCTTAGTGGAATCGAGAGAGGTAAGAGGCAATCCCGGGGTTTTGGCCCCGGGCGAGTCCGATGACGAAGTCAAAAAGGAAGGAAAGTTTGTAGAACGAAAGATAGGATAGAAAACGCATGCGTGATAATGTTGGAAAAATAGATATGGTGGAAGAATGAAAGTTCGATATCTTCCCCGATTCATTATAGAGCCGGGCGAGGTAGGATCCTAAGTGGGGGTTATTGAACATTACAAATCGATTAGTGGTGTTAACTTAGCGTGTAGATGACTAGGAAAGGTAGTAGGAGAGAAATAGACAACACGAGAGATGGCGGGGAGTGAAGAAGGAGGGGAGGAAACGCATATCTCATGCATTTCCGAACGGAATTAGACGGGTGATGATGTGAAATGGGGTTTTTCGACCATCGTGAACGCAATAGCATTATCGAGCGCATCGGTCCCCGCCTTTCCTCGCGAAAGAGGCGGGAACCCTCCCAACCATGTCACGTAGGAGTTAAAACAAAAAGCATACCACAGAGACAACTCGGGGACGGCGCATAATTAATCCCGCGGATCGCCGAGATGGTTGTGGTCGCGTCGTCCCTTCGCTGCTCTAACCGGGTGCGCCAGCTGTACATCCCGCGGACCACAACCATGCGAAAGTTTTTACATCCAGTTGCAGAGGTGGGTTAGCCGAGGGCGTTTGCTCGCTTGTTATAGTATAAGTACGCACGATTAAAATGCCTATTGAATCCGGACGTCGGACGTTGTCCGTTCCTTAGGGCGCTGATCTCCTAAGTACGAAGCGTACGCTGGTCGACTATGACGGTCTCAACCAAGTGTGAAACCCCCAATATCCTAGTCCTTTTGGTCACCAATTAAAAAGAAAGACATAACAACCACACATAGTTACATAAAAAATAATTGATCGTAGTCGACATGAACATATATCCAATTTAAAATGATAACCGAACGAATGTAAATTATCATTATATATATCCAATAACACAATATCAAAATAAAATCCGACCACCCAGGGTCGAATTCCACAAAAATCATACAGCCGCCAACGGGGAGTTGACTTTCAACAATAACCTCAATGCAGCCGACAAGGTAGTCGGTTTGTCTTAGTTTTGACTTGATGAGATGCGTTGCCAAAGTTATTCATTCCATCCTACCGCCGACCTAAGATTGAACACGCACACACCCATCTACATACGTTTCTCAATCTTCTTGGATGACGGGCTGTTTTGCGGATGATTCTTGATCAGGGGCATTGCTTGAGGTGTTGCATGCCTCTCCCTCTAGGAAGTGATCTTGAGTACTCCTCCTCCTCGCCCGAACACAAGACTCGAATCTCATAAGTCGGGCCGTCTCCACCGAATCGGCAAAGTACCCCCCCGTAGAACGGTCCACTCTGGGTCGATAACAGGGTCGGATCCTAAAACAACGAACCCTCGCCCCAGATGCTTCATGAGGAAAGAGAATATGCTCACCACAAATAGATTTTCAGTTGTTCCCTTTGTTTCTTGCCCAAGGTAACTCAAACGAAAATAGTTAGAAAAGAGAAAGAATGAGAACCATTTAGACAGATAAAAGTCATTCAGGAAAGAAATGGTCAATCTTTGGGAAAAGGCTACGTTCGTTTGACCTTATCTCCTTTATTTGATTCGAATTCATTTTACGGTGTGCGCAAAAATTAACATTTTTTAAAACAACCAACCCTTCTTGGCATGCAGGTAGGTGAGAAGTCAAAAGAAGACACTCCTTTTTCATTTTCTCAAATAGGCATAATCAATCTTCTTTGCAAGCATCCTTCTACCTACCTGCACAACACGCAGAGACAACAAGTTCAAGAGAAAACCAGTACAATCCCATGCCCAAGTCAGACCTTTCCATTCACATGCACGATACGCACGACTTTCCTCTACCTTTTCAACGAACATTCAATGAATAGGGTCAAGCAAAGTGTGGGTTCACACAGGTGTGAAGGGAAATCTGAGTCAATCAACTGACTGACCTTGAGTGAAGTGGTCTCGAACACGCCCTGGCTCACTCACGAAAGTCAAGAAAGATTATACTTGTCGCCAAAGAAAACTACAGTCCCAAGGCGAGTCTCAAGTCAACTGCTTGTCCCAATCTGTTCCCGACTAACAAGTCCCACATGCGGTAGTCCCAGATTTGATGGCGGCAAGTCGCACGAGTCCCAAAAAAAATGTTGTTTCCAAGACAGTCCCAACTGACACCATGTCTGTCCCAACCGATCCCAAGTGGTCCCTGATGGTCCTATGCCACCAACATTCGCTCCTTACGCATACTTTATAGTGTGTCGCGCGCCAACTGCCACCACATAACATTGCCGCCACAACACACGCCAACTCTGGTAGCACAACCTTATCAAATTAAACATACGCCGCACTGTAGAAAAAAATGTCGTCGCTATCGTACCGCAAATCCTTGTTGTCGTGTCACTAATCCATTAACATTTTCACACACACAAAAAAAACAAGCATCGTCGTGCCACCAATCCGGCAGCATCTCCCTGCCCAAAAAAACAAAGTGCCGCCACGCCCCAAATCCAGCAGCATTTCCCCGCCAAAAGAAAATTGATGTGTCGCCGCGCCGCAAATTCGGCAACACTTCCTCACCAAAAGAAATCAAGTGCCGCTGTGTCGCAAATCTGACAGCACTTTCCCCGTGAAAAGAAAAATCAAGTGCCACTGCGCCGCAAATCCGGCAGCAGTTCCCCTCCAAAAGAAAAATCAAGTGTTGCCTCGCCGCAAATTTGGCAGCACCTCCCCAACGTGTAAGAAAAATAGCTGCCAACAACGCCGCACCGCTCGTGCAATACCTCCCCAGTACTGCCGTTATGGCCGCCGATGACGCCGTGCCACAGCACCTTCTCAGCACCGCAGCGTCGTCGTCACCCCTTGTCGCATCTCATGGCCGCTCCTCGCTGTGCTGCCGTAAATCCCCCTAGACTAGCCAACCATTGGATGAAGCAGAATGCTCCAACCAGGCTATGGCTGTCTCTTCCTCCTCGTCGTACTCCACTGCCGTCCTCCAACTCCGCGGGCAGCATTCCTGCCTCCTCTCCAACACTCCAACAATGGGGCTAGTGTGCTGTCACACACTGGCAGCTGGAGGCAAGTGTGAGGCAGCTGGGGGACGACTGCCTCTTTTGTAATGGCTGAGGAGAGCAGCAACAGCCTCAATTGCCCCCAGGCAAAATTCGTCACTTGCTTGGGGCCGTTGATCTGAGCCAGATGAACGGACTGAGGCTGTCTCACCTCAGCCACACACTTAGGGTGGCAGTTGTGCTCAACTGCCCCCCCTCTTTTTCTCCTTTTTCCCTGCACTCAGCCTCACACTGAGTGCAGGTTCAAAGGGAAAATGGTTGTTTCCAACCAAGTTCCCCTCACCACCTCCTCAGCTTCCCAGCCTCTGACCTGAGTTAAATTCAGGCCAGTTTGACCTGTATCTTGCCGTAGCCACGGCCACATCCGTGGCTTTTTCTTTTTTCCTTCCTCTCCTTCCGTCTTCCCAACTCCCTTTTCTTCTGCCCTCCCCTTGAAAACGGGGAGGGAAGTTCAAGTTAGGAGAGGTAGGTCCTCCCTCTCCCAGCCTCCTATTTTCCTCCCTTCCTCCCTCTCTAACTCACTTAATTCCTCCCTCACGCGGGGCAACACTGGCCGCGAGATTGAAGATCGCAAGGTCGAAAATATTCGCCCCTGAACGAAGTGGGAGCCTGGTGTGCTCCCACACAACCCATATGACTGTTCTCCCAACAGTGAGGCACGAATGCCTCATTTTCTTTCTTTCCCTTTTTTTTTATATAGAAATTTGTCCGTTTCCTTTGGATACTTTGMMCGTWCGTTTTCAAMMAAAAWMWAAARAARAAMAAAAAAAAAAAAAAAAMMWAMWWAMWGACAACAACAGCTGCCCGTTTTCAACGAGCGCCTGCTGTTTCTTCWGGGGACACTTAGTCCCCTGCTACTTCGGTGGACGCCATCTGACGCTGTCTGCTTAGTTTAGATTTTTTTTTATTTTTTTTTTTAGTAATAACACCGTTGGCTTATGCCAACGGCCACGAACTGCTGAAATACAGACCCGAATCCTCCCCCCAAAAAATGGCCATTTCTCGATTCGTGTGTGTCATCCTTTGCGCAGGGGCCATGCTGTATCCGCGCGGCTGTTTTCGTCCGTAAGATCTGATGATCTCACGGTCGAAATCGACCGCGCCTCATGTTCCTTCCGGTGGGCTGCTCCAAAAGGAGTTAGCCCAGTAGGGTGCCCTCAGGTTTGATCCCAGTGTCTGCTGGGTGATAGTTTGATGTTGCAACTTCCTGAGCTAGCTCCTATTCACGGAAGCTAGACCCGCAGCTCTTCTATTTGAAGAGATGCTGCCCGGTAGGTCACCCAGCCTCGGGACTGAGCAACCCCAAACTGCCTCACCTTTGGCAAACAGTCGTCGCCCCGCCATCTAACCGGTTGGGGCTTAGCCCGGTGGGCCCGATAAGCTACCACTACGGTCTACTCAGGCTCTGAATCGAGCGGCTCTTATTCCAACGCCCGTACGTCCCTCCGTACTCGCCAGACGCGGTTGGTGACCGACCACACCACCACTATAGCATGCCGCATGCGTTTGGACTTAAGCAAAAATTTAGTCTCCCAGTCGTAGGTTTGGTCTGAATAAACTTTTGGCAACGTCAGTCTCATCAAGTCCTTCAATTCAACGAAAGAGTCGGACAACGTCCGACGTTTAAAATCCCCGACAAATACCCTTGTCAGGGTATTTGCCCCGACAGCGTTGTCAGTATCAGCCATAAGTTAGTGGTTTGGTTAGTATAGGTGTTGGAGGCCGCGCGAAGGAAGACGGGAAACTCGACTATGCCAAAGAGGGAAGATAAGGGATAATCCAAGGGCTTTCAGGTGGTGCGCACGCAATGGGGAGTTCAAATCGGAGAAGGAAAACATGCGGATTCTGCTGATCGATTGGCAGAAGTTGCGGGGAGAGATCTAACTTACCTATCTGTCGGGAGCTGTGCTATATGCCATCCAAGGTGAGCGGTTTCAAAGAAAGAGACGCATTTACATGCAATCGCATTCCGGGTGCCAAAGATCCCTGTCGCGCCAAGTTTTGTATGTTGGATCTGCATGCCGCAGTGGGGGTCGTCGGTGTTTGCGACTCGTAGTGCTTCGATTCCTTTCCTTGGCTTAACTCGCATCGTTTTGACTGAATCTGACCGAGAAGATAGCCAGGTAAATTCATATACAGGGCGCTACAGTAGAGAGGAAGGGGAAGGCAATGAAAGGGAGCGGGAGGTTGTGTGACGTACATGAGGCCGCGTATGGGGGAAGGGGATTCATAAACAGTGTATGTACCTAATCCGATTTCGTAGACAGAACCATCCCCGCCTTGCATAGTTGGCGTAGTAGTGAAGCGAGGCTCACAAACCAGTAGTTGTAAGCGAGCTACTGTTTTTTATGATCCACAAAACCGGGGTTGCCGTGTTCGAAGTACTGTTTAATGATTCAACTGCGGTTCGCTGCATTTGTGGTTGAAGTAGTAGGGGATCCTTGTTGTGCTTATAACTGCCATGTTGCGGTTATCACGAGCTTCTTCCTCGCCTCGCCAGAAGTGGGCTGTTCCGAGTAGCCATCATTTCTGCATCCATAGTTGCTTGTTTCAGAGCTGCATAAGCCTGGCCCAGTCAATTGACCGGGTGCACCGATAAAAGAAGCGGTGGGACAAGAACGAAAGTTGGGGAAAGTCCGGCTGCCCTTGCTGAGCACTGCTGAGCTTTACTATTTTCATTCCCATTTGCTCTCGAATAAGAACAAGGGGGAAAGTAGCTCTTAAGCACAAACTTTGCGGACCGGGGAGTGGAAGTTTGGTCAAGGGAGAACGGTGTTGGGAGCTGAGGGAGGATTTAGGCTCGACAAGGGAGTTGCCGCTGGGGCTGGTTCTGGACGTAAGGATGAGCATTTTTTTTGACTGATGTCATTCTCCTTAGACTGTGTTTGGACCGAGAGGGGGCACTGTGATTCTTAAAGAAGTGATTATACATTGCAAAGAGGGGGTATTGCAGCGATTCGGAGAGTCGCCATGGAGTCAGCAGTTGGTGTTTTAACCTCAGTCGACCAAGTGGTTGCACACTCTGACCATCATTGCGGGGCCCTCAGGCGGTTGAAGATTGCAAGGCCCTCTCCTGGGAGTTGAGTTTGTCCCCCTCTTGTATCTCGAGAGTCTGAAACCCCTACTTCTGCCCTTCTCAATCTCAATCTAATCCTGATTACGAGAGGAAGGCGGTAGGCGGGGTTGCAACCCGTAGGACTGCGTCAAGGCTCTATGGGGAGTCAACCCACCGATTGTGGGAGCTATGCCGGAACTCAGGAGGAGTTATGGAGGCAGGGAATTGAAAGGTAACCATTGCTCTCCTTTTATAAACCCGGTTATAACCCTTACATGTATCGCTTGCTATGATTGACTGAGTATACTGCTTGTATCCTTACTTTGACTTTTATGTTTGACTTTCATGATACAATCCAGACTTAATAAAAGGAATGATTGTGCAAGTTGCAGTTTCAGTTTTGCTTGTCTGACTGAAAACAGATTGTGGGATTGCATCTGGGGGAAGGATGAGAGGAAGGTAGTCTTGCTTGGTTGACTGGGTCAATTAAAGGCTGAGCAAGTCTCCATAAGTTTAGGGAGACCCAATGCTGTGTTTATTTTTGATTGTCTGGAGAACCAGACAGGTTCCCATAAGTTTGGGTGATCTGGTTGCTCTGACTTGTGAGGGCTGACTGTGATTGACTTTTCAGGGATCAAGCATGTTCCATAAGTTTGGGTGGCTTTGTCGCCTTGTTTACTTTGAGTTTCTTTCAATTTCTTTTTGTTATGAACGAGGAGGTCTGAGCATGTTCCATAAGTTTGGGTGACTCCGTCTCTTCCTGCTTTTCTTTAAGGGAACAAATCAGACAGAGGACCAAACATGTTCCATAAGTTTATATGGCCTTGGTCCAATGCCACGCACATGCTGGAACCAAAATGATATAACTTGACTATATTTTATTATTACTTTATCTATGAGCAGGCTGGTCAGACAAGTTTCCATAAGTTTGGGTGGTCTGACTATAGCTTATCACAAATTGAAGAAAGTATGAATTAAGAATAAATTTGTGGTACGAAGGGGCAGACCGAATCTTGCGCTAAAGATGATCGATTCAGTTATATGCTACCTTAAAAGACTAAGTGCAGATAATTATATAAAGCTGGGATACTTAAACAGTTCAGGGCGACTATGGTGACCTAGTCATCATATGCTCAAAGAAGAGAAAAGTTGTTGTGCCTTGTGTTTGTGTATACTCAATGGTTGAGCTAGACATGTTCCATAAGTTTGGGTGGTCTAGTTTTATTCCCTATGTAAGCTGGGTATAAAGGGATAAATCATTGAGAGACTATGAACTATTGTTTGATAAGTTGACTTGGGGATGGTGAGAGTACTTACCTTTGTGGTTTGACCTGCATATGGCTGAGTGAGATTACTATTTAGTCCGAGTTTCAGTTGATAGGTAGTTGCTTTAGTTGCTCGCCACGTGCTAGAGTCATAGGAGTTAGTTTCAGTTCCTCCATTTTCTGAGCTAAGTTCATTTTACTTAGGTCAATTTCGGCATTTTATGGGATCTTTTATTATACTTGGTATTGTATAAATCTTGGTAAGTCACTTTCTCTACAGGAAGCGCTGCCAAAATTTCTACAAAACCAAGGAGTTAGTCAGTTTATCTTTTCAATGTTCAACTTGTTTGACTTTTTGGCTTAGTAAAAATCTGGGAAGCCTCCTTTTCTAAAGGGAGTGCTGCCAAAATTTTTGTTGTTTCAGGGAGTTAGATAAAATTGGACCTTGAGAAGTCAAAGTCATTTTAAATTCTGAAATTACCTTTGTATAAATTTTGGTAAACTAATTTCTCTACGGGAAGCGCTGCCGAAATTTTTGCAAATCCAAGGAGTTAGTCAAAATTTGAGTTGTCAGAAATTCAACTTGTTTGATTTTTATATATGGTTTAGTAAAAATTTGGGAAGTCTTCTTTTCTAAAGGGAGTGCTGCCTAAATTTTTGTTGATTCGGGGAGTTAGACAAAATTTGACTTTGGAAGGTTGCATATTGTTTCTGTTTTTATATTTAGGCTGATACAAATTATGAGCAGACACTTTTCCTACGGGAAGCGCTACCGAAATTTTCTTAGATTAGAGGAGATAGATTATATTATGACAGGTGAACATTATTTCTAAGTTGAATGGTCTAGGGATCCCTGCTTTTCTTTTGTTTTGAAGGAAGGGGTTGAACACCCTATCTCTAAGTTAATGACTCAACTTTTCCTGTGTTTCTTTCTGAGGGAATTAAGGCCGAGACTAAGTATTGTTTCTAAGTTGAATGACTTAGTCTGGGAGGTCGTGCACACAAACAAAGGAATTAAATAATAATTTTTTTCTATATTGTATATGACATATTTTATGTGAACAAGTTAGTTAGATAGGGTTTCTAAGCTGAATGGTCCGACTATAACTTATCGTCAAAGGAATAAAGTATTTAATTAAGAATATAATCAGAGGTAAGATTAAGGTAGGCTGAACATGTGTTTCTAAGTTGAATGGTTCAGTCTTACTCATGCTTTTGAGTATAAAGTGAAGAGAGAGAGATATAACTTGGATATTAAATGTTCCAGGGCGACTAAGCAAAGTTTCTAAGTTGAATGGCTTAGTCATATGCCCAATGAAGAGAAAAATTTTATTGTGCGTCGTGTTTTGTTTATAAGCAAAGACAAAAAAACTAAACATTGTTTCTAAGTTGAATGATGTAGTCTTTCTTATGCCCTATGTAAACTGGGGTATTATGGTTTTACTCAACCGAGAGATGATGAACTACTTGTGTGAAAACAACTTGGGAACTTTGTGAGAGTACTTACTCATTGTGGTATGAATTTGCATGTGGTTGAGTGCGAGCTTTATTTATTTTGAGTCGTGACTTTGATAGGTATTGCTTTAGATGCTCGTCGTGTGCTGGAATTGTAGGAGTTAGTTCAATTCCTGCATTTTCTTAGCTAAATCTATTTTTTTCAATTCCTGCATTTTCTTAGCTAAATCTATTTTTTTACTTAGTTTAATTTTCAACATTTTTTTGGATAAATTTTATTTCTTATATCTGGTTTTGTATAAATTTTGGAAAGACACTTCTCCTACGGGAAGCGCTGCCGAAATTTATGTAAATCCGAGAAGTTGGTCAAATTGTGTCATTCACAATGTTCGACTTTTTCTAACTTCATATATGACTTAGTAGTAATCTAGAAAGCCTACTTCCCTAAAGGATTTGCTGCCCAAATTTTTACTAATTCAGAGAGTTAGACAAAATTTAGCTTTGTAAAGTCATATTACTGATTACCTTTTAGTTTTTCATATTTAGCTTTGTATAAATTTTGGAAAGACATTTTTCCCACAGGAAGCGTTGTCGAAATTTCTATAAATCTAAAGATATTAATTAAAATTTGTCTTGACATAATTCAAGTTTATCTTAAGTTCATGTTTGACTCAGTTTAGATCTGGGAAGCCTACCTCCCCATAGGAGATGTTGCCCAAATATATAATAAGTCAAGGAGTTAGGCAAAATTTGACCCTTGAAGTTGGAAGATTGCTTTTAAGTTTTATATTTGGTCTTACATAAATTCTGCGAAGGCACTTTTCCTACGGGAAGCACTGTCGAAATTTTCTATATTTTAAAGGAGTTAGAATATTTTAAGAACTTTGAGAGTTTGATAGTCTACTACCCTCGCTTAGGGAAGATATTGCCGAAATTTATGATAGTTCAAATAAGTGTCAGGGGTGAGTTGGGGAGAAAACATTATTCCATGATCACTCAAGCATGGTGTGGGTGCTGACCTGTGATGTGATGAAGAGCACTTCTATTCAGATTGATTTGAGACTTGACTAGTCTCAAGCTGATCATCTGCTATTATTCTTTGATAAAATGTCGATTTTCGGTTCAGCTCTAACTCATTTTCGTTACTCAACCTAAGGTCTTAGCCTCTGTGGGTTGAATTGTTTCTTTTGGCTTTTACCCGAACTTTTATTAAATGACAATTTGAAAGAGGACTGCGTGTTTTTTTTAAAAAGGGTTAGACAAAGGTTGGAGCTTGTGTGAATAAGGCAAAGGGTGTGCGCGTAGAGAGTAGTTGAAGTTGACCCCTTGTAGTACATGAACTTTTAGTTGAATCTTTGATGTGATTGCATGTATGACTGTGGTTTGCACTCTGGATTTGAATTGTCTATGGTCACATATATATTTTTGAAGGAAGTCACACTGTGATTATGAGAAGTGATCGTCTATTGTCTTGTACTTTTATATATATATATATATATATATATATATATATATATATATATATATATATATATATATATATTTCGCGTATCCGCGCGGTCTACTGTGACCACGTGTACGGATCGAGCGAATCTGGCTTGAGAGAAAAGAGAGACCCCCCGTTTGCCTTTGCTTCTTTTGAAATTTTTATTGTTGGATGTTAATGTCCATGACAACTGTCAAAGTAAAACCCCTTGACCCGTTTCAGGGCCTTTAATGTTGAAGCTCGTCTCCATGGCCATAAGGGTAGACTAACATAACTGACCGGAGCCTGTATACCACCCACTCCCCGCAAGGTGCAAAAGAGAGTGTGGTTCTCAACCGCCTCTGCGATTGTCTAGCGTCACGGTCTTGAGATTAACCCCTCAAGGTGCGTGTCAACCAACACTTAAGTGTCGAACGCGACCCTCGAGACCATTGAGGGTCACACAATTATGGATACTACATAGTACGCCATTAGTACGACTGTTGGCATATTCATGCATGGCTAGTCGATATGACTAACGTCGGCGTGACCACGATATTTATTCAGAACCCTTGCACGCGATACTCATCTGATCCCCTTGATAAAGGTTATAGGTCGGGTATAGAAAAAAAGACTAGGCGCGATTATGTATGAAATTCGATTTTTAGTTTTCCAAGATGTATCGCGTCGTTAGATTTGATGGTCCTAGTCGACCAATGTAGAGTCGCACTCGAGAGATCAATGCCTCGGACGACGATTCGTGCATGGGTCTGATTCGGACATTAACCGCGCATACCCCTTATGCTACAACGGACGAGTAACGCCCTAGGTCGGGCCACCTCTGCGATTGCATACGAACAACCTTCGCATGTGGTTCGGTAGCTTGGCGGGGATACGCCCACTTAAGGGATGGTGACAACTCCCACAAATGGAGGTAAGTTGTACCTCACGTGACCATATCCTGTCGTAGGGATTCGTGAGAGGTATAGCTGACGCACTCGGTAAGATCAACAACGCTCTACGACGAAGTCCTACAAATCTTGTGTAACACGGTCGGGAGGGTCCCTTCTGTGGGACCGATGTCAGGCGGCCACAAGCAGTGCGTCGCCTGAAATCTGCGGCTTTGGGGCTTAGGCTCAATGACAAGTCCTTGTTTTGACGGTACTCTGGTATAACCAGGCAACAGAAATTAGGGGAGCTAAGGGCACCCCTGATTTTGGGCGCACTGAACCTTACGAGTAACCCTCAAAGATGGCGAGATGGGTGGCCGCACTCGGCGCATCTAGGGACCGTCATTTCCGGCCATTCAGAGGGTTGGACCCGGATTGGCCTGCCGTGGAGAGGCATCGCGGGAACTGACCTCGCCGCAACGTTTTTGCGGCATACGACCGGGGCCGAAATGAGGCCTCCAATTTTTGTCTATTTTAGTACCATAATTAAAGATGGGGAAAAGAGATTAAGACTAGTAGGGGAGAAGGGAAAAATATAATATCCCTTAATTTCTTTATTTTTCACGGCATTTAATTCTAGGGGGAATACCCTTGTTATTTTATGTTCCCGGCAATGAAATTAAAAACATAGAAAAATATTAAAAATGGTAAAAGAGAAAAGAAACAAAAGGAATTCGGCCATTTATTTAAACTTTCTCGGAATTAAATTTTGGGAAACTTACGGTTAATTTACTATTTCCGACAATAGAATTAACGAAAGGGAAGAATGATGAAAAACGATGAAAGGGACGGGAACCCATGACTATTTGGAGATTGGCCTAGTTTCGCCTTGATTACCCGCCATCAGCTCTGATCTCGGATTGAACATTTTCCCCGGATTTTAACAGTTTTCACTACTGCCGATGGTCGAGGTTTCCTGCGTCGCTTTCCCTGGTTTGCTTGATTACTAATATTACCGCAGTTGGGATGTTCTGAAAGCGGGAGTCGCATGGACAGCATGGGGTGGTGCTACCTTGGGTCGACTATGGTGTTTGGTTCGGTACGGATACGAGGGTTGTTACGGAGTGGCTACGTCCTACGGTGTCTGGCGTGCTTCAGGTACGGTATGGGCCCGGTGACAGTTGTTTCACTACGGTGACTTATTTTCAGGTTTGGGACAACTGCGGCGATTTATTATCAGGACCGGGGCCACTACGACAGTTATTCCAGGTTTGGAACCTTGGCGGCAGTTTGTTTTCAGGTCCGGAAACGTTGCGGCATTTTATATCAGGTTCGAGACAGGTACGGAATTATCATGCATGGTTGTACGGGTTCGGCATCCGCGTGGCACACCAGCCCGGTACTGGATTTCAGGTTTGGTCAGGTTCGGTGACATCGCGGTGTTTCGTTTCAGGTTCGGCGCCCTCGCGGCGATTTATTTCAGGTTCGGAACATCTGCGGTGACTTTTTTTCAGGTTCGGGACCACTGTGACGATTTATTTCAGGTTCGGAACCTCTACGTTGATTTATTTTCAGGTCTGGGACGACTGCGGTAGTTCATTTCAGATTCGAGACCTTGGCGGCAGTTTATTCCAGGTTCGGTGCCATTGTGGCAGCTTATTTTCAGGTCCGGGATCATTGCGGTGGTTTACTTCAGGTTCGATACTATTACCGCGCCGCTGCATCTTGCCGTGTTCGACATGTTTCAGGTACGGTATTGGTTCGGCATTGGCGTGGTACACGCTAATGCATCACTTTCAGGCTCGGTCTTGGATCGACATCGGCACGATATGGGTTACAGCATCTCCAAGCGATTACTTCAGGCTCTGCATTGGTGCGGTAACGATACAGTGTGTTGTACGGTGACAACACAGGCTGCTACGACTTAAACCGATAATTCCCAGGTTCGACATTGTTATGGCGACGACATAGACCCTTACTGGTTGTGACAACTATATCTGGTGTAATTAGTGGGTTGGCACGTCTGTAGGCCTCCGAGGCTAGGTACAATCTCTCCAGGAACGGACACGACGCAGGTATAGTTCGGGACCTACCTGGCACAGTTATTTCCTTGTTTCCTGATGCGGTACTTCGGTGCAGTTCGGGACCGCTAGTGCGGCCAGGCCTTACGTGGAAACCATTGTGTCGGTGCTTGAGGCTGCGAGTGCCTCCTGTCCGCTGAGGCCACTGTGCGGGCTGCATACCACATATAGTCAAGCCAGTGAAGTGTCAGGGGGGATTCAGCAGTTGCGGAGACCAGGGGGACCAGGGCGAACTGGTGGGAGTGACCAAGGCGACCGTTGTCACAGCAGGGGCGAAGACCAGAGGGACAGCAGCGCACAGACTGCGACCGCAGGGAACGCAACCCACGAGTCCGTGCTCGTCCATGGGGCGCTGGTGCTGTCACGGTGGTTACAGTAGGTGATGATGACGTCAACAGTCTGACGCGCTGGTAATCGAGCATCGGCAGCTACACGTAAGTTGGCAATAGGGAGCTATTGTATCTGCAACTCTTATCCACTCACCTGCCCTACTATCCCACACTTGCAGGCTGGGCCCGTAGAGAGAGGAGGACAATGCGTTGGAGTTGGTGAAGCGGGGGCGTGCTTGAACACCGCACATCTACTGTGTGTGAGTGCGTCTGAATGGTAGAGAGGGACTTTGTATGATAAAACGAGACTGAGTATGAGAGAGAGGGGTTGTTCAGAGTGAAAGAGAGAGTGCATAGTGAGGGAGAGAGTGTGCAGTGACAATGAGAGTGCAGAGTGTGAGAGAGAGTGCATAGTGAGGGAGAGAGTGTGCAGTGACAGAGAGAGTGCAGAGTGTGAAATAGAGTGTGAGAGTGAGAGACTGTGCAGTGCGAGAAAGAGAGACTGTGCGGAGTGAGAGGAAGAGACTGTGTGTGTGCGCTGTGTGTGAGAGAGGGTGTGCGCTGTGTGTGAGAGAGTTGTGTGCGCGTGAGAAAGAGAGGGAGTGTGTTGATGGGGGAAGAGCAGAGAGAGTCAATGTGAGAAAGTGAGAGGGTGAAGGAGAGTGATTGAGAGATTTTTTAATTTATTTATTTATGTATTCAGTGTGTGTGTGTGTGTGTGTGTGTGAGAGAGAGAGAGAGAGAGAGAGAGAGAGAGAGAGAGAGAGAGAGAGAGAGAGAGAGAGAGAGGCTGCAGAGAAAGAAGTCTGGTCACCACAATTGACCTATCTAAAAACTATTTGCTGTAAGTTCTCAGAAAACGAGTAGAGTTTCGGTTGAAACTCAAGATGATGTATAACAAACGCTCATGACTTGTAGCGTGAGCTTCCAAATGAAGATCGGGTTTCGCGCAGGTAAGGGGGATTTGAAAACAAAGGTATTGACCGTTGGGATTTCGATTCTGGGAATGCCACGACATCATAGCACTCGATCCCACACGTGCCACTTAGATAAAAAAGGGTTTTTTTTCCATTTCGAGTGAGGTTGAACGGTTGGATGGGGAGACTGGGAACATGTGGATTGAATGAGAACCCGAGGGTAGTATCTGGGAGAGAAGAGAAGGCGTGGAGATGACTATTGCAGTGAGCTCTCCCTGGAATACCTGGAACAGAGCCCGTGAGTTGACACATTGTTTACACTTGATTGGCGTGTCTGAAACTGAATCTGCAGTTTGCAGCTCACTCTTGATTGGTTCGCTTGGAACCAAGCCAGCGGACTGGCTCGCTAATTACTCTCCCTGAAATTATTTATTTATTTATTTATTTGTTAATTTATTTATTTATCTCGAGGATCACACTTTTATCATATGATTTCGAAGTAGATCTCGTTACTCAGCTTCCAGAGCGGCGAGAGAGACTGTGCAGGTAAGTGAGGGTGAAAAGAGAGAAAATGGTAGTGCAGATCACTTCAGGCAGCAGCCTCTCATTGGCGGGTCAGGCAGCAGCCGCTCATTGGCGGGTCAGGCAGCAGCCGCTCATTGGCGGGTCAGGCAGCAGCAGGCAGCAGCCTCTCATTCGCAGATCAGGTAGCGGCCTTTGATTGGGAGATCAGGCAACATCTGCTCATTGGCTAATCAAATAGCAGCCACTCATTGGCTGGTCCTGCACTCTTTTCCCATTGGCCGATCAGGCAATGGCCACTCATTGGTTGATCAGAGACTCTCTACTCATTGGCAGATCATTCGCATAGTGCATTCGCAGCAGGCATTTCAACCCCCCCACTCCCCTGCTGGTCGCTGAGGATCTCGGAAGCGGGCGCAACGAGTGACAGGCGCTGTTGCCCTTGGCTTCAGCGAGCGGCAGGCGACCCCTCCCCGGGTTTCCTCACACCGATGCACTCGGCAACGTCCCAATCAGACACCTCCTAATCGAAAGCTATGACCACGCTAGCCCTCATACACCCCCGCCTCTCCAAACCATTTCACTATCTGCTTGATAACCCCCCCTCCCCAAAGTGCAGTATTTCCCCTACCTGATCTAAATATACACCTTTGTCGTATATCGATTCCCGTCTTCTCATATACAACAATCAACTTTCGTAGCATCCCGAGAAAGGTTTCCTCGTTTTCCCCTGGCTCCTTCAACCGAATAAAAAAACACCCTCCTTGCTGACCTGTCTTTGTATATCAATGTTTTACTACACAATTAGTAATATACTAATATCTATCTCCTTAAATTGTAACCGCAATCCCTCCCCACATCGTTGCCAACTCTCCCATAGATACAAGAACATCGCCGCATCCCGATAAACTTCAACATCTGGCATCCTCTTTAATCTCCTTATCCTGTTACACATGTAATTGATCACCATACTCAACTTTTCCCAATTCCGCGGTCGTACAAACTCTTCCGTCACACCCCTAGTCAATGCGTACTCTCGATAAGCCTTGTGAAACGCCTTCACCCTTCCACTTTGGTAAGGATCGTCCTCTCTCCCCATTAACCTAAAGCTACAACTCAGACAATTCACAACGCCATCTACTTTAGCAGGTGACACCATTGGCTCCCCGTCTGAATCGGAGGTAAGACATTGACTCTCTATCTCAACCAACCATTGGCTACTCAAGAAGGATAAAATATTGAAGTCACTGCACTCCATGAAACCTTGCCCGACATTGTTGCGATCAAGCCATTCATTAAGACAAAAAAAAAGCTTCTTCATTCCATTCCGCCATCGCCGTCCATGACCAAATTCTTTAATCAAGGCACTACTCCATTCAAACCCTGCTTCGTACCTCCCAACAATTTACGGAGTCGCTCGCTTCTGATGCCAACTGCCATCACTCATTTGCTAGTTCCACCATTCCCTGCAAGATTTCATTGCCACTTGCAGGATGATGGGGTGATTGGGGTGGTCTAGGAGGTGTGTGGGCCTGCGGCCGCAACTCTTTGACTCTCATCCAAGTGATGTGGCATCATCAGCGGTACAACTTTTTTCTATTATATCTGGATTTGTCTTGTGCAGGATTTGTCCTACGCTGCTACGCAAGCACCAATGGGTGACCTCAGTTCGGTTGGCTCGGTTTGGCCGGTCCCTACCGGGTCCACCCCACTTCCCCAACTGTCTTTTCAGGAACCCGCTATGAGCTCTCCACGGTTGTTCTTCTTCATCTAGGTTGAAAATGTTTTGAGAATTTCTCTTCTGAGCCTTTTCAAGATTCACGGTGGGATTGTGCTCTTTTCAGCATCTACGATCAAGATCAACAGTCCAGAGAACTCACCCGAGATGCAGGAGGGCCTCACTGGGTCAACCATTGCCACTCCCCTGTGTGGCGACTGTATATGTAACCGGTTGAGGACCGGTCGCTTCAGGTTGCGAAGATTCGCATGGAGCGCCCTCAGGAGTTGGTCCACCTGCCCTTGTGCTCATTGCATAGGAACACGGTCAGCCACTCGCTGGATGAGAGCTCGTTTTCTTCGTCAATTTTTGCAAAGTGGTCTCGCCCACCCATCATAATTCCCTCGGTGTGTGGGCCTGCGGCCGCAACTCTTTAACTCTCATCCAAGTGATTTGGCATCATCAGCAGTATGACTTTTTTCTATTATATTTGGATTTGTCCTGTGCAATACCTGTCGAATCTGGACAGGACGACCTTTCTGGCCTTTTTAATTGCCATTATAGTATTTTGGGTAACCCCCTAGCAGCCACATCCGTGCTCAAGCCTCCAACGAGGGAACATGAGGGAGCTGCACCCACTAGCAGGTGCGGTACGTGCTACAGCAGGTGGGCGATACCGGGCAGGGGTCAGTCGGTAGGATCAGGACCGAGCTTCTTTGATGGGTCAGTCACTGTGCTTCCCATTCGGTACCCTCCCCCTATGAACATCAACAGTCTCTGCTCAATGTCACTCGGGGGGACCAATGACATATCTCCCAATGGCGGGCGTCAAGCTTGCCCAGGAAGGTACATGAGGCCAATGGGGATCGAACCCAAGACCTCCTGAATGCCACTTGCGTGCCTTACCAACTGAGCTAGGCCGCTGGATGGGAGAACCTTTTTTGAGACCACCTCAGGGCACGCTCATAATATGTATGAAAATGGGGAGGGCCGATTTGCGGATTTGCGGTAGGGGCCGGTCACACCGTGTCCCGGATTCGGGAAGGACACGATAGCGACCTGGCACACGGTGTTGCAGTTTTTGAGGTCGCCAGTCACACGGTGCCTGCCGCAATTCCTCATAATTTATTTTTTCTTTCTTTTTTTTCCCCTTTGGATGTTAGAGCTGGTCGTTCGCACCAACAGGTGGTGCTTCAAAAGTATGTCCTTGAACTGTGCTTGCGCTCACTTACCGCCTGCTGTTGCGTGTCCACTTGCCGATGAGAGTATGAGGTGTCAATGGAGTATGATCAGCGGACGCAATGTTACTGACACCGGTCATGTCACAGATTCCTGGTATTGACAGTTGCTGTGGGGGCAGCCGAGTGGTGGGCACACAACAACTTCTTGCAAAATAAACCTCAACATTAGAGTTGTTGATAGCATGTTTTTGCCAATATGCAAAATAAGGTTTCTAACAATTAGGCTTAGCTTCATTTGAAGTCATCGTTGTTACCCATGAAAGATTATAATTTGCAACATTCTTTGTGTTATTTGCGAGTTAGTAAGGAGGGACGCAAGGTATGTGATGTTTTGATTTTTCGCTCTTAAACAACTCTCAATGATTGTTCTTATCGTCCCATATGACTTTCATGATGATTGCCCTGATTAGTTAAGCTACATACAACCAGTTGCTCTCTTGACTACTGAACTCTTTATGTAACCCCAAAATTATCCACTTGTCTGTCCCTTGAAGATTCCCCTTGTTTATCTTATTCCAATGCTTGATCCATCAATCCCATATGCGTCTGGACGCTAGGCAGGTCATCCACAGGTGACGATTAGTCTCCCACATCCATTTCCAGCAGACACAGCTCAATGGTACGATCATTCCTTTATTAACCAGGAATACAATACGTTTTGTTTTTTTGTTTTTTTTTCAAACAAACAACCCGAGCGGATGCAAGGGGTGCTGATAAGAGCAGACACCACTAGCACTCCCGGGGAGGCTCCATCTATTGGTGGGGAGCAACACCTGCTGAAAACCAGGTCCAGCGTCCCTTGACATTGTTAAGTCTCTGCCTTTTTAAACCTTATACCCTATCAGATACCACATGCTTGATCCTTGGAGCCCAGGGGTCTAAGGGTCCGCAAATGAAATGGACTACAATGCAATGCAATGCGATGCAATGCAGTGCAATAGAGAGCAACACACTAAGGAGAGCATTTGCTAGTATATCTGAGTCTGTCTTGTCCATCACTGGTTGCGTGAGAATCTCTTGTCCTGTGGACCGCTCTGTCGCATTGGTTGCATTATCCCTTCTGTGGGCTGCATTCGTGGTCGTAGGACCCAATTTGCTAGGATGCGTCTGTCTTCCGAGTCATAGTTCCAGTTAATGTTCTCCTTTGCGGGGTGTTGTTGCTGCTGTCTGTTCCTGCCATTTTGTTAGGACCTTGTGACTCCTCCGCTCTGCTCTTGTTGTGGCTTTTGTTGGCGTCAACCCAGGTCGATTGCTGGTCCCTGTACTGGTTTTCCGGTCCCACCTCTTGCAGTTGGTCTTCAGTTCCTGCTGCCCTATTATTGCTGGTTCTGTGGCGTGCTCAGTCCTGGAGACCTCCATTGTCACCAACAACCTGGACTGGTGGGTTGGAGGGAGGGGGGGGGGGAGGGGGGGGAGGGGGGGGGGCAACACGTGAAGGCAGAGGGGATGGGACCTGGTAGGTGGGGTGGGCGAGGTACGTGCGGGGACCATCTGTAACCAGCACAAAGTTGGTTTGTAGGTATGTGACTTCGAACTCACTGAAGGGTTTGCATTGCCAAGTGGGTTATATGGCCCTCCATGGCTTCTGGTGGATGTTGAGCACATAGTCCAGTTCTGAAAAGATCATATTTGGGTCCTGCCATAGCTGGCAATAGTTATCAATTATGGTTTGTCTGATTGCGTGGTCCTGCTGTTCCCCGATGTCCTGTTTTAAGGACTTCCATGCTTCTTGTGTATGAGATCTGACGATGTCATAGATCGCCTGTTGTGTTTGCTGTAGCCCAAATCTATGATCTTTCCTTTCAAATGAGCATCTGGCTCTCCAGGCCAACATAAGGATATTATGCAGTCTCGTGTAAGAGAAGAGGTTAGTTGCAAACAGGGACCATCGGTCCAGTAAATGTCGATTCTTGACCAGCAGCAGGAGGCCCAGGTCCCATGGGATATGTGTGCCTGTTTTTTTTTTTTTTTTTTTTTTTTTTGGGGGGGGGGGSGGGGGGGGGGGGGGGGGAACACCCCCCACAGTGCTAGTGCTGCTGGTACAAGCAGACAACACTAGCTATCAGTGAATAAAATAGAAATTTGATAATAACCACTTAATTAATATAAATGCAAATCTTCATCATCAATAAATATATAAATACATATTCGAATGGACAACTTTATCAATTTAATAGATTGTATTGACCATATACTAGTAGAATGAAAGTTATTACTTTCAAAAGAAAAAATATTGATAGCTGTTTCTGGAGGACAAGATTCTCTGTGTCTGTAAGGGCATGAAATGCTACATCCCACCACTTCGACAGTTGCTTAACCATTGGGCATGCCAGCAAGCAATGTTCGATTGTTGCTCTAGCAGGCGGCGTTGCTCTCCCACGGTATGTGCAAATGGGAGACAGTAGCCCCTTTTGCTCCAAGTCCGCTCTTGACATGAGCCAATCCGGGGTGGGGAGGCAACGGTGCAGAATCTGCCACTGCAGGGATTTGAGATTGGTAGGCATAATCTTAGCGTACTTGGGCCATGGTAGGTGATCCAGTAGTTTTGGGTCCATCGATGAGTCTTGTGCCCGTCTTTGTGAGCTCACTTAATCAATTGGCAAATCCGATCTTGAGGCTCCATTAGCCCTTTGACCGTGTACTCCCACACGTGCATGGGCTTTGTACCAGGCTATTCCCATTCAGCCAGATCAAACGGCAGCCTGGCAATCGGGGTTGTGGGCTCGTACACAAAGAAGCCGTTGTCGGCATCTCCTACTACTCTAATGAGCATTAGCCCTTCCCACATCTCATTTGCATCCAGGCCGTCATTCCTCGTCAGTTTAGGGAACCTAGCCCCCGGCACCTGCAGTTTGTGGGCATGTAAAGTACAGCGGCCTTCATCATTCCGTCTGACTTTGTATACGATGTGCGGAAGGGGCAAATCTGCATATCTTATTACCGAGTCATTCGGCGGTACCGCAGGACCCTTTGCGAGGACCCGTCTCCAGGCAAGGGGGAATGCTTCCCTCAGTTGGAGCATTTTGTTTTCCGCGTTCTTGGCGTGCTTCAGTTTTCGTTGCAGCTGGTTCGCCGTGGCCCAGTCAGCTCTCGCCGGGTCCCACAGGTCTCCTACCGTGAACACCCCTTTCTTGGCCCATGTGCGCCAAGCGGAGTTTGCCATTAGCTTAAAGGGGGTGCCCTTCCTTTTTTTTTTTTTTTTTTTTTGGAAAGCCCATGTGATATCCCTCTATCCTGGCGGTGGTAAAAGAACCGCCAAGATTGAGGGCTTATCTGTCGGGCTGCTCCATCTATTGTTTGGGAGCGGCACCTGCTGGAAACCGGGTCCAGCGTCCCATTGATACATCATGTAGCACATAGATTGGTGACTGTGGGTTCCTGAGGCTGTGCTCCTCATCCCGGGGCTCTGTTGTCCCATGGAACTGCTAGTGTCACCCATCCCCTTGTTGGAGCACCCCTTATCCCTAAGCCCAGCCCTATTTCAGCAGTCCCCCTGTTTGGTTATTGCTGTGACTGACCCTTGAATCCACAGCAGGCCCTCTGTTCTAACCGTGTTCTATCAATGATTGTGTGCAGTCCCATATCCTGTGTGCTATTCTGTCTGTCTTCCGTTCAGTGTTTGGAGGGGCGAAAACCTCTTCAGCCTGGACCCGGTGCCAGTTACCTGCAATGCTCACTAATTCCACCTTCTCCCCAACAGGAGTCGGTCCAGCATCCCTACAGAGACAGACTTTGCCTACACATGTATGACTGTTACCTTCATATTCTGCTAAGAGCAGGTGTCTTTCCCCTACCCACCAACCTACCTCCTTACTGATACCTGCATTCCTGCAGAAACAAACCTTGCCTTGTCAGGGTCTTCGAATAGAGGTTGGCGCCACACATTCTGCCACCTGGAGGGAGGTTGTTTCTGCTGTGGTCCCCATAGCCTCCACAGCTTGATCATATTGGGCCACAGTGGGTTGTTGTTTATATCAATTCTGGTTGCTTGGGCTGGGGTGTCCCCATGTCTTTGTTGCTGGGGGGAGTTTCTTGATGGGGGCCTGGCTTCCTTCCCTGCAGTGTCCCTGCTGGACAGTCGCTTGATTCTTCTTTTGTCATCTTATCCAGTTTCTTTTTTTTTGGGCTTATCCACTTTCTACTTTTTTTTTTTCCCTACTTTCTGTTGGGGACGAATCACCAGCTTTGGTTGGTCCCTTACATGTTTGTTTCAATTCACAGAATGCCGCTGTCAAAACGTAGCTGTGTACCTGGTCCCCAAGAAGACATCCAGTCGGCGAGCTTTTTCCATCCTCCCCCCGGCCCCCACCTACGGGCGTTGCCACACCACACTCGAAATGTGCAAAATGAGAATGAACTCCCCGCTAGAACATGACCAGATGCACCGGCCACATTTTTGTCTTTTTCACACTTCGAGAGTGGTGTGGCGAGGACCTATGTGGGCAGTTTCCCCCCTGCCCCCCCCTCTTTTTCATTCCATTTTCGAGAGTGGGACGTGGCTGCACTTGCTCTCAATCGGAAACTCTCGAAACCCGATCGAGAGCTGTCAGCGGGCACTCTATATCGCCACTCTCGAAACGTCGAGAGTAGCCCGCCTGCAAAACACGAATTTACAAGTGTCCTCGGGAGTTGCCCGCCGACTGGCTCGTTTTTCGAGAGTGGACCTCCTGTTCCAGCGGCCAGACTTTGTCCCGTAGTGCAGTGGTGCAGCCCTTCAGTCGAGTAGGACGACTCCCAGGGTTTCGGGAATTCATCTAGTGTCACAGGTTCTGGAGTAAGCGCAGCGAAGGAGTGTATTTCGAGAGTCTGGCCTCTCTGACAATGCTAGTCGAACTCTCGAAATATTTCGAGAGTCTAGAGTAGTGCAGAGAGGCCCTTAGCGTCGCATTTGGTGTCGCGTCGTCTCTCTTTCTTTTTTCTTTTTTTCCCGGGGTCGCGTCGTATCTCTCTCAGCCTTTTTCATCGGCTGGATTTGAACTCGCGGCCCGTCCTTCAACGGCTAAACATAAAGACACACACACACAAAAAAAAACCGCAGAACAAAAAAAACGGCCACACGTGTGCACCATTCGGCCACGAGGTTGGGTGCCCTGTCGAGCGCTTTGGCCTCAACGAGCTGTCAGTGGGTGACGCTCTGGGCGAGGAGGGGGAGGGAGGGGGGGGATGGGGCCGGGGGATGCCGCAGTTGAAAGCCGCGGAGTGACGGAGCAAGCAGGGCGGGTTTTGGGTGAGGAGGCGGATCGCTCCTGCGCGCCATAGCCTGAGTGCTTGAGACGCCCCTGCTCCATTCGCCGACTTCCCCCGGCAAAGAAGAACACAAAAAAGAAAAGGGGCCGCTGAGAAAGAGGTGGGGGAGAAGAGGAAGAGGAGAGGTGTGGAAGAAGAGCAAGAGATGGCGGCTTCAGCGACGATGGCTGGCGTGTCCCTGACGCGTGGAGGCTCCATGGTCGACTCCTGTCTTCCAGTTGGGCGAGCTCGTCGTGCCTTGCGTTCGCAGTCCACGCCTGCATTGCCAGCGGGAGTGCCGAGCCATCTCTTCTCTGGACACGTGTCGACTTCGAAAGAAACGGGGACCACCCAGGTAATGTGCGCACGATCACCTTATGTCTCTCTCTCTCTCTCTCTCTCTCTCTCTCTCTCTCTCTCTCTCTCTCTCTCTCTCTCTCTCTCTGTAGTTCGGTTGCTGGTCGCGGCCATGCCCTCTCCCCGAGCAGCAGACCGGACCTTCCCGTGGGGTTGGTGTCGGCGTCTCTTCTATTTTACCGACTGTTGGACCGCACATGCTCTCTCCTGCTCTCCATCTCACCCGTGAAGAATGGCGATACTCTCTCTCTCTCTCTCTCTCTCTCTCTCTCTCTCTCTCTCTCTCTCTCTCTCTCTCTCTCTCTCTGTCTCTCTCT
>BFEA01000043.1:1879780-1890720 GCA_003427395.1 Chara braunii
CTCTCTCTCTCTCTCTCTCTCTCTCTCTCTCTCTCTCTCTCTCTCTCTCTCTCTCTGTGTGTGCAGCCGCATTGTTGCGTCTCTCTTCTTCGCCGCAAATTACAGGCAAAGCTGACATGCGTTCGTATTGCCAGAAGTATGCCTGGTATGTCATGCGCACTCTCTTACTGGCACATACACAGACTGTGTGGAGGGTTGAGGGTCACACGCGCGCGCGCGCGCGCGCACACACACACACACACACACACACACACACAGAGAGAGAGAGAGAGAGAGAGAGAGAGAGAGAGAGAGAGAGAGAGAGAGAGAGAGAGAGAGAGGTTATCCAGAGACTGGTAATTCAGAGCTATGTATCTGTTCCGTTTAGGATTCGATTCTGTAAATGTTGGGGCATACTCACCCTAGGACTGTTTTGACCCAGCTCTGAGTGAGCTACATTCGTTGGGAGTCGTGATTGTGGCCATATGCATCCAGGGCGTTTCTAGGCTCAGCAAGGTAAGGGTCTTAAGTACTGGTGGTTGAGCAGAGCAATCCTTCTCACGTCCTTTCGGACAAAATGTGGATCGATTCCGAAAACAAAATTAAAGGAATGTGCCGAAGGACAACGAAATGGGACTTCCCCCATGGTTGTAGATCTTTCTAATTTTAAATTAGTTTTACTTCCGTTGCACTGGCTATCACAGGACTGTACCAATTCCTGATAAGAAGAAATAGCGAAAAAAGAAAAAAGAAAAAAAAAAGAAAAAAAAAGGGAATGCACCAAGCCCATGTGGCTGATGATACACCCATGCACTGTTGATAAGCAGACCTGCGGCCAGGCCCCACTAGCAGGGTTGAGTTTCCTCAACGCCTGAATCTGGACGTGTCTGTGGATATGTGCCGAAATCGCGTTGAATTTCGTCAACCGCACATCTCCGCGTCCAGATTCAGACGTTGAGGAAACTCAACGCTGCTAGTGGGCCCTGGCCCCTGAACTCCGGGGAATGACGATACCTCAAGGCTGTCCCATTTTCGAAAGAAAAAGAGTAAAACATGGGCCAAAAACTACTTCTTTGCAACAAGTTCTGACGAAGGGAAGATGAAAACGTCCTCATGGTTGAGAAGACCTCTTGTTAGAGTGGCAAACAGGTGACAGAGTGGGTGCCGCAATTTTCGGCACCAGTTTTAGGGGAGAAGCTTGCCGCTATAGGCAACCTTGTTCTCAGACACAGGCCCACACCAGTGGGTTCATCTTTAGGACTCGTTTTAGACCCTATTCCGACGATGGCTTTCCTCCGTAATATTTCATAGGGGACCAATTTTCCCCCCTTTGTTTGAAATTTGAAATTGAAATGGAATCAGATAATCAAGGGGATGCTGGATCCGGGGCCAAGTCCCACTTACCCGGATCCTCCGTTCCCGACCGTAGATCATGAAAATCAACGGCCAGAAATGAAGAATCCGGTCAAGTGGGACTTGGCCCCCGGTTTCCAGCACAGTAGAAGATTGGTTGAAACTTGAAACTTGGAAGTTACCAGAAAAAACCCAAGAGCCTAGCTCAGTGGATACACCCATGAACTGTTGAAATAGGTGCTGTGTTCGAATCCAGATGATGGAACTTGACAAGTGAAACCAAGTACTAATAAATTGCTTGGGGGGCCGGTCAGCTCAATGATCATATCTCAAGGCCGTCGCCCTTTCATTAGTACCTTTGTCCGTTCGAAAATACTCGGCCTCCGAGCTTTCAGGAGGCCGAAACGAAACGACGGCCGCCGATCAGATTGATCATTGCCGGGCTCGGCCTCCGGAAAGTTCGGGAGCTGGCAAGTACTTGTCGAAACCGGACGCCAAAGGTACTAGTGGTTTAAAAAAAAAAAAAAAAAAAAAGTTATCAGAAAAAAATCATAGGAGGTGCCACCCAGATTGGTGAAAGTTACGGATACTGGGGAACGGCCCCGGCCTTTCCGTGTTGTTGCATTTGATAATAAAAGTTTTTTGGATTCTTCCAAAAAAGAAAAAAAAAAGAAAAAAGAAAAAGAAAGAAAAAGAGTGGAGAAGGGGACCACCTGGGCCCAGCAGGGATATTGGATATTGGCAGCTTGCTGCAGTAAGCTGGTGCTTTTTTCTTTTTTTCTTTCTTTTAATTTTAATTTTAATTATTTTGTTAAGAACATTGCTTCAATCTATTCGTGGGGAGCTTCACGCGCCGGGGGCCAAGTCCCAAATACACTGATTCTTTGTTTGTGGCTGTTGATATTGGTAATCTATGGTCAGAAATTGAGAATTCGGGTACGTGGGACTTGGCCCCGGGAACTGGGCCCAGTGTCCCTTATGAACATTGAATAATTGGAAAACCAGATAGTTACAGGGGCCATTACCGACATACCTTTCTCAGCTTTTTGGCTAAAAATAGATCAAGTGTAGTATCTGTTCTGAATCTTCTGATCAGTTTAATATCTGATCCGTGGTCCATCGAAAAAAAAAGCATTAAAAAGAAAATATCACCCGGCTTTGGCTGAGGGATTCTAAGAAATTGTGAACCATCTCCTCCTAGTGGTAGAAAGTTACAACCGGCCTAGCTCAGTTGGGAAGGCACGCAAGTGGCATTCAGGAGGTCTTAGGTTCAATCCCCATTGGCCTCATGTACCTTCCTGGGCAAGCTAGGCGCCCACCACCTAGAGATAAGCCGTTGGCCCCCCGAGAGACTGTTCATGTTCGTAGGGAGGGGACTGGAGGGGAGGCACAGCAACTGGCCCATCGAAGAAGCTTGGTCCTGATGCTACTGGCTGACCCCTGGCCGGTATTGCCCACCTGCAGGTCGGGTGCAGTCCCTCATGTTCCCTCGTTGGAGGCTTGAACTCGAGCTGGCTGCTACGGGTTCCCCGTAATACTATATAAGGATAATAAAAAAGGTCTGAAAGGCTGTCCTGTCCAGATTTGACAGGCAATTGAATTGGCTGGGCTTAAAAGAATTAGCCTTTTTAACAAAAAAAAACTAAAAAAAAGGTTACAACTTGGAAGATATAAAGAAAATTAGCAAACACCCCAGGATTGTTTTATTTTTGGAGAAAGGGGAAGAAAATTGACCATAATTGTGAAACCGAGAAAAAGAATCCCCCCTCGTCGACTAGCCCACCACCCGAACCCAATCCCCTCTCTGGCAAGATTTACCCCTCACAAGCACCATCTGGTGAGCCACTTGCCCTCCAATTAGATGGGACAATGGCTTGCTACTGTAAGCTAGATCGTGCACCTAGTCATCGCCATTGTCAACTGCCTTCTAGCCCAGGACACTCTGGATTTCGGCAGTATACTGGGCTGGTTCATGGCTTCTCCCGATATAGGCCAGACAAGGATTTTCACTTGTGAGCAACATTTGAGACCTGGTCAATAGCATTGCAATTTTGGGATCACTCGTGTCCATGCTTGGGCGTTCAGAGTGGCCATTTGTCCAAAGAATGCAGCCACCGAAATGCCAGAAAATAGAATTATTAGAGAAGACAACAAGCATGATCCTTGTTGATTTGCTATAGGCAACAATTTTATAATTTGGGTCATAGTGGGTAGCACCGTAGCAGTGTTTACCTTTACAGCACCAGTGTGTGACCGAGGTGTGTCGGTTAACATGCCGGTCTTTTGTGAATGTACGGGCTTGTTGTGCCCACTTAAACCACCAGTACTTGGCCAAGCTATCGGCCGAGGACAAAAATAAAGTAGAAACATTTTTAGTGAATGAATTTGGGTGCTCTTGTAGTGGTCCATACGTTTCCTAAAATCGTGGCTTGTTAATGGGCATGACTTTAGGAAGTACTGGTGGTTTAAACCACCAGTACCTTTGCCCGCTTGAAAATCAATTCCGCACCGGGTAACGCGGAAGCCAATCGGAATCGGACCACCATTGATAAATTGAATTGGTAGCCTGGTTTCCGTTTCCGACTCTTTTTTTTTGCTCGCGGCCGGTGTATGGGAAAGGTACTGGTGGTTTAAATTCATTCATGATAAAATAGATGCAGAGGCCCGCAGAGGCCCACAGAGGCTCAGTGAACAGTCTTAGCTACTAGTGGTCTAATAGCTTCTCGAATGCTATGCTTGTGTGCGGCATAATTAATTAGAGTGTGGCTCCATTTGTGCTATTTATATACAAGGCTAGTGTGAACTTAGCCATTTTTGCCACTAGGTTCCTAACTTCCTACTTCGCCATTTTTGCCACTGGGTTACTAACTTCCTATGAATCGCATGTTGACAACCGTTCACAAACATAGCTCGTCCTAGTGCTACCGTGATCCGAGAGCAACTGGTCCTCCATAAGCCTATGGAAGCCTATCAAAGTTGGGAACTTCGGGAAGGACTGGATGTAGGGGGTTATGCTTCACAGTCAATTGCAATATTATAGGCCTTGGAAGGCCAGTCTTCTTGAACATTAGCTACATGTGGATGTGATTCAACATTGAATGTCATGCAACAAGTAACTGAAAAAAACGCAGTCGGCTCCCCCTACACGCCCCCAAAAAAACAAAACGCCATGGAAGTGTTTGCTTTTTCTTTTGACTGGTGCTGCCAACCATTTTGGCCCTGTAACATTGTTCATCTGAAGAACCAAGAATGTCGCACACTTGATTCTGAAGTTTACCTGGGTGAGGTACTGGTTGTTTAAAGGGGGAAAAACGCCCTCGCCTGATCCACCTCCTCACCAAGACTGAATAGTCTTTATAAGTGCCTCAGTGCAGTTACACCATCAAGGGTGTTCATGATTGCCAATTCGGGGGTGAAACTGAGCCTCATGATCATGTAGTAAGAGATTGTATGAGGTAAGGTTGATATGCTTGACTAAAATGACGATTCTTTATGTATTCCGACTTGCATTTTGTTCCCCTGTGATGCAACTTGAAACACTCTTCTTCATCATTCCTATGGGGCATCTTAAGTGTTAGATAAACGAGGAGGAAAATGAGAACTGAAGTAGGAAGTTTTCTGCAAGGAGGGGGGTTATTCGGTTTGGATTGTACGAATGGGATGAAGGGATTTGGATTACAGTTAGTCTTGGTGTTAACATTGTTAAGTTTGTAGGTATGGTGAGGGTCTTGATATGAGTGACATTCAACAAACAAACCATGGTTGAGGCTTGAGAAATTGGGCAATTTCGTAGGAGGAGCGAAGTAGAAGTGTATGAGGATAAGTAAGAAAAAAAAAAAAAAAAAAAAAAAAAAAANTTATTCGGTTTGGATTGTACGAATGGGATGAAGGGATTTGGATTACAGTTAGTCTTGGTGTTAACATTGTTAAGTTTGTAGGTATGGTGAGGGTCCCATACGGCCTGCCACTCTTGGCTGCAACCATGGTTGAGGCTTGAGAAATTGGGCAATTTCGTAGGAGGAGCGAAATAGAAGTGTATGAGGATAAGTAAGAAAAAAAAAAAAAAAAAAAAAAAAAAAACAATTATTCATTTTTTTTTCTTTTCTTGCCCTTTTTTTTCCCTCTTCCTCCTTAATCATATTATAATCCATCCTATTCATCGTTTCTCCTTCCTCCTCATGGAGAAATGGCAAAAGGAAAAAAAAAAGATTAAAAAAAGGGAGAAGAATTCTAAAAAGAAGGATTATGAAGGAGAGAAACGAAGAATAAGGATAATGAAGGAAAACCGTGAATGAAAGAAAAAAATAAAGGTGATGGGAACATTAGGATGGTGATAACCACATCAGCGGTGATGTGTTGGATAACAAAGAGGCGAAAGAAAGGGATCAAGAGGTCTAAGAAAAAGGATAAGCAGGGATGACATATATAAAATACTATATATATATATATAATACTATATATACATACATTATACATAAATAATTCATTGTTTATATACTAAGCCCATTTTTAAAGCTTGTGGAAATTTGACGGTCTTTTGCGAATCGTAATGAGATGTTGATTCAGGTTTTAGCGAGGTGTGAGGCTGCACAAGGTGATACACAAGATGCTTCTACAACAGGAAGACGTGGAACCCTAGTGGGACTCTCGGCATTGGCAGCTGCTGTAAGAACACCACTTATTCCTTTGTGTTAACCAAAATTTCTTAATTGTTTTGTTGTTTTTGTGTCCAGTGGTTGGATATTCATTGAAATCTCAACATGATTTTCATTTTGCTTTCGCCTTTTTTCTCTTTCTTTTCATTTTCATCTCTTCCTTTGCTTTTGTCTTTATTATGTTGTCTCTCTGTTTACATTTTTGTTTTTCTCTTCATCTTCATTTTGATATTTGCCCTTGTTTTTGTTTCTATCTCAGTTTAAACCATAAGTTCACACAAAGCTAAATTGAAGAACCAAAAGTTGCATGTTTCCGAGCCTGACTGCTACAGTAACAGGCTGAAAAAAAAAATATGGGGTTAGTGGAAAAAATTGTCCAGTAGTACCTCGTGTCAGCAGATGGCACCCAAAAGACGAGCGGAAAAAAAAAAAAAAACAACTAAATTTAGATCAATGATGAACAAAGACCGTTGTCATTTCGTAAAAGAATAAAAAGATGTGGGGGAAGCCATCTGACCTAGGGCATACTCACACTAGTACCTGTCTCTTATACACATCTAGATGTGTATAAGAGACAGGCGTCAAGGGTGTTCATGATTGCCAATTCGGGGGTGAAACTGAGCCTCATGATCATGTAGTAAGAGATTGTATGAGGTAAGGTTGATATGCTTGACTAAAATGACGATTCTTTATGTATTCCGACTTGCATTTTGTTCCCCTGTGATGCAACTNTTTTTTTTCCCTTCTTCTTTCTTGTAGTGCCTTACCAACGAGGCAGGATGTATTCCACCTTCTCAGGAGAGGCCCTCACTGAGGGCATACTCGTACTACCGTCTTCACTCGAATAGAACGCCCGATCATTATCACTGCATCTAGACCGAAAATTGTGTCAAATACAACTACAATGACTGGACGTTCTATTCGGGTGAAGGCGGTAGTACATTCCAGACTTTATCTGACCGCTATCATGGCCATATCTTCCATTTTTTTTTATTTTTTTCCCCCTATTTACATTCTTGCGAATGCCCTCACTCAAGGCGTACTCACACTACTACTTTCCAGAATGTATTGGATGGATATTACGTCAAAATCCGTCGTTGTTTTCCTTTTGTTTTTGGCTTTGTTTCCTTCTAAGATTAGTGTCATGCCAGCAAGGCAGGACGTCTGAGTAAATAGTGCAGTCAAGCCCAATTTCTCTTTTTTTTCCTTGATTTCGTTTTCAATCAATTTTTTTTGGGCCCACCTGTCTTTTCCCTCCGAACCTATGTCGTGTCGGATCACTGTTCATCTTGCTACGGTCGCAGTGTACTGCGTTTTGGTGAATAGTGGGGCCCGTGAACTGGCGGTTTAACTTTTATTTTGGTCCGCCACACCACTATCGAAACGAGGGGTTTTGCAAAAACAGAAGTTCCCATGCAACCTCTCAAAATTATGATGAGGGGACTCCTACCTATAACAACCCTTGTTTCGAGGGTCCTTCTCGTCCCTTGCAGTAACACTTGAAATTTCGAGAGTAGGCCTGATGTTGGGACTGATGAGGGCTTGCTCGTTTCTTTGGGGTTGTTTATCTTTTCCCACCCAGCTTTTGCAAAATCGCTTTTTGAGAGTGGTGTGTGGCGAAGTGGTGTAAGCTTACGAATTCTGCGTTTCTTGAGTTTATGAGTTTTCTCAATTCTTTTATCATTTTTGAAAGCGGTGTAGTGAGACCTTTTATTTTTAGTTTCGCCTGTGCCTTTTCGTTGATGTTGTTTTATTTTTACTAATTAGTTCTTCCTTTTCCTCATTTTTACTTTTGCCTTTGTATTCTTTGCTTTTGCCTTGCTTCCACTTTCTTTTTTTCCCCTTTTTCTTAAAAGGCTAATTTTTTGCTTTAGATTTTCAGTTTGCCTTCACCTTGAGCTTTGCCTTGATTGTCATCTCTATTTGTGTTAGTCGTTGTTTTATCTTTACCTTTGTGTTCGCCTCCACCTTCATCTACCTGTTTGTGTCTCCACGTGCAAATATCTTCATCTTTGTGTATTTGTGGTCATCTATTTGTATCTTCACCATGCATGTCGAGATGCTGCATCTTGATCTACATGTGTGCATGGATGCATGCATGTGTTGTTATGTGTGTGTGTGTGTGTGTGTGTGTGTGTGTGTGTGTGTGTGTGTGCATGGAGGCATGTGCTTGGTCATGTCTTAGGGGTGCATAAGCGTTCAAGTGTCGAAGAGGTTATTTGTTTGATATGAAGATGACCATCATGATGGTGATCATGACAATGGTTATAACACCGCCACCTCCAACGATGATGATGATGATGGTGATGGTGATGATAATGATAACAACGAGGATAATAATGATAACAACGAGGATAATAATGATAATGATAGCCATGAAAGCCCCAATGTGGTTATTCATCATAATTATCACAGCCTGGCACTCTATAATTACCGATAATTTCAGGAAAGAGTGAATAGTGCTCTAAGGGAAAAGGTTCATCTTCGACTCTTGCTTTCTTAATGTAGTTTTCACCAAACTTAGCCTGACCAGGTTAGGGTTTTGGTATTGTTGGGTTTTTCTTGGGGTTTATGGTTTGTAATTCTCACCAAACTCAATCGTCCCAGGCTATCATTACTGTTGGATCAAAATGTTGGTATTGATTGAGATCTTAAACCACCAATACCTTCGCAACTGTTTTGTTTCCATGTAGCATTTAACACGTCGGTTCCTTGGGGGATCGATGGACCAAACGGAAAAAAAACACAATTTTGCACCTGTGTTGGTTCGACATTTGGAAAAAGAGGCATGGATGTAGTGGTGATTTAAGGAGTCTATGGCTTAGAGATAGGGAACTTGACCTATTATGTTGCTCAGAAAAAAAGTTAGCAAACAAACTACTCACTAGTTGAAAAAATCGCTCCCTTGTCATTCTTGCTCTTTCCTTATTATGCTCGTTGATGATTTGGGAACTCTAAATTGGACATTCTCTCGTTTTCAACGATGACTAAAATATCACCAAACTATGTACTTCATTTTAAGTGTAGTCATGGTAGAAGTATTCTTTTAGTTTCTTTTGAGATCTTGCATAATATATAATTTAACTCTCATGCAAGCCAAATGTTTGGATTGTTGCATTGTTCTATTTTAAGATGGTATGCTACATGTACTAAACATCAGATAGGAACTTGGCTTGCGATACTGTTCTATTTTTTTATGGTCCTCTGGGATAGTTTTACATTTTATTTTTCATGTTGTGTTGCATATACTGTGCAAGTTGGAACCTTCAATTGTTATCTTGTTTTATTTTTAGATATTAGGTTGCATATGCTTAATAGGTTAATGCAAGGTACGACATAGTCACAATTGTACTTCCCCAAATTATGGAAAATATATTTAGATAATTGAGGAAAAGATAAGCATACTCACACTCGTGACATTCACAATTTGACAAATATCAGACGAGCAATTAATATAGTCCAACATACTCGCACATGGCCGCAGACTTTTGTGCACTCTGTCGAAATTGCGGGTAACATAGAAACGAGCATGGCAAGATCACCTCATAAGGCAACCCTTCCTTGGGACCCATCTGTTATTGAATTTTGGGCTAGGAGAAAGAGGTAATGGGAAAAGACATGTTTGCCTGTTTGCAAAGATATGTGTGATCACTCCCAAAGTCTATTTTTAGATATCCCTAGAACTCAACTTTTGTTATCTTGTTCTATTTTTAGCTTCAGAAAGATTGCAAAAGACAAGTCTGAGTATTCTCCCAAAACTTAAATCTTGTTATCTTGTTCTAATTTTAGATCTTGTGCTGCATAGTCTTACACAAAGGTCGAAATTGATTTGTTTTCTTGTTCTATTTTTAGATGTCATGCTGCATATGCAATGGAGATACTTGAATTGCCAGCCTGTTCTATTTTTAGATTTCGTGCTGCATGTACTTATGCAAGGTAGCGACCTTAGTTGTTGTGCTGCATTTACTTGCACAAGGTAAGATTTTGTAAGAAATTTGAATTGTTTATCCTATTCTATATTTAGATGCCATGGGACATATATCTAACACAAGTTAGAAACTTGAATTATTGTCCTTTAGATTTACTTTTTATATTTTTCGGTGCTGTGCTGCATATACTTAACGCAAGGTAGCACCTTTAATTATTATCTTGCACGATTTTTAGATGTTGTGCGGCATATAATTAATGCAAAGTTGCTCTTGTTGGTTGCTTGCATTGTGGCAGGCATCGGTGTGGTCCCCCCCTCTATTTGTTGGAGTCGATGCATCAGCAAGCGCTGCCGATTTGACTCAGAGAATCCAAAGAGATGAGTACCGCGGTGAGTAAGTGAATCTCACCATAGATAAAGTCTCCATTCACTGACTTCATCTCGGTAGAGAGACAAAGTCACCCCGGGACTACCTGGACTGAATATTACTGTAACTGAGGTCAGAGGCAGCACTCACAATAGTCTTTTGAATTTGGAGTTCCTCATGGTGCTATGTTTTTGCCTAGGAAGCATGAACCTGGTCGAAAAAAATGGCCGGGTTCTGGTGAGCCCCTGGCCCTGACTAGGGCTAGACGCAGCTGGTGCTATGTTTCTGCTCAGGGAGCATGAACCTGGTTGGAAAAATGGTCAGCTTCTGGTGAGCTCCTGGCCCTTACTCTAGGTCCACAAGAGAGTCACCCTAACCGCCGTCTTCCTTCAAATGTACGCATGCTATGTACAGGTGGATTTAGGACACTCAATTCGGCCAAGAGCTGCGGTTGCATAGCTGCCGACCGCCGACCCCGACCACCAACCGTTTTGCAGCCGACCAGTGGGGCCGACCGGTTGGCGCGGTCTGCCGACCAGTCAGAAAACCGTCATCCACTGAGCTCTTTTCAAATCTGAGTTGGGGGCTGTACTGCGCTTGCTGAGTACACCCCAAATCCACTGAGAAACTTTTGGGAATTGTTGGGGGGGGGGGGGGG
>BFEA01000043.1:1926482-1942296 GCA_003427395.1 Chara braunii
CCTGCTTCTTCTTAGCGCAGCGCTGCTCTGCATTAGCGCAGCACACTTGCATCCGCGCAGTGTGCCCGCATATGCCAGCATTGGCCAAGATCCCCGCTGCCTCGCCCTGCTTGCCTATATGCCAGTGCAGTGTGCGGGCGGCCTCCCTTCAGCCTGTGACCGGGGCCCAGAGGCTGAAGCCAACTCGATACAGTTGGGCCCCGGGGTTAGGCAGTTGCGCCTCCTTCATCAAGGCCTGCGGCCAGATTCAGACAGTGGGCCGATTTCCCTTTGGCATTTATGAACCCCACTTCGTGAAATGTTGCACAGAGGGCTCTTGTCGATTTGCTGGCCCGCCTTCACTTAGGGCGGGCACTAGGCTTGCTGGGGCCTTAGCCCAGAACATGTACTTCATGGCAAGGCCCCTACTTGGGTGCTCAATCCTCACATTTATGAATTATTACTACTACTTAATGTTTTGTTATTTAACTGATTTTTAACTTATTTAATATTTATTACCAACTTAATAAAACTTATCACTACGCAGCAATATGAAGTTTCGAACATCCATAATTCCAAGGTCGCAAAAAAAAAAAAAAAAAAAAAAAAAAAAGGGTCAGAAGGTCACAGAATTTTCATGCGACTTGCACCGAAGTTTCATAGATCAATCATCAAGTCAAATTTCAAATACATTGATGACAATTCTAGCGCTGAAGCATGCAACAGCATGATCCACTTGGCGACGTTGGCGTAAAGAGGTTTTTCGGGCCCCGCGCACCTGAGGTTGTTGTTGCTCTTGTAGAAGGGTGTGTCTGCAGACTCTGCATAGACCCACAATCTCTGTTCAGATACAGATGTGCCTGCGGATTACGCTGCCATTGGCATGCATAACAGAAGCAAATTTGAGCAAATCAACAAACAACTACGAATTAAAAGAGACAAAAGGGAAATGCAAGGTATAAAAAGTTTTAAGAAACGGAACCACGAAAACGATGAACCCTACAGACATGCAAAGTTTCCATGAAGTTTAGGAAGTGAGAGATCGTCTGTAGCAGGTTTTTTTTTTTTTTTTTTTTTTTTTTAATGATCTTGACAGCCAAGCTAATGCACCATTTTCCAAATTTCCACTATCTATTCACTATATAATATATACATTATATACTATAAACTAGTATAAAGTTATAAACTAGTATAAGGGAAAAAGAGGTTCTTGGAAGATGCCCCGACCGAGCTCACTGTAAGCGGTGGGTCCCGGTTCCTGGGGTGCTTGGTTGGTGGTGTGGCCCCATTCCGAGAGGCCAAAAAGATTTTCACCACACGGCAACACGTGGTGCAAAGGCAGTTGCGTCATGCTGCACCATGCTGGGTGGCACAAACAATCGCGCCACTCAGCGCTTCAGTGTGAGATTTTTATCACGCTCCGTCAACCACAAAGAGAGAGAGAGAGAGAGAGAGAGAGAGAGAGAGAGAGAGAGAGAGAGAGAGAGAGAGAGAGAGAGAGAGAGAGAGAGAGAGTCTTCAGCAGCCGTTGGCGGTAGCGGGTATGGTTTCGTTTTTGTTAGAACAACGCCAGGGCAAGAATGACTAATGTTTCTTAAAAGTTATGAGGGGTGTTGCGTACAGTGCTGGGAGAGGATGTCCATCAGGAGGCGGACGGACCAAGCTCAGCTTACCTGATGGCACAGTGAACCCACGCACATCCAGAGGACTCTCAAGCCAGAGCCCACAGCCTTGACCAGACGCGCGGGGGTATCACCCGAGATCAGTGCTTCCCGGACGCCAGCAACAGGGTGTGCCACTCTCTAACTCAGGCTCGGGGGGTCCCCCCCAAGGTGACCTGCCAGGAGGCCGGAACTGGAACCCTGTTACCTGTCACCGAAGGGGACTACTGTAGTCCTGCTAGGAGAGTAGTGCATCCTGGCATCCCCCCCGCAACTCTCCCCAACCGAGTTCACCCCTCCCCGCACAGCCCAAGGGGGGCGTACAAGTGGCCATGTCGGTCGACGCCCTCCCTCGTGGGGGACGGCATCAATGTGGCAGCTTTTGATGGCTGGATCCCGCAGTTCTAGTCCGAGTATATACCCCCTGTGCACACGACATGGCACCGGTGCTCCACCACTGAGCATAAGACCGCTTGCTTACCCTAAGATGTCACAATGGAACAAGGTTCAAGGCAAAATGGAACACTTCACACAGAAAGCAGATATTATCAAGGAAATACAAGCATTCTGTGCAGATTGGCTGGGGGGGGACAGGGGTGGCAGGCTGGCACAGGTCGAATGGCCTGGGGAGCAGGGGGATGAGGGAGGCGGTGGTGACTTCACCAAGGACTACAACCTCAGATTCAAGGATTGGCTGCAGGTCGACCCCAACATTCCGATAAAGAGCCCCGGGGAGTTTCCAGATATGTTTCCCCTGGCAGCCACAGCAATAGCAGAATTACAATGGTTTGGCCAGGAGTAGAAACGGACAAAGGGTGTTTGGAATGTCAAGGGGGCTGAGACGGCAGGGTGGGGAAGGAACCAGTGTATAGCAGCAGTATATCTGGCGCCTGTCATAGGGTGAAGAGGTTCCTTCTGGCAGGGGTCTTTCTCAGTCTTTCTCAGTTATATCTCCTGACATGTGCCTGATTCGTGCTGTGTATAAGGGACGCTGGACCCGTTTTCCAGCAGGTGATGCTCCCCACCAATAGATGAAGTCTCTCCCCGGGTGCTAGTGCCGTCTGCTTTTACCAGCAGCACTAGCACTGCGGGGGGTGTTTTGTAAAAAAAAAAAAAAAAAAAAAAAAAAAGATGTCCCTGGCCTGCATCGGTCAACGCCCCCTGGCTTTATGGGCGGAGTTGAGGGCTCGAAGGTTCGGACCCTTAACCTCGGTCCACAATGCGCATTTCGACACCGGTGTTCTACCCACTGAGCTACGTTCCTGGACAAGAATGACTAATGTTGCCTAGCTTAAACACTTCTTCCATTCCCAGCTGCCTGATGCGGCTACTAATGCCTGTGCTATAGCGGATTATTCACCTCACAAACTTGAATATGGGAAGCCCACCAGACGGAGCATGCCCAACAGAATCGCGACAGAACAAAGAGAGATTCCGAAAAGCTTTGGAATGCGTTCGCCCTGGCAAGAATGATTACTATAGCCCATCTTAAACATCCCATCCATTTCGCAGCTGAGCTATATGAGGCGTTGGCAGACATGGATGGGTGATAGGACACCAGGGCAAAGACTCATTCTCAAAGGAATTCTGGCTACAATTTTGAAGCTTGGTTGTTGTTGATTTTCAGCAGTTTGTGACAGCCGTCCACGAGGAAAGCTCTTTGAGAGCTTTGTTCAAGCAAGGGGTTACCTACTACCTCACATACAAGGGGGAAGAAACATGATATAAGGAATTACCACCCTATCCCTCTTCTAACGGTCCCTTGCAAAATCATGCCAAATGCACTGGCAAAGCGTATATTGCACCTTGTGAAATGAGGGGTTAGGATCCTCCCCATGTTTCTGAATCTCATCGTGTTCACAGATTGTTCTCAGCCGAAGCCGGGTAATGGCCCCGGTATCTCAAATGACCTCAAACGACCTCAAATGTTCTCAATGATCTGTATAATTCGATATGGGAAAAAAAAAAAAAAAAAAAAAAAAAAAAAAAGAGGGGTTACCTTCCTAATCCATCCCGATCAGTGCGGGTTTATGCCTAGCCGTAACATATATGACAATATTGTACTAGTTAATGAAGCCGGCAAAATTGCGGCGAAATACACTAGCAAAGCATATGTTGTGCGTTATGAAATTAGGGGTTACCAGTTAATGAAGCCAGAAGGTATGCGAGACAAAGAAACCTAGAAACCACCATTATCTTTATTGACTTTGAGAAGGCATAAGACCATGTTGACTACCGTCTTCACCCGAAGAGAACGCCCGGCCGTTATCGCTGCATCTGGGCTGGAAATTGCACGGAATACGGCTATAATGACCGAGCGTTCTATTCGGGTGAAGACGGTAGGCGTTTGTCACTGGGTAGCAGCCCAGTGACAAAGTTTTGGACCAAAATTTGGTCATTTGGTAGCAACCGTGTGCATAATAACTTACAGCTAATATCATGGTCAACGACCACCTGCCCCCTCCCCATCCCTCTTCAACAATCGGTACCGCATGGGGACCCTATTGCCCTGGTTCTGCTTGTAGTGGTAATATACTAATATAGGCACTACTTGCATGATCCAGCCCCTGAACATACTCGAGAGCATGCTCACCTAGGCACTTGCCTTGATGTATCAGGCCGCAAATACGCCCCCCCACTGATGTATCTCACCGCAATTCTGGCCAGAGTTCAGTTGAAAAAGCCCCAGTGTGAGTTGCCCTGAGTAAGGGATCCATCGTTGGCAAGTATGTTCACTGTGATTGCGGATGACCTCATCGTTCTCTTCTTGCGGATGAGCCCTCGATGTCAAAATTTGACGAAAAGACGACACCCGTTCTCTGCAGTGTAACAGCGGACACAATTGTGAATTGGGGTACCAAGACAGAAGGTTGGTGGCTACATGATTGTGAATTGGGGTACCAAGACATAAGGTTGGCGGTTACATGATGATGGCGAATTGGGGTACTAAGACAGAAGGTTGGTGGTTACATGCTTGTGAATTGGGGTACCACCCTAGTACCGTACGAAGTATTACCAAGCCAAAAGTTTGGTGGTTACACCTGGACAACCTCCCTCCTCAAGTGGACTCCGCGGTCAATTGGAAACACAGCGAGATGAGGCGGTCGGAGTCTTACGGGGTTCAGTCAACGCACAGCACTGGGTCCCCCATCAGGCCACTGCCTGCCACTGCCTGGTATTGCTTTTAAAGACAATTTGGTGTCAAGGCTGCAAAGATGAAAGGGTCTTCATATGCGTCCCATTCCGGAGACAATGGTCGCAATAAGAACGTGATCGATCTTTGCTACCTCTGACACAAGATGGTTTTGTGGCCATTAAATCACCACAGTATGTCTTCCCCAGCTATGTTGTTCTGACACGATGGTTAACATGTTACGTCCTTCGGGGCTCGACCTACCAGACGGAAAAGGCTGGGAGTGCCGATCAGGGAGAGACGCGATTTCGCATCCTCGGCGGTTTGGCAAAACTTCGCCCATGGTGAAAAAAATGGCATTGGGAAAAGAGGCTCAGACGTACTGGTAGTTTTTTAAGCGCTCTAAGCCCTCCAAAATTTAGGAAGTGTTCTGGTAGACTATCTTTCGAAGAACGATGATGGAGACAATCATGGCCTGTCTAGGGTGGCCTGGGAGTTTTTCTCCCAGTAAAGGGCCATATGGGGATTGTTGATATTGGAGGGGCAGAATCTAAGTGACGCGCTTATCTTCAAAAATCCTGATTAGAGTGCTGATCGATCGCCCTGAGCTCTAAGTCAGATTGCACTTTTAGGTCCTACTCTCCCCCGCAGCGCCCGGTTACGTGGCTCACAAATCCCAGTTGGTCTATCTTCGATCCCTCCTGTTGTTGTTGTTGTTGTTGTTGTTGTTGTTGTTGTTGTTGTTGTTGTTGTTGCCGTTGATCTGCTGCCGACGTGTGTGGCTGAAAAGGAAGAAGCTGAAAACCTTTGTGATGTGTCTTGACGGTGGTATCTGCACAATTTTGCAGGCATCGAAAACTGGGGGAGCCAATGGCAGTATTCGCTTCAGGTATTTCGATGCCGGTACACACTCTTTTCTTTGTCTTCATCATCTTCTTTGTGTGTTATCTTGCAGCCATCATTTATTGTTGATGTCATCCGCCTTGCTGTGTTCTTGATGACCGCATCTCGGCTATTGTACAAACATCGTTGAAGCTGGCATGAAACCACTCAATAATAAGTGTCTGTATGTTATAACCGAAAACTGTTGTAACGACCAAAGCTGTAAACACTGAAGTTGTGAAAACAAAAGCCGTAAAAAGTTTGAAACCAAAGCGATAAAGTGAAGCCGTAAAAAGTTAACAACCGAAACTTTGACAAGCGAAGCCATAAAAAGGTAGAAACCAAAGCGACAAGAATCAACGCTGTGCTTTAATTCGAAGCCAGAATCACAGACTGCGAACTAAATGAGTCAATGACTAAATACTAAATAGTAAATACCGAAGGCTACCAGCCGGGCTGCCCCAGTCCCAGCAAAAAAAATAAAATAATAATAATAATAAAACCGAAAAAAAAAAACATGTTATGCAGAAAAATAAACTGAACTCTTTTTTTTTTTTTTTAATGCGTGTCATCCGTGCGCAGGGGCCATGCTAATCTTTTCTGTATCGTTCCAATTTTAACGGATGTCCCGAAGGACACTGAACAACTTTTGCCTCAGGGTCACATCAAAATTCTTGACTTTTTTTCTTTTTTTTTTTTTTTTGGCCCGGCCAGGCAAGTGGTCCCATAGCACTCTGGTAGCCTAGGTAAATTATACGTCTTTGCCGAAATTAAATGCAAAAAAAGTCAAAAAATCAGATCCAACGCAATGGAGGCCCTGACAGATTGCAACAATCCTACAGTGGTCGGTTAGGATAGCGAAAGAAATGTCACAAGTAACCAAGTCCTTCTATGAGTAGCTATACCAAGCAATGACACCATCTCCACCCCCATCCCACATCAAAGAAGCCAGAGACAAGAGGCAGAGACAATATGCTACAGCACCTACATTGACCAACCTCACCGGAACAGGCCGAAGCACTGCATGTGCCATTGACTTTGGAAGAGCCACATTTTGCACTGAAACAAATGAACAACAACAACAAGACCCCCCTTGGTTAGCCCGTCTATTCCTTGGTCATTATCGCTGCATCTGGACTGCAAGTTGCGCCAAATGCAGCTTTAATGACCGGGCGTTCTATTCGGGTGAAGACCGTAGCGACCTCGTGAACTCCTATGACGATATAGTTGGGAGAGAGGCGGTATGGGAAAATTGATCAGCAGCAGCGGCGTAGTAACGTGGTAATACTAGTTCTAGAAGAAAGGAGTCTTCTGACCAGTCGGGGAAACTCTTACGAAACAGTCTGTCACAGCCCCTAGTTTGTTGTCCTCGTCTCCCTCCCTCCCTCTCTGCCTACTACGGTTCACCGGCATCATTTCTATTTGATGATGACGATTGGGGCTAGGCGGAGCTTTTAGGTGGGAATCGTCATCTGGGATTGTCTTTAATGTTTTTTAATGTTGATGGTGTTCCAGTATTCAGTTTAGACCAGCGTATATGACGTTGAGGCTGGAGAGCATGAATGTTTTTTTTTTTTTTTTTTTTTTTTTTTTTTTTTTGAAGAAACACGCCCCTAGCGGTGTTAGTTTAGGAATAGGAATACAAAGATCTTGATGACGAAGAAGGCCATCTGCTGTATATAGATATGTATTTGGGATTTCTTTTTTCTGCAGGCAAGAGTGTTTTGATATCCTGGTTGGTCTTGTCCAGTCGTTTGGCCTGTGATGTTGGAGGTGGTGCTTACATGTGGGACTTGTCATCTAGGATCCTGTTGCCCCCTGTTTTTTTGTTGTTTGGCTGTTCTCTTCCTCTTTTCCTTGCCTCTTTGCCTTTTGGCTGTGTGCAAGTGGGTCGATATGACACAAGGGGGTGGGGGCAGCCGCCGCTCAACCTACATCCACGTGGGCGGCCTTGTACGCAAGAGGTTCTGAACAGGGGGAGTTGTAAGGAAGAAGATAATGAAACGAATTCACTTTTTCCTTGTTTTCTTTCTGTTTTTTTTTTTCCGCTTTTGCACTCTGATATTTTTGTGACAATATATAATATAGGATCTATAGATAATTGACATATATATTATGTAATTAGATGATGTATGCTTAAACATGTTTCTTAAACTTTTCTTTCCATTTGTTGTTTCTGTTTTCCTGGATGTACACAATCAGCGACGAACTTGCACGCCCTGAGAATGCAGGATTAGAGAAGGCCGTCGCAGCGCTCGGGACATTGAAAGAGGCATTTGATGCTGGGAAGAAGGGAGGTCCTGTTGCCTGGGCTGACCTCATCCAGTTTGCTGGTAATAATTTACTTTTCTTCTCTATACTATATTATTATACTATTAAAGCTATGAAAATCATTAATAAAATAAAGAGATTAATAAAAGCATCAATAGTAATTTAATACCACCATAAAGTCTGTGATAAAATAAATGCAAGAAATTCATTAATTCAAATAATTTACTTATCGTTGCGAGGAATACAATGTTCATTGGCTACTGGGGTATTGGATCCCACCTACCTACAAAGGAGGAGACTGTGGCAGGTATTATCATTACCATTCTCTTTTAAGTATCTTTTTTTTTTTTTTTTTTTTTTTTTTGTGTGTAATTGTTTGTTTGTTAAATTTTTTTTTTTTTTAACTTTTTAATTTTTTATAATTTAAACCATTTCTTTTTAAAAATTTTACTCCAGAAAATCAAATTCATTTATTTTTTAAAAAAAAAAAAAAGGAGCCAGAGAACCGGAGCCTAGGCTACCAGCCAGGCCGCCCGGGTCACCTTGTTTGCCCGGGCGGCCCGGCTGTGCAAGGGCCAAAGCAGGTTCCAGCAAAAAAAAAAAAAAAAAAAAAAAAAAAACTCTGAAAAAAAAGTTATGCAAAAAAATAAACTGAACAACTTTTGCCCCAGGGTCACATTGAAATTCTTTACCAAATTTAACATAGAAAAGTTAGAAAAAATATTTTATTTATTTATTAATATATATTATTATTATTATTATTATTATTATTATTATTATTTGCCCGGCTGCGCAAGTGGTCCCGGGCCACTCTGGTAGCCTAGCCTGGAGCATCAAATTCATGCTTAAATCATCAGCCATTGGATTGTCCATGATCCGGAAGAGGGAGAGCATCAGTGAAACAGTGAAACTTCAATCTTCCATGTCTGAAATACCACCTCGGACCCAATACATGCACCTCCCCTAATTCTCCTGTTGCATCCCATGGCTAATATGACCACACCCAAGGACTAGAGAGTGCCATGACCTGGATTTCAGATCCGGCAGTGAAACTTGCACATGGAGTGTGAGTGAAGGGGGTGTGCAAGAAACAGGTGTGAAGCGGCGTCCCAGAAGGCGTATTCACACTAGGACCTTATCAACTTCTCGGCGGATGTAATCGTGGTCAGATGCATCCAGGCTTGGTCGGAAAAGGGGTCATAATACCCCCATATATATCAAGGAAAGTCCCAGTATGAATACGCCAAGAGTCCGTCAAAAAATGGCCCTCAGTTGAGCAGAACATGGTCTAGTCCGTGTTTCAGTCACCTTGCAGAGTCAAAGCATGGGGTAGACCCCAGCATGTCCGATAGCCAAGGGTCCAGCAGTGCCAAAGTCTGAGGGGTGTGTAGCCTTTGGCCAAGCTGAAGTGCAGGCGTCAGCAGATGCCCCTACAGTCTCTGAAAAGTCGCCAGGGGAAGTCCTTAGCGTGGTAGGCCTCGCGGCAAGGGTCAAATGAGGTGTCGAGGGCCTGCAGAAGTCAAAGAGTAGGCCCATGTAACCTGGATAACCAGGGGGGGCAGTCCTTAGCATGGTACGCCTGGTGTCAAGGTCAAATGAGGTCTCAAGGGGCCTCAAGGGGCCTCCATAAGCGAAAGAGTAGGCCCATGTAACCTGGATAACCAGGGGGGGTAGTCCGTACCGTGGTAGGCCTAGTGTCAAGGGTCAAATGAGGTGTAAAGGGGCCTCCATAAGTCAAAGAGTAGGCCCACGTAATCTGGATAACCAGACAGAGGAGTCTCCAGGGGAAGTCCGTAGCGTGGTAGGCCTGGCGTCAAGGGTCAAATGAGGTGTGGAGGGCCTCCAGAACGGTCAAATGAGGTATCGAGGGCCTCCCGAAGTGAAAGAGTAGGCCCTAGGAAAACCAAAAGTCCCATGTAACCTGGATACAGAAGTCAAAGAGAGAGTCTAATTCAGGCAGAATAATTTGACTTGACATTTTGGCATTTCATTTGACAAAAAATGCTATTAAGTCCAAAAACTTTTGAAACTGTCAAAGATTTCTCAGGAGCGGATCACAGCCACAGATCTCAGTGCAGTTTCCAGAAGCATCGGCATTGGCCTGCTGGGTCCAGGCACACGCTGGCTGCAACAAAACCTCGGCTGTTTGGATTGAGAAGCCTCAGCCATCCAAGGCGGCAACCTGAGGCAGGCCGGGCCAAGCCAAGGCCTGCCACAGTTCATTCATGCATTCATTAAGTGTGCCTTGCACTGTTTGCCGGCGGGAGCACTGCTGCTCAAGTTCTAGCACTGGAAGAAGGCACACACACACACACACACACACACACACAGAGAGAGAGAGAGAGAGAGAGAGAGAGAGAGAGAGAGAGAGAGAGAGAGAGAGAGAGAGAGAGAGAGAGCCAGTAGGAGGTGCTGATCTACCATAGATGTGAGGGTGAGAAGAAGGGAGATGTGAGGTAAAGTCCACAGCTTGGGGGTGAGAGACGAAGCTATCCTGGAGACTTCAGCCATAACTGCTGCAGAGAAGGCCTGTAGTTCCAGATTCTCTACTGGCGCTGGCGGATCAGCACTTTACTGGCTATGGCGGATCATTCTTCATCCGAGACTCGGAGGTGGTGTGGGGAACTAGAGTTCATCTGGCACCGTACAGAGGATGGTCTAAGGTGGAGACTGGAAGGAGGAGGTAACTATCATAGAAGAGCGGCAAGAAGTAGGGTGAGTGAGGAAGCTTACCTGTCAGCCAGCGGCCATAGCTCTCTGTAGAAGAAGACTCCCACCAGGTGAGCGAGAGCGGCTCTTCTCTGCTGCGAGTCTTCTTCTACAGTTACCTATGGCCGCTGGCCTCCCACCGGTAAGAGTGTGGCACTGGTGATGCGGAAGCCAAGCGATCACAAGGAAGGGCACCGTAGATTCAGGGTGGCAATGATCTTGGAGCTATGGCTATGGCTATGGCGCCCTTCCTTACGGCGCCATAGCTGCCGTCTTCACCCAAATAGAATGCCCGGTCATTATCGGTGCATCTGGACCGAAAGTTGTGCCAAATACAGCTATAATGACGGGGCATTCTATTGAGGTGAAGACAGTAGCCCAGCCATGGGGTCAGAATTAAAGACTAGACCCCCGTGATGTTTCAGAGAACGACGTTATCATTTCGAGTTGGAGCACGGCACCGACGCTACCATCTCCGTATGAAAAACAATTCCAGGCTACCATGGCTGTATCTAGACTGAAAGGTGGCCCAAATGCAGCTATATTGATCGGGGGTTCTATTTGGGTGAAGACGGTGGGCTGGGATAGGCCAGCGCTGTAGAGAAGTCAACTGGGGGAGGTGATATTGGGTGTTGGCTTGGCGGTGAAGGTCTGAAGGGATTTACAAGCTACGCGATGATGTATTGAGGCCATGCCGCCATAGTCACACAAGCACTTTTCTAAATGAATCTGACTGCAATTACGGCCAGACCTGGATGCATCTGACTGCAATCACGTCCAGAGCTGAGCCGGAAAAAAAAAAGTCCTTGTGTGAGTAATGCTCTGAGGTGGCGAGAAGGAATTGCATGGCATGGAAGAAGAGGGAGAAAAACTTGAAGAAGTTATTTCAGTCTTGTTTTTTTTCATTGTTGAGATAGTTTTCATGCTTTTTCTCTTCTTCTCCATGCTGTCCACTTAGGCCCTACCCACACCACACTCGTGAAACATCGGAAACGACAGTAAAAAACTGAGTGCATCTTCCCACAGAAGCTGGCAAGGTACATACATCCATTACTATTCATAGGAACGCTTGTACCTTGCCAGCTGCTGTAGGAAGATGCACTCGTTTTTTTTTTGTTTTTTTTTTTTTCATTTCGTGAGTAGTTTGGCGGGCCCTTGTTCTTTGATGTCTCCATTTGTCCTTTGAGCTTTTTTTTTTTTTTTTTTTTTTTTTTTTTAAAACAATGGCAGCCAAATGTCATATGATCCAGGCACTGCGGCCTGATTCATATGTGAGTTCATGCCATGCGAGATTTGAGCATGAGCTTCTGAAGTTGGATTCTCTTTTTTTTAAGTTTTTTAAACTTTTTTTGTTTTTTTCATCCAAGTTACCCAACCCATTTATCGACTTATGCATGTCATCCTTGTACAGAGGCCATGCCTACCATCTTCTCTGTATCGTCCCAATTTTAACGGATGCCCCAAGGAAGTTGGGTTCACTGCAACAGAGACAAAAAGGAGTTGAAAAAAAAAAGAGAAGAGAGGAAGAGAGGACTCAGAGGTGTGAAGCTAACAGAGGAAGGAAGTATGTTTCGTTCTTTAAACTTCTTTTCTGTTCTTCGTGTTGTTTTCGTCCTTGTTTCTTGTACAGGCAAGGCAGCTGTGAGGCAAATGTTCCTCAACGCAGCAATCGCCAAGGCTGGGGGAGATGTCAGCAAAGGCAAGCAGCTTAACCAAGCCTTTGGATCTTCGGCACAGGTATGGATGGTACCTGTTTATCAGTATCTTTGGGGGGGGAAAGAAAGGAAAAAAGGGAGGTTTGCTATGGTACTGTTTAGCGGTATCGGGTCATGTGTGTCCATTTTCTTTTTCCATGTCTGTCTGTCCTCGGACGGTTGGCCAGTCAGGCAGGCGGGGGGATCGTCAGGTCGATCATCTGCCAGTGGTCGGTCGGGCAGGCATGTGGGCCAGTGTATGGGCCGGTCGGTTGGTCGGTTGGTTGGTCGGTTGGTTGGCCGGACGAGCGGTCGCCCGGTCGGTCCGTCTGTCCACTCTTCCTGTCTGGCTGCCTGCCTACCTGCTTGGTTGTCATTGTTTCTGTTAAATCTTTTTCCTCTCTCCTCCTTTTTGTTTTGCATCTTCTCTGTCTCCTTGTTGCTCCTTCCTCTCTCCTTCGTTCAGTACGTACTCTGTCTTCTCGCCGCTCTCTCCTTTGCTTCCTTCCTTTCCATCCTTCCACTCATTCCTTTCCCAAAAAAAAACGAAAAAAAAAAAGGACCATTTCTCGATTTATGCATGTCATCCTTGCGCAGCAGCCATGCTAATTTTCTTTCTCCGTATCGCGCCAATTTTACGGATGTCCCGAAGGTCAGTCACTCCTTCCTTTCTTGCCTTCATTTTGATAACGCACAATTTCAATGTGGTTCATGCTGTCTGTCCTTTTGGCCATTTTTATGATTTTTTGGCAAAGTCTGTTCTTTCCTTTTTTTTTTTTTTTTAATGGCCAATTTGGATCATTTGATTCATTTCTCGATTTATGTGTGTCATCCTTGCGCAGGGGCCATTTGCTAATTCACCCTTCTCGGATATCATTCCAATTTTAACGGATCTCCCGAAGGACAAAAAAAAAAAGTCTGTTCTTTCTTCCTTTTTTTTTTTTTTTTTTTTTTTTTTTTTGATTGAAACAGGTCCTTATGGTCCTGGCTCCGTATCCATTCTGGAGAGCGGCAGTCCAGTTCCTTTTTATGTTTTTTGTTACTTTTTGCGGCAGTCCGGTTCCAATTCCTTTTTCTTTTTCTTTTTTTTAATTAGTCCAGTTCCTATTCCACCGGCAAGTCGGAATGAAATCTTACATCATGAACACCACCCTCACGCTTCCTTCCGTCTGGGCGAAGGATGCCTGACCGGCATTGATTGCTCCGATACCAGAGGATTGACGGTCAGCTTGCCTTCCATTTGCCTTTCCTCTCAGGGCATACTCACACAAGGACTTTTCTAAATGTATCTGACTGCATTCACGGCCCGACCCAGATGAATCTGACAGATTCTGACTGCAATTGCGTCCACAGCTTAGAGCAAAAGGTCCCTAGTGTGAGTATGCCCTCAGGTGCGCTTCCGCTGTCTGAAGCTGCCAAATTTGCTTCCTTTCCGTCTGGGCGAAGAACAAGAAAGATAAGGCGGCGGCAAAGTCTGTTCTTGTAGCTGATAAGAAATTACTTAATTAGAAATGTGAGATTATCTGACAATATATATTATATACTGTCACAGCCGTTAAAAAAAAAAAAAAAAAAACTGTCACAGACAACTGACCAGTGAAACAGAGGCACAACCGCCGATTCAATTTATTATTTATCTTATCGACGGCGCTGGGCGTCCAAAAATTTCATAGGCAACGAGTTTTTTTTTCAGCAAGGCTGGGGCCGTGTACTGGCTGGCGGCTTAAGGACAAGAAACGGGGGGGGTTGTGGAAGTTTGTTTCCCCAAGTTTCGCCGGGTCATCAGTCTGCCACATATCAGGCTGAACCCTCAACAGTGCGCAGAGTCTGCTGACAGATTGTTCTGTGAGTGATAATCCTCACATTTAATTCTTGTTCCTTACTTTGTTCGGTCTCCCCCACTGCCATGCCAGTTTGAGTAGCAGGTGCGCCGCCTTCACCCCCACGGAGTTGTCTCAGAAGGGCCAGACCCTGTGTGTCCAGGGTTCTGGTCTGCTTCCCTTGTAGCTTACTACCGTCTTCACCCGAATAGAACGCCCGGTCATTATAGCTGCATTTGACCCAACTTTCAGCCCAGATGCAGCGATAATGACCGGGCGTTCTATTCGGGTAAAGACGGTAGCTGTTTGTGCTTATATATATCATTGGGTCAATTTTGGTGGGCCCATTCTGGGGTCCAATGTGCTTGAAGAATTTGTCCCATTTCTGGTGTCATCTCGCTCAGACCTGGTTGAAGCGCGTCCTCGAATGAACCCTGCCGTGCAGGTACTTTGTGTGCTGGTAGGTGTAAGCGTTCTTTTCTACAGGCCCCATGGGTAGACTCTTCATGGCCCCCAAACTTACCCAGTGACAGAGCACTTCCTAATCGAGACAGCAGGGATCGGTCTCTCTGATCACAGAAATCATTCTCACATCTGATGAACAGAATCTGTTGAAAATATCCAACCTCGGCTATAAGGGCTTTTCCAGTCACGATAAGGAACTGGACCCCGCCTGTGCCTCTGACGACAGCGGACGAGAGAAGAGAATCAGGTAATGTGAAACCATTTCTGGCCCTGGGTGGAATTTCGCTTCACACCTCTCAGTGTTCAGCGGGCTATTTCGGCAGATCGTCAACAGATTTCCCCGGTTCTGAGATACATTAATGACCTACCCGAATTACCTCCCGCCCTGCCCCCTCCGCCCCTAAAAGGGATTACACGCTGCTGGTAGCACCGGACCGGGATCCAAAATGATTCCCTTCCCACTCAGTGTCACTGGTCATTTTCAGAAGGGGCCAAGAATTTCTCGGTCCCGGTCAGCCATACTACCCGGTAGGGATCGGTGGTGGTATGCCTGTAAAGTAAGGGTATGCCTGTGCGCATATGTTCAATGCCCAAACCTTCATAATGACCCTATGGGCCTATGGGCAATTCAGGGGAAGCTTGCAACTATGGCCCTTGGCTGGGGAAACAGTTGAGAGTAAAACACTCCGACGAATTTTACAGACGAAAAAAAAAAAAAAAGGTTATAGTCTTTATAGACTTATATTGAAAATAAAGAATTCCCTTTCTTTCTAAATATTGACAAATTGTTTAACTTTTTTTGTTATTTCAAAATCCTCTCATTATCGGAACTCTGTGCTAAGTTTCTTTTTTTTTTCGTTCCCTTCTTTTTAATGACCTTTTTCATTACAGTGGGGTCAATTCAATAAGGCATTTGGACGGACAGATGCCACAGAAGCAGATCCGGCTAACAGGGTGCCCGCTCCTGATTCTTCACCAGCAGAATGGAAGGAGAAGTTTGCTGCAGTTGGGCTTAAACCGAGACAGGTACTTCACTGTCCTCCTCCTCCTCCTCTTCCTCCTCCTACTCCTCCTCCTCCTGTGATTGCTCCTGCTGTTTGGGCTTCTTCGTTTGCCCTCTTTCCCTTCCTTCCCTCCTTCCTTTCCTTCCTTCCGTCCTTCCCCCTCCCTCCCTCCCTCCCTCCCTCCCTCCCTCCCACC
>BFEA01000043.1:1947006-1965844 GCA_003427395.1 Chara braunii
GAGAGAGAGAGAGAGAGAGAGAGAGAGAGAGAGAGAGAGAGAGAGAGAGAGAGAGAGAGAGAGAGAGAGAGAGGCTGATAAAATGATTGAGCCCTTTTTAAAGGTTTGTACGTGTACTTGGTGTGCTATTTTTCAATCAAGCCAAAGCCCGCTTTGTTTTCTGAGATGTTTACCCCTCTCCGCTGCTGACTGGATTGCTATGTCTTGTTGTCTGCAGCTCATAGGAGAAAATGAAAATTTGAAAATCCCACCTGTGGCAATCCCATCATTGACACAACTGACCAATTTGGTCATTAAGAAAGATTTTTTAGCCACAGATCCATTTTGCGGTGTTAATGTTTTTTTCCCCCTTCACGAGGAACCTGTTCTGAGGGTGACACAAGAGACGGTCCTGTGAGACGTTCTGAGAAAGCTCAGAATGATACAGGAGGGTGACACACACAAACTGAGAAATAGTCCAGCTCTCTACTTGGGAAAAAACTTCAAAAAAGCACACTTCAGAAAAATGGAAAACTTTCAAAACAAAAAGCATAACGAAAGACGACTGAACTGAGCAGTTGGAAATTGGAATCAATCCAAAAACACAAGCAACACATCATTTCCAGTTCCTACCGTCTTCACCCGAATAGAACGCCCGGTCATTATAGCCGTATTTGGTGCCATTTTCTGTCCAGATATGGCTATAATGACCGGGCGTTCTATTCGGGTGAAGATTGTAGTCAGCTTTTGGAGAGTGGAAACAACACTCAGTCTTCCATTGCACACATGAAAAATAGTGCGTACAGATTCTTCTTTGGCATTTGAATTTCGTTCCTCCGTTTTTTTTTCCCTTCTTTCTCTTTTTCTTTACTTAGAACCTATTGGTTCTGGCTCCAGCCATTCTGGTGAGCAACAGTCCGGTTCCTTTTCCCCTGGCAAGTCAATAAATAGTACAAGGATGACTCACGCATGCTCCTCCCCATTACGGTTGAGAGGCCCAAGTGGACGGCATTGATTACATCCGGAAGGAAGGATGTACCACCCCCCACCTGTGCCTAAGTTAGTTGGCATAGCTGCTCCTTGGTGTGTGTTTGTGGTGTCTAGTAGAGCTTGTGTATGCCACTACTTACTCCTCTCAGCTATATTGCTGTCAGATTTGCGTGCGAGTCTCGAGCGAGCGGCGACTGTTGGTCCGTGATAGTTTCGCTAATAGTCCCAAATTTTGAGGTTTTTCCTACCTCCAGGAGTGTCTGTGGGCATGGACTATCCGTGCTTCTACCTGATTGATGCAGTTGACCATGTCCTCTAGTCTGGATCTGCCTGTTTCTATCCTTTCAAGTTTTAAGTCTATTCCTGTGTCTATTCGGCCTAAAACCCTAAACCCTCTATAGCATTCTAACTGCCTGGGTCTAGTTCTAGCATGGGCTATAACTGTCGGTCTGATGACCGGGTAAAAGTTGGCTGGCTTGTTTGTCTCTGTGTTCCCTAAACCTGTTAACCCTGGGTTCGTTATGCTTTTACTGATTTTGAGCCCTAGCTCCTGTATGCCCCTATTTAACGGATCTGTTCTTTACTGTGTTTACTGTTTCCCTTTCTCTAGATCGTCTGATCCTGAGTGTTGGTTTCTTTTCCTGAAAAGAACTGCTAGTTAACAGATTGCCTCTGTTTGTAGTTTGGCTCCTGGTTCATTTTGTGCCTCTAGCCGCTGTGATATTTTGCGATCATCTAGGCCCCGTGGGTGTTTGGTTTTACGGTCCCTGTTTTTCCCGTTTCCCTGTGTCCCTCTTACTTTCTTAATACTCTTCCGCCTCGAATGAATCTTCCTCCTTTCATTCCTCTGTGTTCTGTTGCTCTGTGTCCCACTCACAAAATTTTTTGGTATCTGTCTTTTTATGTCCCCTTTCATTCCTCATCGCTTGTTGTCCTCTGGCTCCCTAGTGTTCCCTTGCATCTAGATCGCCATGTGACCCATCGTGCCGCTCTTCATAGTAGGTCTGCTATAGTTCTTTCTTTTTCTGACAGGCGGAACCCTCCCTGTCTCTCGCTGAGAGTAGGTAGTTGGCTTGCTCTGGGTACGGGTTCGAGGAAATGTTAGACCAGTAAGCCTTGGCTGATTCCCATAGTGCAGTTGCGTGAGTACACTCTATCAAGCAGCGAACGAGGGACTCTACTTTTTGTTTTTTCGGCAGATTTTGCAGTGGGACGACTGTTCCGTCCTTTGGTCTTCCTTTCTGCGTGAGTCTAGCCATTCATTGGCTGGGACTGCCCAGTAAAGAATCAGCCACTGTAGCCATTCATTGGCTGGGACCGCCCAGAGCATGGAGAAACTGAACCAACTGTTGATGTAGTACTCCTAAGGAATTTCGGACGTCCATCCGTGATCTTCTCCTAGATGTTTGATCCATCTTTTTGAGATGACTGGGCGTGGGTCTTCTGTCTTGTTCCTTGTTTTGTACCCTATCTTTGCTTCATAGTCCTGTAGATTGATTAGTTTTCTTGCTCTTCCCCTGCCCAGTATGATAAAGCATCCCCACTCCACTGGATCCGCCTCTTAACTGACTGATGTCTTTATCTGGTCTGAACATCAGCAGTTTATTGGATTTGTGACCACTACCTTGGGCTTCTTTTTTCTTTTTTTGATGCCATGTTCTAACTTTCCTTGTGTTTTCTAGGTTAAATTCTAGCGTTATTAACGTATTATGCTCTCTTCTTCGATTTCTACTATTGACTTGTGTTTATTTATTAACTCATGTACCTCGAACTCTGTGGTGTCTCCTTGGGTGCCTACTTTCTTCAGGAATTTGAGGGCTACTGAGGGTGTTGATTATTGCTTGTCTGTTGCCCAGTCTCCTACTTCCCATTTGGTTTCACTCTTCAGTAGTTCTCTCCATTCTAACAGTATGTTATCTATCATTTCCTATAGATTCTTTTCAAGGTTGTGGGCTCCCTTGAGTTGATGTCTCCGTTCTGTGGTCGTTTTCCATCTTCGCTCTTCATCCAACCACATGTGAACTATTTTCCATATTCCCTTCTCTATCCACTTTCTCCATCTCCTACCTCTAGCTGATAAGGGCCATGGCGTGTCATTTCCGTCCCTAATGAGGGGGTTTCCAAAGAGGGGTTGCCTCAGCACTTCTTCTTCTTTTTTTTGCTTCCTGACCTTTTCAGGGAGTGCTTCTCTCCAGTGCTTGATTAGTGTTCTCCAGTGTCTGCTAGGGGGTCCTTGTTGGTTTGATGGTTGCTGTTTGTTCTGCCACTTTCCGTCCTTGGGGTCGATGACGCGTTCATTAGCCAGTGGTATCCCTCTATTTGGGGGTCTAATTGGAAAGGCACTAGGTTACGAATCTGGTAGAGTGCCATGTCGTGCCAGGGAAGTTCTTTGTGTAGGAGTATTCTTATTATCCATTTCGATTGTAAAGCTTCGTACTCACTCGCCGGGCTTAGCAGTCCTAGGCCTCCCTTTTTTACAGGTCTGTTTATGTACTTCCATGCCACTTTCGAGATATACTTGTCCTTGGCTGCATCTCCTGTCCATAGGTATGCCCCTGCCTTTTTCTTCAGTGTTGATATGAATTTGGGGGGAAGGTCCCATAAGGAAGATATGTACCATCCTATGGAGAAGATCGATGTGTTTAGGGCTAAGTCTCTACCTTGGAATGAGGTATTAAATTTCTGCCATTCTGACATCCTGTTTACCACTTTTGCTAGTATGTCCGGGCTTGTGCTTTCGCTTACGCCTTCCGCTGATACTGTGATTCCCAGGAATCTCATAGGTTTCTGGTTGTTTATCCATTCCAGGCCTTGCGTGTCCGTGGAGGCTTGGTGGGTGGGTTGTGAGGATAACTGCCATCCTACTGTCTTTGACCAGTTACTCTTCATTTCTGACGCTAACTGGAAGGCTTGCATTGCTCTTGTTAAGGCCTGAAATGAAGCTTTTGTGGCTCTTAGTATGACTGTGAGGTCGTTCGCGAACAGCATAACAATGGGTAAAGAGATATATACCTGTCTGAGCTCTCCAAAGTGAGTCTATCTATCGATTGGTCTTTGCGTAGGGAAGGTTGTTATTGCTGCCATCATGAGAAGAAAGATTGGTGCTGCTAGCGGGTCTTCCTGTCGTACTCACCTAGTCATTCTATACGTTTCTAATAGGTGCCCATTTACTTGTACTAAACCTTGTGCATCCTCGTACAATACCTTTACCCATCTTCTAAATTTTGGGCCAATGCCCATCTTTTCTATGCGAAGCTGTAGAAAATCCCAGTTTACTTGGTCATATGTTTTTTCAAAGTCGAAAAAGAGTATGGCTGCCTGCAGTCTTTTGTCTCTAATCAATTTAGTGGCTTCATTTAGAGAGCTTTAGACAAACTATGTTGTCTAGGATATATCTACCTGGGATGAAACGTGTTTTATCTATGTGAAAACATTTGTCTGTCACATTCTTTATGCAGTTGGCTAGGTTTTTGCAAGGATTGTATATGCTATTGGTAGTAGGGTAATAGGTCTATTGTTCCTAATGTCTTCTCGTTCACCCTTCTTGTAAAGAAGAGCAACTACTCATGTGCTTATTTCTTCTCCCAATGTCCCTCTTTCAAAATATTTTTGAAATAACTTAAATAGGCATCCACCCATCACTTGCCAGATTTTTGTTCATAATTCTTTGGTCAGTCTGTGTTTTCCCGACACTTTGTTGGGTTGCATACTTCTCAGTGTTTCATAGAGTTCTTGCTTCGTAATGTGTTTGTCTAAGTAAATCACTGTTTCTGGTTGTATACTCACGTCTAGGTGTTTTAGGAACTTACCTCTTGACGTAGTTACCTCTGTTTGGTTAGACTGTGCTGCTCTCAACGTACATAAATCTTGATAAAAGTTTGTTGATATTTTAAGGACTCCTTTTTGGTTGGTCAGTACGAAGCCCTGATTGTTTTCGAGTCCTATAATTCAACTGTTTCTACAATTTGATTTTATTTTCTGAAAGTACTTAGTCATGGTTTCATTGCTTTCCCAGTCTTTCACTCTGGCCCTTATGGTTAGTCCTTGCCTGTTCCAATCTGCCCATCTACTGAATTCTTCTCTTGCTTCTGCTGATAGTTGTTCATACATGAGCGCCCCTGGGTTGTTTATTGGATTGAATTTAGTTATCTCCACTACCGCTTCTAGCATCTCTTGTCTTGCTTTCCTTTTTCTGGCTTCTATCCGGGATGCTTTGTTCTCCCAAATGTTAACTGTCTGGATCGCTTTCGGAAGGTTGTTTAGGATATCTGCGTTATTTTCTTCTTGTTTGTGGGCTTCCCAAACTTGTTTGGTCCCTTTTTTGAAATGAAGTAATCAAGGAGTTGTTCAATTTAAAGAAGCTCTTACCCGGTGTGTTATATAAGAGAATGTTAGGTCCAGTCCTATTTGACTACGGTCAAAACCCCCATAGTAGGGAGCTTAAACATTGTTGCCCTTTTGACTATTCCTTCTAGCGTTTCAAAGGTAAGGAAGTAGTCTATTCTAGAGAACGAGTTTTTTTCTTAACCCAAAAACAAAGGATATTTTGTGTGGGTTCCTTAAGTTCTTTTCCATGAGGAATTCTACCATTAATGGGCTTCTGGCTATTTTGTTGATTCCCTACCATGTGAAATTCTATCTAGGGTTGGTTATAATGTGATGTTCCAGTCCCCTTCTAAAATTATGCATTTGTGGTCACAACATTCCTTCTTTATTCTTACTAGGATCGATCTTCTTTGTGCATTTGTGTTTGGTGCATAGATGTTGAGTAAGGAGAACTTTTTTTCCCTGTATGAGAAGTTCATTCTTGTCCATCGGCCTTCTTGCAGATCTTTCATGGACTCTTGTATTATCAGCAGTTGGGAGGCGTCTGCCTTCTCATGTACTATTGTTAATACTCCTGTTGAGGCTGCGATGGGGCTGGCCGCCCAGTGTGCATGCTTGATATGTTTCAGTCTTCTTAGAATTCCCAAGGTCTGTTGTGGTCCGGTGTGTTTCTTGAACGCATAGGATATTTGGGGCCCTATTGTCCAACCTGCCTGTCATGCCCACAAAGCTGTGCCATTTTGTTGGTGTTGACAAGATGGTTGCCAACCCCCTTACATTCCATGATCTGATTTCTAGTTGTCCTCTATCCCTGTTACTGGCCTTGGCGCTCTGGCAGCCACATTACCTTGGGCTACCCGCCCTGAATTTTGAACTTGAGAATATTGATTTTTTATTTTTTCCATGAATATGCAGTATTATGTGTCATTTATCTACATAGTTGGACAACCTTCTGCTCATTTTTCTACTTTTATTTTTCGAAGTCATTGTGAGTTGTAAAGACTTGCAGGCTTGCATGACATTCGGGTTTGCAGCCTTGCAGGCCTACAAGCTTGCAAGCTTGCAGGCTTGCAAGCTTGTAAACTTGAAGGTGTGTAGGCTTGCATGCCTACTGGATTACAGCTTCTAGGCTTTGCAGGCTTTTAACCGATGATTTTCACTTTCAAGATTGACGTTTTTTCACTTTGTTGTGCCACTATGACTGACTAGTTATCTTCTTTGCTGATTGTTTCCTTCTATTTGCAGGTGGATCTTATCACAACTTTGACAAAGATTTGTGTTTTGGGTCAAAGTATTAATTATGAGGCATACACTTTCAAAATTCCAGTGAAATTGAGGCTTTAAGAAGCCTTAACTTTGAAGTCTCGTTATATACTCACAAACTAGGGACTTTTCCAGAGACAAATCTTTGGATGCAATTGCTGTTGGAAGTTCAGATATGTCCAGGTTCATATGTAATTGTTACAGCCAGATGCACCCAGGAAGTGTTAGTTCAAGGATTCTCTAAGTCTCATAAAGGCAAGCACACTTAGCTGAAATAGTGTCATGCAACAACATCGATAACTCTGACGAAGTTCAAAAGATGTATTTTTTTATAGTGCAAAGTTTGATGTTCGTGGCTTAACTATGGCAAAAGAAGTTCAAAAGTTGTAACTCTTCGAGAGCGATGTGCACTGCAGTTCAAAGTTAAAACTTTTCTTATGCTTGACCATGTATGAAGGTTTTTATAGCAATGGTTTCAATGTTTTAAACCATAACATGCGTCGGTAACTTCCGCCAAAAAGTAACTTTTTCAAGAGCAAAGATGAAATGTTGTACCTCTTCGGTGGCAAAAGAAACTCAGAAGTCGCAATTTTTCTGAAGCAATTAGCATTGTTGTCAGAAGTTACAACTTTCCTTGTAGTTGGCCATGTATTAAGCAACTTTGTAGAGTAGTGGTTTCTTTTTTTCCAACTTTTCTTTGCTTTTCTGAACTGGTTCAAAGTTTTAAGTCTAAACCTTGAAAGTTATGACTTTCGCAACCCCAATGGTGGGAATAGTACACTTGAAGTTAATGACTTCTCTTGACCAATGTTTTGAGTTTCAGGCGTTGGTTCAATGGTTTATATTTTGTGTAGGAATTCAAACTCAAACATCATGGTTTTCTTCCTACCTCCAAAGTTACAACAATTCTGAACAATACTAGCTCACGTCAGTAGTTAGCGACTTTGTTTCTTTTCTTTCAAAGCCACAAAATTTGTTACGATTGTGCCTTAACTTTCAACCAGAATATCCCTTCTCCTTTCCTCTTACTTCGTTAGCGATGCAAAGTTCTAATCTTTAAAAAGTTTTGTTTTTTTACGAGCATACTGGAACTTCAACTTTCTTCACCAAAGCGCGCTCCAAACTATAACAATTTTTCTTAAGTTCGAATAGAAATATAGTCCCACCTCTTTTCTGGCTCCCTAAAGAACCCCCACAAGTGGTTAACCTGGGCATCAGGAAGTACAATATTAGGATAGGAACGATGAGGCATTACAGGCTCTTTTTCTTTTGATTCTTTGTTTTTATTTTTTTTCTTTAGCGTTTACGGACTGCACAAGTTAAGATTTTGACTTCTCGACAACTTTTGTGTATTGGTGTGCTCTACGCTTTGTGAGTGTACCATGAGTTTGTTTCGGAGTTATTAGAGTTAGATACAAGGAACAAACTTGTCCCATCAAGGAAATATACTTGTTTCATCAGGAGTCATGCTGCTTACCTGAAGATTGTTTTTTCCGCGTATCTACTTTTGCATATTAGTTCTCATTTTTATTGGAATGCTCTGCTCCAAAGAGCCTGCATACGGTTCTTATTGTTCTTTTCTTGCTCATGAACCCTAATCTCACGAGATCCTCCATCCTTCTCTTCTCTAGAGAGAAGGCCCTGCCAGTGTGTTATGCCCTCCCCTTGTCACTCTCCCTCTTTATCTCAATGGTGCATCCTCCTTGTCTCCAACATCTTCATCCCTCACCGCTTTTCCCCTCTCTTTTTTCTTCCTTCCCTCATGGTTTTTCCCCTCTCCCTTGTCGCCTCCACTCCCTTCTAATAGCCGGCATGTGTGTGCTCTTTTATGCATCACACCTTCACACACCACACACAGACACACACTTGCACGCACGTGCACGCACTCCTACACACGCAAACACACCACAGACACATGCCCATACACACGCATATACACACACCCTCAAGGACACGTGACGATGTGAGCGCCCAATGTCACGCATGCCACCCTCACCCCCACTATTGTTATCTTCCCCTTTGTCGACTTTCCCCCTCTCGTCTTTCTCCATCTTCGCTGATGCTGATCTCCAATCTCTGTATTTCGATTAGAATGAAGAAGTTGCGTAGTGGTAGCGCCTTGCGCGTGGAAAAGCTACAACGAAACCCTCTTGATGCGACCGACCTCGCTGAGCCTTTTTGGTAGGGGAAACGATGTTGAACTTGGTGAGGATAACGAAGTCGACACAAAAGCTTTCCGGTATAGAAAACATTGTAAACCTCCTAAAAGGGTCTTCGATATCGAAATGAAATCATACTCAAGAAACAAGGTAAATAAAAAAAAACAAAATATATTATACTTCAAATCGAATAAACCGGAAAAAAACACACTAATTCAGTGAGTGAATCATCAATTCAATCAAATTGAATTATATATGTTTTATGGTTGTTATTGTATCGCCATAAGGCCCAATGAACACATACTAATGGACTTGCGGCCACAAAGTGGGAGACTAGAGCTCCAGTGGGAAACCCAAACCCGGCGTGTGTGCAAGCTTCTTCTACGTGCACCATGTCCCCCCTCCCTATGTCACCATTCCTTCTTTGTCTCCTCCTCGTCTGTATCATTGTGCCAAGATGCGAGGGTAGGATGTTGTTCCAAGCATCACACTTGAACTTCATTGAGATAGCATTTTGAGTCACTTGAGATCTATACAGATATCATTCGCTATTGGACAGGGTTTGTGATTTTCCTATCACCGGCTCTGTCACTACCGCTTTGGTCTCATCTTGTCCTTCTCTCCAGTCAGGGTTCATAAAGCGTCGTGCATTGATGTTAGTACCGCTCTACTCTATCGCCCAACTTTTCTCCTTCTGCCTCATTGGTCGCACTAGTCAGGTTTCATGAAACGTAGTGAGTTTCTTTCTGGGTTGTCATGAGTCTCTACTAGTATTGCTGTATCATTCACCTTTCAATCTGTTTTATTTTTTCGACTCTTTCATTGAAACTTATCAAATGTTATGAGGGTGTCATGAGTTCTCATGATTCGGTGTTGATCCAGCAGTTGGTAGTAACCTCTTTGTGGATGATGAGCTCAATCTCTGTGTGGATGTACGTTGTGGTTGTAAGGAACGCCGTTAGCAACTACTATCAATTTTCATTGTCTCTTATCAAACGCACGAGCAATCCTAATCTATGCTTCTGTCTGTCGAGTATCAGCATACAACTAGAACGCATGCTAGCATGAGTGTTCAAGCATACACGTACTTGTACAACCACAGGTGCATGACCTTGGCCTCTATGACCACAAGTTTTACTAATTTGGACACCTTTTCCCCCCACAACCCCACCTCGTGCAATCAACCTTTCTAAAAATTTATTATTTGCCTGCACCCATTGCAACCTTGATGCCAACTTGCCAACTCCGCCACGACTGTATCACATCCTTATCCCGTACAAATACCTAATATATATGTCAAACCTCGAAACTAGTATTGAGCCTTTAGACAATGTTTACGATTTTATTTCTAAGAGATACAATGTGATCACGTTCAACTTTCGCATCAACTATTATTACTTGTTGCATCGCGGATTGTGCTCATTCATGTTCTATCATTCATCACATCTTGAAATGTCAATATATGGTTGTCTTATTCAATTGAACAAGTTTTCAACCACAGGAGTTTGACAATTTATCAATTGCATAAATAAAATTATAAAAGAAAAGATGATGTTGTTAATTCATTCAGGGTTGACAATCATTTTTATCTCAACTGAAGCACTTTTTCTTTTTATAAGCAAAAAATGTATCCAATCTGCAAATGAGAACATCGTGATAAGTGATTGGTCACATATGAAAAGAAACAACAAAATTCCACCAGCATGTCATTTTGCAAACCATCAAGAGTACATCATTTTTACTTCTTTTGAATGTAATATAAGTTGAAAAAAAACATGCAAAGTATGTTATAACTCACAAAGTTACATCGTTCTCTTACTCAAGATTTGGGGCAAATTTGAATTACCTCAGATAATATAAATACAAAAAATTGTAATCTCCTTCACTTCAATGTCTTGCAGACACTAGCTTAACTGTTGTACTTATTCGATAGAAAATTTTATTTTTTTCATGAACTTCTTTACTTGGGTGATCTATTACTACTGTCAGGGTTGCCGACGTTCGAGATGGGCCAAACACCTGAACCCGAACGCCCGAACGTTCGGCACCCCCTCTCGAAGCGTTCAGTCGTTCAGCCGAACACGGATTAAGAATAATTAAAAAATAATAAATAAAAAAATCCAAAAAAATTAAAAAACAAATATGTTATGCAGAAGAATAAACTGAACAACATTTGCCTTAACATTATATCCACATTCTTTACCAAATTTGAAATAAAAATCAAATTCTAAAAATAAATAATAATAATAAAAAATTAAAAAAATGAAATAAGAATTAAATGCAATTTTTCTTTTTTTTTTGGCTCTGACGTATGCCATGAAAATTTATATATATATATCTTACATAATAGAGAATCTACAAATAAAGTTTGAAAAAATAATAAATTGTTTTATGCCCGAAATAAAAGAAAAACAAAAGGTCAAAAGAGAGAAAAAACAAATTTATGAGTGGGCAAGCAAGTTTTGACACTACCACCTTTGAGAATTTTTCATTTGTTTTTGGCTGAACAGAATGACTTCAAAATTAAGCGGGAGATACCTTACATCACAAAGAACTCAGGAAAAAAAAATCGGAAAATTTTAATAATATTTGGGTGCCAAAATATTTTTTGGTGTGTTCCGAACCCCTTCAAGTTCGGGCCCCGTACGGGGACCCGAACGCCCGAACGTTTGGGGGTCAGCTTAGGGGCCTCCGTATGTTCGGCCTGGCAACCCTGATCATCGTCATAAACTAGGTTACCAGTCGGACTGCCTAGGTTGCCTTAGACTTGCGCGGGTGGCTCGATCGGACAATGTCCTAAACAACAGAAAAACAAATATATTAAAAAAAACAATGTTATGCAGAATGGCAAATCAAACAACTTTTGGTTGAGGACCATTTATAGTTGAATCTATATTGTGAAATCAGTCTTGCAAATTCACACTCAAACATGCATGCAACAAATGAGAATAACTTGGCGCTGTGCACCCAACTCAAACTCGGAGATATGGTAGCTTGCAACTCAACTCAAATCCAAGTTTACTTCAGTTGACTATGRCGCTGGGCGCCCACACTTACACGTTCGACTCAGAGTTCACACGCAACTCGACTCCGGATCACCCTGGATACCATGCACGCCAACCACTGCACACACACATACACACTCWCTAACTGTCTATGGCTATGGCGTATGGCCACTAACAGCCAACTAGCCTATCACTAACTTCTGCCCACTTCGTCTTCARGCCATCTGCAGACCTCCCTTGCACAAGACGCCCGAGCAGCGCTTCCGCAGAGCTTCCACAGGAATGAATGAATGGCTGGACGCAGCCTCTTGATTTATACTTTTGTGTTGCATTGGTCTGCCTTGTATCCCTGGCCCATGATGCACACAGTCCCCCCCCCCGTGGTACTTGCTGGACCGGACTGGTACTTTCTAGACTTTCCCATGACTGCATAGTGACAACCCTACGACGCAGTGCAGTTGCACTGGGGTCCTACTATTTGCCCTTGCCACTTGTCCTCGTCTCCAACATGGGCTTGCTTTAGTCACACCACTTGACCACTTGCCAACCTTCTAGAAGGACTGCAGCTGGACTTCTACTCTATAGGTCTATGGATCAAATCCTGGCTACCTAAAGACCTACGACAGACCTACTTACCACTGGCGGTTCTACAGGTCGCAGGTTCAATTCTTCAAGTTGTCACAGATATTGTACACAGGTAAGTTGGGGAACTAGGGATCGAACCCTGGGTCCTACATCAGCTACTTCGAACTGGTGAATACCGTTTCAATTGAGCTGAAAGTAATTTAGACTAACACCAAATATGCTATATTACCCTCAGATAGTTTAGGCTAAGTGTAAATAAACTATACTAATGAATTTATTCTAAGTATAGGCAAATTATACCAAGTATAAATGATGCATACCGAATATAGGTAGATGATCGTATGTTATATTAAGTATAGGTAAGCAAAGAAGAAATAGCCAAATCATACTTTTATTCAGGGTAACCGGTGTTCGGGACGGGCCGAACGCCCGAACCCAAACGCCCGAACGTATGGGAGCCCTTGGGGATGCGTTCGGCCATTCGGGCCGAACGCGGACCCAAAAAATAAAATAAAAAAAAATATGAAAAAACGATTTGTTATGGAGAAACATAAATTAAACAAGATTTACCTGAGCGTTACATCTGAATTCCTTACTAAATTTGAAATAAAAATAAAATACGAAAAATAAATACTAATAATAAAAATAAATAAAAATAAAAAGAGAATTAAATTTAGTGAGTGCGCGAGCATGTTTTCGATAGCGCCATCTTTGGCGATTTTTCATTTTTGTTTGGCATAGCTAAATGCCCTGAAAATTTACAGATGTGTACTTCACATAATACAAAACCCAGTAAAAAAGTTTCAAAAAATAATAAAATTGTTTAGACCCCGAACTAAAGTGAAAACAAAAAGTAAAAAGTGAAAAACAATGTGGGCAAGCACGTTTTGACACCGCCATCTTTGGCGATTTTTAATTCTTATTTGGCGGATCCAAATAACTTGAAAATTTAAAGGCATGTACCTCACGTCCTAGAGAACTCACAAAAAAAACTTAAAAATATATATATATATATTTTTAAGCCCCAAAATAAGTTTTAGCGGAGGCCGAACGTCGTAGGGTTCGGACCCCGTACAGGACCCCGAACACCCGTACGTACGTAGGTCTGCCCGGGGACCTCTGTACGTACGGGTTGGTGTGAAGTGATCACAATTTTTACAAACATTTTATATTTAAGCATAAGATTATTTGCATTTTAGTATATTTGAATTATAATTAGAATAAAGCTAAGCTACTGACCGGGCTGCCCGGGTCAACTTGCTTTCCTGGGTGGCCTGACCGTGCAAGGAACCATATAGGTCCCCCCCCCCCCGAGAAAAAAAAAGAGTGAGAAAATAATGTTATGCAAAAAAATAAACGTTTTACTGACTGGGTTGTCTGGGTCACTTTGTTTTCCTAGGTGGCCTGACCGTGCAAGGAACCAAAAAGGTCCCAAAAAAAAAAAAAAAAAAAAAAAAAAAAAGTGAAAATTTTATGTTATGCAGAAAAAATAAACTTTTGCCTCAAGGTCACATTGAAATTTTTTACCCAATTTAAAATAAAAAGTACTTGGCAACTGGTCCCGAGCCACTCTGGTAGTGTAGGACCAAATAAATTAATAACAGGTGCAAATAGTATCGAATAGAATATGATCAAGGTTTAAAAAAAAAAATGGTCCTTCCTTGACTCACCATGACTGAAAATAGGCACAAACTTGTTTTTAAAAAGTCAATATGAAGTATGAAATTTATTATACACTCATCACATAGAGCAAAACAGTGAGGACAAATAACAAACACGACTGAGACCGTTATCTTCCTCTATTGACGCTTGTGACTAGAGAAAGTGAATCATCTCTTTACAGTGCGATGCACTCAATACATACAAGTTTTTTATTTCGAAAACTATCGTAACTTGCACCGGCATGTTTTTTAATTTTTTTTTATACATGGAAATTGACCATTTTCAAATTGAGTTTATCAGTTCTTTCATGCGTTGCAAATTTCAATAAACGACCATGAAGTCCTTTATTGCATTTTTCACTTGTACATTTGTACTGATGTATATGTATTTTTTGTTATTTTTTCAGTGATTGTTTCCATTTTCTCTTTTTGCATAAAACATTGATACATGGGTCTGTAGTTCCAACCTAAAACATAATCCCCTAATATGAAAATTCTTGATACATCCTTTAAACCACCAGTACCTTTCAGTTGCCCTTGTCGAACGTATCCGCGACCAGTTACCAATGTTGCAGTAGGGCAAGCCGAAGAAAAAGACTGCCTTTGCCATGAGGGCAAGATAATAATAATAATAATAAGATGAGGGGAGGGTGGGAGCTCCAGTTGGCAGTGGACATCAATAGTCAGATGAAACGCGCCTAAAACTGTCTCTTATACACATCTAGATGTGTATAAGAGACAGGCAGTAGGGCAAGCCGAAGAAAAAGACTGCCTTTGCCATGAGGGCAAGATAATAATAATAATAATAAGATGAGGGGAGGGTGGGAGCTCCAGTTGGCAGTGGACATCAATAGTCAGATGAAACGCGCCTAAAAAGCAAGCGAACCAAAACAACGGAAGAGGAAAATAATAAATAAATGAATAAATGGAAACGCGCCTGACACACGGAACAGAAGAAAAGTGAAACGGTACTCAACTACGGCCTCGCTGCGTTATCACCTAACCTACGAAATGATATTGAATCTTTCGATAGAACATGAAAAAATTCAATATCATTTCATTCGTTGGGTTCCTTGAGCGACGACGTGATTTGAGATCCAACTATCAGCAACAACGAGGGGCACGATGTCAGTGGTGATTCTTCACACACGAACGTATCTGCTGCCCGTGTTTCTTTTTTTTTTTGGGGGGGGGGGGCGTGCTCTAGGCTACCAGAGTGGCCCGGGTCCACTTGCCCAGCCGGGCCAAAGATAAAATAAAAAATATTTTTTAACTAAAATTTATATTTTAAATTTGGTAAAGAATTTCAATGTAACCCTGAGGCAAAAGTTGTTCAACTTATTTTTTTGCATAACATAGTTGTTTTTTGGATTTTTTGGAGTTTTTTTTTTTTTTTTTTTTTTTTTTGGCTGGGACCTTTCCTGGTCCTTGCACGGTCGGGCCGCCCGGGAAAATAGGGTGACCCGGGAGGCTTGACTGGTAGCCTAGGGTATGGTCATATTTCGTCGTTGTTTTTTTTTTTCGCGACTTTGCAGACAACAACAAAACAAAAAACGGTGGCAGACAGTTTGCTCTTCCCTTGTGCAGCCCGAAGTTGTGTCGATCCTATGGGGCCACCTTCTGGCATGCTTGGAGGTAAAGAAAAAGGTCGGCAAAGGTACTGGCGGTTTAAATCACCTCTCCCCCCATTACTTGAAAATTTTGAAAGGTTGGTAGTGTTGCTTTGGGAAAATAATTTCGCCCTACTAGAAGTAGCAAGTCTAAAGGACTTTATAAGAGTTAAAAATGCAAAAATATGTTAGTTTGTCACGAGAATTTAAATAGAGATATACAATGTTATACATATTATTTTTCGAAAATATTATCACGTAATTTATACGTACACTAGTGTTTTTCAATTTGTTTGCACATTCTTCTGAATGCGAAAAATCGTCAAAGTTCGTACACTTGTTTTTTGCAAACCACCAAAGACCTTTGGCTTATATGGGCCTCCCACTCCACTACCTCATTTGTACTGCAGCAGACTCACCAGAGTATTAGTTTCAAAGTACAGAGGAAAGTGTTGGTTTAGACCACAAGTCAATTTGAGCCTCTTCTTTCCAATGCACATTTTTATTATCTGTCAAAGGAAAAGCAACCGAAGAGGGCACAAAATTACTAGGCACTGCCAGTCTTTTTCGTCCACCACGCCCGATCAATGATTTTGCACCAGTTAACCAACGACATCAGGACAAGGTAGTTGGGAATTGTACTGCTATCTTAACCCGAAAAAAACCGTATGTACGTTGTATTCAACTTACATCTGAAAAAGCGGGTCCCTAGAAATCACTGGTTTGTTTCCAAATAGAACGTACGATCGATTGTAACATATGTACGTTGTATTCAAATTATGAAAATTTTTATTTAAAAAAAAAAAGGAAAAAAAATGTTATACAATAGTGCAATACAAACAACTTTTGCATGAGCATCATGTCGAAATTCACAATCAAATTCGAGAAAAAAATAAAACCAAGAATAAAAACATTCTTTTACGACAAGGACATCCTGTTTTCTAATTTCTTTAAAATTTTGAATTTTTAAAAATATCCAAAAAAATCCAAAAAAAACACTATGTTGTACAAAAGTGCAATACAAACAACTTTTGCTTGAGGGTCTTGGAAAAATTTCCAACTAAATTCGAGAAAATGAGGGTGGTACTATAGGGTTATGCAAAGTTGTGCCCTAATACTCGTTGTGTAACGTTGTATTTGTATATAACGTACGAACGTTTTTTTCGGGTTAAGACAACAGTGTGTTGTGAACCCTGGTCTGAAACTCCAATTGGAATGTAGTTGTGGATACGAGGTGCCACTTATCAATTTCCGTACTGTTCATTATTATTGTTTTTTCTTCAAGTCAGTTGTAATCTCTAAACTTTGGACCATTTCGTTATTTGCATTGTCAGCATCGTGTTGATCTTCTGTGTATTATGCCAGATGTCCCGAAGGGCAATTCCTTTTACATTTCGACTTTTGTCTAATTGTAATAAAAAAGTCTGCCATGGTGATATCGAACACGAAAGAACATGTTGTTCTCCCACTTCATGTAGATTGTAATCACGGGTATCGCTCTGCCAAACACGATTTTGCATTTTTTGGTGCTCCGCTCCAAAATTGATTGAGAGTTGTAAAAAAAGATTACTTCAATTGGACCCTCTAATTTTCATGAGTCCTCAATCCGCACGCCTATTCTAAAAGATGTAAGAACCCCTTGACCAACCTCAATCCTGGAGTGTCAGCAGCATGTTGTCAACCAGCTGTAAATGTTTCTGTTAGATGTGTTATGTGACGAGAAGAACGGAAGAAAATAAAAAGAGAACTAAGAGTTGTTTGAGAGTGCAAGTGCAAAATTGATAGGTTGAGTGAGAAATATATATATATGACAACTTTTGATTCACTTTCGATTTTCCGAATCAAATAGAGTTATTCCCCATACGGAGTAGCGTGAGGGGCTTCATACTAAAAGACCGGATCCGTTGTTCCTTCTCAAAACCAAAGTTGGTATCAATTGAGACCTTCAGGTGTGCTATGAGGCGGTCTGTTAGGGGCTACCTCCTTTGACAAGGATGCAAAAAACATTTGATCTGATCATATTTATGTCTGGATCAGAACAGATGAGACACCTCACTGAAGACCTAGGACTTCACTGAATGCATCTGGCTACAAATGTGGCCATAATCTACGAAAGAGGTCCTTTGAGAAGGCCTTCCCCCCCCCTCCCATATATATATATCGTCAAACAGAGCTGCCTGGGAAACCGTAGGCAGAGAGGGAGAATAGGACAACAAACAAGGGGCGATGACAAACTGTTACGTGGGAGTTTCACTGACTCATAAAGAGGCTAATCTGCTTCCAGTAGAGTTCGAAGCCAGGTCTGTATTTCAACAATTGAGGGTGCATTTCAACAATTGACGGGTATACCAACTGAGCTAGGCGAATTGGTAGGGCCTGGTTTTGGAGGGTGCATTCTAAGGCATTTTCCAGAGTTGGGTGGAATCGTGAAACAGACTAGGACCGCCCTTATTAGGGTCCGGCCTAGAATTCTAGTGGTGTGGAACGAGACCCATAGTTTGGGAATTGCAAGCATGGACGGCCCCAGTACTCTCAACTACCATTTTTTTCACAGAATATGGTCGCACTTGCGATCACCTAGAGATAAACCACTGGATCCCCACTGGATCCCCCGATCGGCATTGAGCAGAGTCTGCTGATGTTCGTAGGGGAGGGGATTTGAGGGGAGGCACAGGGATTGGTCCTATTGGCATGGTCCCTAATGCTACCGGTTGTCCCCTAGCCGGTATCTCCCACCTGCAGGTCGGGAGCAGCCCCCGCATGTTCTCTCGTGAACATGGTTCTGGCTGGTACGGGGTTCCCCGTATGCCTACAATTAGGAGTAGTGGTAGGTAGTGTGAGGTGAAATTGAGAGAAGGACATAGCTTTAAAAAATAAAAAATAAAAAAAATGCATCGAACTGTTCTACCCCGGGTGTGCCCTGCGCATGAATCTGGTCGTAAAACACTCAGCCGAACCACTCGCACAACTTCACCGCCGTCGCTATCGACCTGGTGGACTAAGGGTCAAATCCCACTAGCCCCTATTGTTCATTTCTAACCGTTGATCTTCGTAATCGAGGGTGGAAAATGAATAATCCAGGGTAGTGGGATCTGACCCTAACGTAGTTCTGAAAGTTGCACGCGTGGTACGCAAGGTGGCGCCTGATGTTCCGCGCGCGCGGACATGGGTGTGTGTGTGTGTGGGGAGAGAGAGAGAGAGAGAGAGAGAGAGAGAGAGAGAGAGAGAGGTATCCGTTGCAGAAGCGCGAATAAGGAGCG
>BFEA01000043.1:1967367-1983724 GCA_003427395.1 Chara braunii
TGTGTGTGTGTGTGTGTGTGTGTGTGTGTGTGTGAGAGAGAGAGAGAGAGAGAGAGAGAGAGAGAGAGAGAGAGAGAGAGAGAGAAAGAGCAGTCTGGTAGCGCATCTGTTTTGAATACAGAGGGTCATAGGTTCGATTCCTGTGTGTGTGTGGAGAGAGAGAGAGAGAGAGAGAGAGAGAGAGAGAGAGAGAGAGAGAGAGAGAGAGAGCAGTCTGGTAGCGCATCTGTTTTGAGTACAGAGGGTCATAGGTTCGACTCCTGTGTGGAGAGAGAGAGAGAGAGAGAGAGACCTCTGGCCAGGATCTTCATTCGTTCTCCTCGCACTCTTTCTTCCTGATAAAAAAGAACAGACAACGTTCCGCCTTCCCGCGACTAGAACGCATGACCCCTCCGCCTGGTTACCAGAAGCCTCCCTTTTGTCTTCTTCAACCCTCTTTTTCTCTTCTCCGCTCTTTCCTCTCTTTCCTCTCTCTCCTCTCTCTTCACCCTCTCTGTTTGAGCTAACCAATAGAGTAGACTGATTGACCTCATCACACGTGCCACAGATGTATCTTCTGGGTTGGGCCCTGTTAAGCCCAATCTCACTAATTATTATTGTCACATTTAAGCCGCTCATTTTTGGATGGGTAGGGTATTCATTAAACTTTCACAATAAAAGAAACCCACCCTTTTTGCCTATAAATCATACTTTTATAAGTAGGGTTCTTCACTTTCGTCACACACGCTGTCAGTCTTACCTATATGCTTTGCTCAGTGAGCAATCTCTCATACTATTTCTCTTAAGTAAAACTCAACGCGCTTACTTCTCAAAATTCCACACTTATTGACAACGCCCCTTTCCACCAAACTAAAGCCGATTAGAGGGTCCCAAAATCAGGTGGGTTTCTCAGCCGTAGATAACGCTTCTACCGGCTAATAGTCAATTTAGTCTTCTCAATCATGGAAATCACTGTCGCGAACTAGACCGTTTGCAGCCCATAACAAACTAAGTGAAGGGTCTCTGAGTCCGGCGGGTTTCCCTGTATTATGCGACTAAACAAGTGGGGATGTCGATTCTAGCGATTCTTTCCTCACCCTCTGCCGAGTACAAAACCATCTATGACTCACAACCAAAGGCCAAACATGAGGGGTCCTTGAACCTGGCAGTTGAGAACCAACAGAATGGAGTTGCCGATTCTGGCGGAGGATAAGACCCTTACACCATGAAAATCTTCTTAAGCCATCCTCTCACTCAAGGATGAGCCTTCCATAAGATGTATTAAGACCTCTTCCCACTTGAAGGAGTATCAACCATAAAATCTTTCATCCATCCTCCCACTCATGGATGGATCATCCATATAATCTTTAAAACATCTTACACTTGACGATGAGTCCAAATGAAACCAATAACCTTGTTAGGCTTCCCTCGGGCATAACCTCCCTCTTAACATGATTTTCTGGACTCTTCGAGTCTCCCAAAAATATTTCACTGATAATCACGCTTTCTCCACTTCATCGAACCCTCTTTGGTTCAGACACCCTTAACTGACTTTTTGTCGTTCTTTCATTTCACGATGTTGAATTTTTCTTTCTCATATGTCAATTAAATAAATACAGAAAAAAAAAAAAACACAAGGCCACAATGGTGAGAATGTTAATGACAACCAGAACGCGCACTATTCTGCACCCCGAGGAAATCAAAACCCATACCAAGATGATTTCCAGAAGAAGGTCAGATTATCTCGAGTCTCAAATCTTCATGAACCTCAAATCATCACAAATTTGGGTCTCAATCATAAACAAATGACCTTATATAACGTACCCTATAAGTTATAAAAAGAATGATATACACAAAATAATCCCAAACGTTCTTGCAGAGATGGAAGGACGTCGGCGTATGGACAATCGGACCTTACAAGGTCTCTACTTGCATTTAACCAAACCTAAAGTTAGCTTAGAGAGTGGATGGTTAAACCCAGAACGTACGCACAATCCCATAAAGTAACAACGCACACTCGAAATCAAAAACATATACAAGGTGAAGTCTATGTTTTATAAACTTAGAGAATCAGCCAAAAAGCAAAAGAAGCAGATAATCGCCTATTAGTCTAGCAACCGAGTCTTCCGCACCGTTATAGCTTTCTTAATGTTTATTTATAAGTCGTTCAAGACTGACGACACCATTCTATCGCTTTCTTGCTATGGACCAGATAGGTGAATTTGTGATAGTTATTAGGAGGAATCAAACCCTTGCCTAAAGCACAACAGTCTCACCCCTTAACTCCTTCCTTTGCCATCTTACATCTACGAGGGGTATGACCAGTCTTTCCATAACAAGCACACACTATCTTTGACCACTGCTCTCATTGCCTGCTATTCTTCCGCCCTTCCCAATTTGCAGTTGACGATGCATCATTGTCGTTATACCTCTTTTTAGGATCAGATGTAGCGGGAATTAGAGCTATACCAACCTTTTTTCGATCTCTTCGCTCCTCTGTTCCCTTCTCGTTTGGGGCGTCAATCGTTCTCTCACATATATGAGTCTCGACATTCCTCGCTTTCGTCCTTTTCTCAACACATAACTTTTTTTTTCTTCTCTTCACCCCATTTTTGGTTCCGCTTCACCACCTTAGTATATTTTTGAAGTTCACCTTTCATATCCTCAGAGATGTTTGCTGCAAGGTCACTTGTTTTTTTTTCCATGCTCATTCTTCTCATAATCATATGTTTTCTTTCTCTTTCTTGCTTCCCGCAGAATATGACAGAGGTGTTGATCAAAATCGCCTTCTACAAAATTTTCTCGTATTTTGTCTCATATAAGTCTTCTTTTTGTCCAACAAATCAAATCTCGTTTCTCTGTATCCGTGAAGTTCATAACGAAGACAAAGCACTTGTCATAATCAGTCAGCCCCCAGACCTTGCGGGAAGCGCACTCATATTCTGCCAGGAAGTGCCCTACTGATACATAATTATATCGATCTACCTCCTCAAGATCATCTTTGGTCAGTTGTTCCTCACCTAGCCGGTATTTATCTCACATGTCATTATAGAACTTCCTCCATGATGAACCTGCTCTCATAATCAATCCAGTGACTTCCTCCCTCAAGCTTATATGAATATATTTTATAACCTCCTTTAGCATCTGCTCCTCATTTCATTCGCAGTGAGACGCTATCTACCCAAACTTATCAAGGAAGTCAGAAATATGATAACCCTTAAAGAAGTTTATCTCAACCTTGGGTAGGTTGTCTCGCTTCCAATCTCGCAAACCCGATAGATAGGCGAATTCCTCGACCCCAATCTTTCCTTGAGATCCTTCCATCTCGAGCTCCCTCGACCCCATCACTTATTGAACAAATTAAGAGCGGTCTTAGGGGCAAGGTTCGAAGGAAGTCACGCAACTAAGTTAAATATATAATATATCCCACTAAATTACACCGACACTCATCATGAGAGCACACATAAGAACCTATTCAGAACAACTGCGATACCGAAAAGAACCCTTAAAGCGAATATCCACCTAAAATAAAACACAAATATTCACTGATATAAGCCCTCAACTCGTAATTCAAGCATTAACCAAATATCACTTATACTATCAGGGTACGATACAATATACATGTCATAAAGGTGGATACTCCAAACATGAATTCAAAATGCAATACAATCCCTGATAGATAGCATATATTCACAACAATAATTCACAGTGTGATAAGCATATTGTTTGCTAGGGTTGTAGTTAAAAAACACGTAAGCTTTATAAATAATCTACATGAAGCCAACTCAACTGTCAGTCATATAACAAGATAATTTTCAACAACGTATTCCAGATTCTATAAGGAAAAAATAAGGCTAACAATGAGTAAATAACATGATACAATTGTTACCCCTTCAGCTTTTAAGCGAAGCATTTAATACAGAAGGGCAGTGTAATCCTCATGATATAGCATCTTGACTCTTAAGCCCTGCTCTAAAGATCAAGTCTCACCACAACCCTCTCTGATTCCAGCGCTTGCACCTCACCGACCTTATCATGGTCAGATGGACAACCTCATTCATACCTATCAAGGCATCGAACAACGAACTCGCACCCTTACAAATATGGTGGTCCTGCTTAACGTAAGACGAGCCTATTTCGCTACTCCAGAACCGCTCTCACAAAGCAGTAGTTATTCCACTTGGTCATCATAGTTTCGACAAGGTAACAAGCCCCTTCCTCTCCTCTCAACATATAATGTAGTTACTCTCCTTTCATAGGAAAGATAACAACATCCCACTAATGGACGAGGAATATAATTTCGACGTGAGTCTCACTATCATTATTGGGACTGATAACTGTTTCCTTAAGCCTTAACGAGGGAGTAACAATTCAAAAATGCACTTCCACTTAGGACAACTATACAAGCTGACTGACTTCCTTCAAGAGGAACCACCTTCCACAAAAATTAGTTACCTCATTCACCTCTGGTCCCATGCTAGATGTGGGTTTCATGCAAAGTCTATGTCCTCTTGGAAAGCAATCAAAATGTACGTCATCAAATAAAATACAATAAGGGAACACAGATGGAAACAACCAAATAGAATCGTCATAAAAACAAATATATATATATATGTATATATACTTCAGATTAGTCATACCGCTAGCCCAGTAACCACTACTTCTCAAGCTCTATTGGTAGTTACGACTAGACAATCCCCAAGTGACTCAACTTATCAGCAATAGACTCTATCGAAGGGTCTAGGCGCACAGAACCTATCATACAATAAATCAGTTTGAACTCAAGGAAATACTTTTCCAATTAAACCCCTCACTTCACACTTATCAAACACCCCCTCATCCATGTCGCTCACGTATCAGAAGCCTCTTCTAAAACGACACTCTATTGACCAAGGGGAGACGCCCCAATTTAATTTAACCACCTCCCAAGGCAGGCTGAGCACAACACTCATGTAGTGAGTCAACTTACTTCGTAGCTTTGACGGTTATTAACAAAACTTGCTTCAATAATAGACACATCCAACAATGCTGACGCCTTCCCAACTCAACCTAGGCCGCATCAGACATGTCACGTATCGTCTAATCACGAAAAGATACTTAGGATAACAAGGTGCTCACTGAGACAACTATTACATGCTTCAGAGTACGTAAGTGTATAGCCCAACACTTCCTTCCTCAAGCAAACCGCGCATATGCTTATAATCAGCACTTCACACTTAGGCCACAGTCTTAAGATGTCTCCAACGATAGTCAAGGTATCAAATAAACAACCATATAAGTCTAAAAAAAACTTCTCATTTTTGCCTCGTTCTCACTTTCCCATACCCGATTGTCGTTCCACCAGGGACAACGGCAGGCAACCGTTATCCCCGGCAACAGCGTCACTTGTCGAGCGCATTGATCCCGCACCGCGACGAGCGAAACCCTCCCGGCCGCGTCACACAGGAGTTGAGTCTACCTCGTCGTGAATACACATGAAGCTTCCGCAAGCCGCTCCGGGCGAGTGCGCCAGCCATACCTTTTGCGAGCCCCTACGACAGGAGAGGGCCAACGCGAGGCACGACTTACCTCCATCTACGGGAGTTGTCACCTCCCTTTGGTGGGCATATCACCGCCGAGCTACCAGTCCTCAGTACGAAAGCTAATCAGTTGCTATCGCAGAGGTGGACCAGTCGAGGACGTTTCTCATTCGTTGTAGTATAGGGGGTACGTGCGGTCTCACTCTTTTATCGGACCTGCATGCGAGCCGACGCACTGGGGGTTTTTAGTCCCAAGCGTGACTCGGCATCGGTCGACTAGGACGCATCCCACATACCACGCGTTACACCAGAACACTCACACGCACGGAATAACACAAAACAAACAACACAACTACACTCCTAGTCCTTTTTGTAGTCCTCCCATAACTTTCCGTCGCGGAAAAGTCGGATAGGCGACGTGCGTGAAACTTAGTATAAAATCGCGCAGACGTAGGGTTTTCTCATATCGACTGACAATGCATGAATACGTAAGCAGTCGCAACGATGGCGTACTATGCGGTACCCATAATCACACGGTCCTCGATAATCTTGAGGATCGCGTTCGATACTCAAGTGTCGGTTGACACTCGCCGTGAGGAGTCAATCTTTTGACGCTAAACAACCGCCCAATGTGGTTGATAACCACACCCTCTTTTGCACCCTGTGGCGAGTGGGTGGTACACAGGTTCATACATGTAGTGGCTCGTCTCTTATCGACCTGGAGACCAGCTCCATCTTCCAGGGCCTGGAGAGCATTCAAGGGGTTTGACTTTGACAGCTGTCACGGACTTCAACGTCCAGTTATAAAAATTAACAAGCAAAAATAATAAAAACAATAATCAATTATCTCGATACCAATAAATCTAATCAGAACTCGAGATAAAATAAAGGAAAGGGAAACATAAACCCATCAAGTATACAGATCGTGTGACACATGGTTATCATTCTCACTACCTCCAGAGTAAGACTCGTACACAGGCTCCAAAACACTAACCTGTATAAAACACAGACACGGACGAATGCCACATTGCCATGCACCAATGTGATTAACTTTACTGTTCCCTGTAAATCACACCATGCCTCACATAATCAAGCCCCAACCCTTGTTCAATTTTCTACAAAATCTCATCAATTCTTTGTGATAACCATTGAAAGAAGTTCAGTTAAAACCTTCAAAGAAACATATCAAATCTCAGGGCTAACGCATCAAGTTGAGGTACAGGTGTAAGCAAAGTTGTGTCATGAGCTGACAAATCGACGATCAACCAATCGACCTGTTATCAGAGATAATAGAAGATGATCCTCGTGAGATCAAACTAAATCTTGGTCCAATCCTGAATTGAATAAATCAACGAAGGGCCTGTGGCACAAGACAAGTCAATTTCCAGACTAAACTTGTAACTGTATGTATGGTAATCACAACCACTCTCACATCTGTGGATATATCCTAATGTATGATTATTTTGGTGTGAAAGGTGTACGAGATGCATCTTGTGTGACTCAAAATGTGAAATGTATAAAATGCCTACTCTTAAGTATACTTGTACAGTCTGTCGTACAGATAGATAGGGAGCTTAAGTATGAGGAGGGGCAACACAGTTAATTTCTCAAATGATATGAGAATCCCAATAGATTTATGTGAGGCTGAGATTGAATGTTTGTCGATGCCAAGTGTTATTCTAAGTTAAATTGTGTTGAGGGCCTGTGATGTTTGGCCCCTCCGTGAAGTGCGTTTTTATGGTTGACTCCGCTCCAAGTGGGAGGTGGTTACGTCATTTTATGGCCGACTCTCATTAAATGAAAGGAGGTTTAATGATTTTTATGGATGAGTCCCCTTTAAGTGAAAGATTGTTAAATGATCTGAAATAGCATGGAAAGCAGTCTGAATGATAAAGTTTAACGAGAAAGACTAGAAAAGTGGTTACTCAATGGTAAAATTTAAAAATGTCGCAAAATTGTGAAATATGCGGGATGATCTTTAGATGCATAACCTACTTTACTTTGATGAAGTGGGAGGCCACAACCCTGTGAATCTGGTAGTCAAATTTTTACTTCTTTTGAAAAAGAGACTATGCTCTCTATATGGTCCCATAGAGGACTGGTAAATGTCTTTGAGTCAAGTGGACCTGTACTTAATCTCGCAGTACAGCTGAGTTCATAGCGGTAAATCGTTCAATCACTATAATGCTAGTCTTAAGACATATATAAAAGACCCAACTAAAGGGTTAATCTTAGCATCACTGGGCCGCAACCCCTAGTGTTGGCTGCTGACCGGCACAACCTGGCAGCGGCTCCATGTGTCACCAAAAGGTATAACTTGGAGGGGTTTACGACCAAATTAATAGTTTTTTATTATTCGGAGCAACGGGGACGTCGCTTAATGTGGTCCGATAACCTATAGGCATGAATACCCTTACATGGGTATCCACCCTAGTTTTTGCAAGTGATAGAAAATAATTTTTATGAGAAAGTTGAGAGCACCTCGCGAGCTGCAGGCGGTTTTCTTTCTGTGACCAGTAATAGCTTAGTTTTTGCAAGTGACATGACATAAAATAATTTTGATGTGAAAGTTGAGAGCGCCGCGTGAGCTGCAACCAATTTTCTTTCTGTGACCAAGAATGGGGAAATGTTTGAGAAAAAGTAGAGAGTGCGTTTACGCACAAGTTTGAGGCGCGTGTAGACCGACACTTTTGTCGGATAATTTCCCTTCATGTTGATTACATTTGGATTATACGATTTCTTTCAGTTTGATTGAAATGTCTGTTTGTGACGCATACGCGAGCATGGAGGCGGCATTGTCGTGACCAATGTCGGGTTTGGCTACCGGTGGAGGGACATGGAAGGGACTGCTTTAGAATTTAGTAGAAGCAACGCTTGAAGCCGTATGGTGTGTAGTGTCAATATGACACCTCACCGTGGTTGCCACCAATTGACGTTCCATTGTAACATCGACAGAGGCATACGTGAACAAAGTTTAGCCTAGACCAGGTTTTAGCTTTCACCGCTGCAAGTGAAGTAATGCACCTTTAGCATGAGGAGTCGCGTGCGCGATGGTCATGGGCAGAGTCTGACCCTATGAGCGACAACCTCCATGGTTCGGCGGACGTAAGGGGCGATTATAGGCGGAAGGTGGGGCCTTGGTGTGTTTTCGGTAGGCCCCCACACACATACTCGGTCGGAGTGACAACACTCTCCTCGACAAGTCCTGCAAAATCCAGTGTGACGAGGCCGGGAGGTTCCCCCTGCGGGACCGATGAGCTCAACACCACGTGCGCGTCGTTTTTTCGTGTTTTGTTTATAAAAACACTACTGATGGACCATGGGTTATATATGAAACCGATCAGAACGGAAACTAAGCCTGATTGTGATCGTCTTGGGGCCACCATGATGATCCTGAAGAAATCATAAAGTTAGTTAGTTAGAGGTTTCTTTCTCTCTCTCTCTCTCMCTCTCTCTCTCTCTCTCTCTCTCTCGCATGTGAGCGCTCACACGCATGAGCTCGTGAGCGCGCGATACTCCACGATCATTTTTTTTTTGGGGGGGGGGTAGTTAGTTTGGGTTGTGTCTCTTCCTCTCTCTCTCGCGAGCGCACTCGCTCTGTAGTACCAAATACACTTACAAGGGTATTTGGCGTGTTTTATGCAAGTTACACCAGTGCAGCATCGCCCGGGTGCGTGGTGTGCATGGGGTATTCACGGCGAGGGACAACCATGGGCAGCCTGCGTATGCGCGGCGTTGCAGGCAAGCGGAAGTGCGCGGCACTTCGTCCCCTTACCTTTTTGTGTCTCCGCGTTTATTCTTATTTTTTCTTTTTATTCCTGCTTTATTTTTACTGTTTTGGCTCGGCGGTTAGTCCCGAGGTCGACGTCAGGACCGACGAGCCTGACCCAGTTACTACGTCGTCGAGCGTCGGTGGCCGGTACGGCAGTCGAGGACCTTGATCCCGCGCCTCTGTCGGCGGGTCCGCTCGGGTTCCGGTGTCGAGTGCATCGGCCCTCGCGACCCAGAAAAACTTCGTCGTCCTTCCGCGCCATGACGCGACCGTTCTTTTTAGCCTACGTAGACCCTGAATCGCGCGACACTATTTTAGGTAGAATAGGTCTAGCCCTAGCGTTCCCATGTCCGCACGTTCCTACGGCCTCGACAAAAGAGAAGCACTGCCGCTTACTGCCATTACTTTTGGACGCCGCAGGCGTCTAGACTAAAGTTCAAAAACTTTCAATATTTCAATCATACCACCAATAGATGGAGCTTGTTTTTTTCAAAAAAAAAAAAAAAAAAAAAAAGTCAGGTCTGAACAAACCTTTGGCAAACATCAGTCTCATCAAGTCCTTCAATTCAACGAAAAACTCAGACAGCGTCCGACGCCCCGACACCGGTGTGTCCTAGACGCTTCTAAAAATTCCTCTATCCACCCGTCTCGAAACTCGGGCCGAGGAGTTTTACGTGCATTCAAGCCGGTGAGAGTCAGACCCACAAGAAGGAGGAAGCTAGGGTGACGGGGCTCGCGGTGGGCACACAGTCCGCCACCCACCATCAGTTGTGAGAGGTTTGAGTGTGAGCATAGCGATCCCAAGGCTTGCCGTGGAGTGGGTAGAGCGTGAGCATGCCCGCTGGGTACCGCTGGGTACTGAACTTGCTTGCGTAGTGGGACGTCAGGCAGAGGCCGCAGCGGTACATGTTGCAGCGGCCGTTCCCAGGGAACCCACCCCCACTTCGGCCTTCAAAGTTCCCAACTAAATATTTGCTACTACGACAAGGATCTGCACCGGGGCCCGCCCCATCTAGGCTCATACTGCAGGCCCCACAGCAGGCCTTGCGCCCTCTAGCTCGTCGCAGCTTCAGGTTTTTCACTACGGCCGAGCGTAAGACACGCTCCTAAGTGTCATTCATTTCGGGGTTGATTGATTCAGCAGATGTGTTATTACAAACTCCTTAGCGATTTCGACTTCCACGAGCACTGCTCTACTATCGGTATCAGCTATCACCCGTTGTGGTGGTTGGGTTAGCGCACTAGCGGGGCACAGACGGGGAACAATCTCTCATCCATAACCATGTGACGTTTATGACATAATGTGTACATTGCTGTGCAAATGGTCACATGGTTGTGGAATGCATGTTTTCATTGACTTCTCCCTTCTTGTAGACTGCTTCTCTCTCTCTCTCTCTATATATATATATATATAACTTATCACTTTGCACCTGCAATTGTTTGACAACCTTGTTTATGATTGAAATAAAGGATGCAGAAGTTCCAACGAGGAACACAGACGTTTCAAAGAAAAGGAAGACAGGTGTAAAAAATTGTATATCTGGCGGTAATGAAGCAAACAAATAAAGGATAAGTTGTTTCGGGTTGTGGCTAAAGCATACGCATTCGACCCTGCATACGACTCTCACATGTACCCGTCAGAGGACGACTCCTTGCAAACAGTAGAGATTGTCGCCATAAGACTCGGAAAATGGGCAGCAGAGGGCCTTACTCAATATATTGGTGAATGGGGAACAAGGAAGGTTTTGGTGGAGTGCAACCGCTGTATGACAACAATTCGAGGAGAGATATCCGCCAAGTTGAAAAAGTAGTTCTAGGTTGAAATAGGATGCCCCATCGTGCGTTGCTGCAGAATGATATATAGAAAGGAACAGAGAAATGAACATCGAACGAAGATGAGTATCAATCACTCATAGAAAAGTGAATGGAATAAGCCATGGGGAAATCCTGTATTTATGACAATTTTTTTGAATGTATTTCTGTATGCGAGAGCGGGGCACAGTGTGGGAGTGTCATTGCAACAACCGACATTTTGCGAGATGGTCATCGGTCGTGACATATTCATGACGAAAAAGGTTGGATCGATAGAGAGAACCATTCAAGAAATGAACGTCATAAAAGGGAGCAATTGTGGATTCTGCTAGAGCACCAGATGCTAGCGTAGACTTCAACATATTCAAATTGGATGAGTCCAGTTCAGTGGCAGACAAGGCAATAGTACGATTTCACGCAGGTCTGGCAAGCCTACGTGCGCAATGTAATGAACACAACAGTTTTATCGAAGAGGACTTCTCATTTGAGTTGCGAAGCCATGTAGAGAATGCAGAGTTAAGTAGAGATGACAGATGGACGCTATGTATAATCATGCTGCTTATCATTGTTTTGTATAGCAAGAGTACATAGATAGATATATCTGTAAATATGAAAGAAAATAGAGAGATATATAGAAAGATGCAAAGATAGATAGAGATAGATAGATAGACAGATAAATGGATAGATAGATAGATAGATAGATAAATAAATAGATAGATAGATAGATAGATAGAAAGAGAGAGAGAGAGAGAGGGAGAGAGAGGGATGGGGGAGGGGGAGGGGGAGCGGGTGAAACTCCAACTATAAAGAGTCGCAAAAACAGTTCGTATTTTTGGTAGTTATTAAATATACGTAGGATAAACCTGTATTTGCAAATATTATTAAAGAAGTATGAGCGAGATACAGACAATGACGTGGAGCTGTCCCTTCTTCCTTCCCCCTCTTTCTGTTTTTCTTCCCCGTCACCTTTGCCAATTGCTTCTCTCCCTCCAAATAATTGTTTGTCATACAATCAATTATAATCATATACAAACAATTATAGATAATTAATAAAAATTGGCACACGAATTACGGGCAAAGCAAATACTATATTCTTCATTTTAGGATACAAGTAAAAAAACAATACACTCATAATTGTGTGGCTCTAATTAGTTTGTTTGTTTATGAGTAATTCATGGCAAAAATAATTGGGCATTCGTGATTGCAGTCATGGTAAAAAAAAAACGTGTACGGAAGTAATGTTATTTTTCATATAGAACATAGAAGTATATTACCTTATTAAAGTTGAATGTATAATTTTTCAGAGATAATACTTCAAACATGGAGCGGGAGGGGGGCTAAATTTTTTTTTTTTTTTTTTTTTGAGAGAGAGAGTATACTAGGGCAATTAGTCAACGACCATGAATCATTTTGTAACGCAAGCTTTACAATGATCCCATGAAGTCACGTGGTCATGAACTTATTTGTATCGAAGAGAGAGAGAGTTGTGGAGAACGCGTGCATTTCCTATTGAACTCACACGTTGCCAAGAGAAGAAAAAAAATCAAATTGTGGATTATTTTTCAATCAGTCGAGGGAGAGAGAGAGAGAGAGAGAGAGAGAGAGAGAGAGAGAGAGAGAAAGAGAGAGAGAGAGAAGAGAAGAGAGATGTTAGCAACGAAACTGCGTTCGACTACCTTCCCCCTTTCATAGGATATCCCCAACGAAATGATAAAGTCATCAAGTCATTTTTTGTAGTCGAAAAAAAAAAAAAGGAAAAACCAAAAATAAATGGGCATTTGTGATTGCAGTCTATTTTGTTTTATCAGTAGAGTCCACATCGACAGACATTAAATAAATGTTCCGTAAGGCACATGCATAATAGGTAAACAGTGAGAAAAGAACAACAAACCATACATATTTTGCATATATTTGTATATAGAAAAGAAGCAAAGGTGTTTTGTTTCGTCATGTTTTTGAATGATGTTATATCTCAATTGGTTCTTATCGTTGGCAACATAATTATTTATACCACTGCGATCCCCTCTACAAGGCCCATTGTCCTCTATGACTTATCATTATTTTGTTGAGTTCGTCGACAAGCATGGAAGTGTGGGCAACGAACAAGAGATTCGAACTCAGAGAACTCTCCTTAGTTTGCAAAGCTTTGTAACCAATCACAAAGAAACTGATGTTTCGCAACACCCCCAAGTGCATCTACCTGTTTCTGAAGTGCTACCTGAAGGTGGAGGCCAACCCTTCTCGTCAAAATGTAACGTGATCAATAATTTATTTATTAATTTATTTATTAATTTATTTATTAATTTATTTATTACACACAGAGTTTCATATATTGGTTGGGAGTATACCTGCTGGAAAACGGGTCCAGCGTCTCATTTACAATACAAAAGTTGCATCTGGGAAATTGAAATATGACTGCGATGTGAAAAGAGAGTTACTGCCTGCCAGCTTGATTACCCTGGGTAATAATTCGAAAAGAGAGAGAGAGAGAGAGAGAGAGAGAGAGAGAGAGAGAGAGAGAGAATCAATGCATGAAGAAAGAGTCTTTATCAAGTTGTGTTAAAAAACCAGCAGTCGTTTCACAACTCACAGAAAATGTAATACTAGAGGCGTCACACGATTGCTAACATATCTTAGGATCTGCGAAAAAATTAAAAACTCGAGAACACATGTGATTCAAAATTTATATATATTTTTTGTCATTTGTCATTGTCAATAATTACAACCTTTACAGGTGAACATCAGAAAATGAAAACATGAATAAGACATGACAGACTTAATGATAAAACAAATGTTTGTTTTTTTTTTGTTTTTTTTTTTAAATACACACCAGTGTTGATCATCAAGAGTTCAACAATTTTTTAACAATTTTTCAACAAGATTTCAACAAGAGTTCAACAAGAGTTCAACAACAGACCAACAATGGTCAAACATGTTTTTCAACATTAGACCAACAAAGTTTCAACGTAGAGCTTTTGTTGTTCTTCGTGATGCCCCCAGACTGACTACAGGACCAATGTTGGTTTAATTGACTTCCTAATGAAAATAGGGATTGCTTCCATAACAACACATGAACAACTGTTGATTTACTGAAGAACTTCGACAAGAAAGGATTCAAACTTGAATCCCGAAAATACCAATTTTTTCTGTTGTTGCACTAAAGAGAAAAATGAGAGGACTCGTTTGTAATACCTTTCGAACCTCGAAGGTATCTTCATTTTTTTTTTCTATATAGGGACAGACTCATTAACAATGTCATCAAATATCACAAATAATCGCATAATTTTTTTTTAAAAGACATGTGGCTCATCTCCGGTACATATGGCTATGGAGGCATTCCTAGACTCGTCATCCAATTGCCATATCAGGGCAGAGACTGATCTCCTTCGATTACCAGTGAAACAAAATAAAACAAGAGAGACAATAACTGTATCAGGATTTGACAAGTCACATTTTACAAGGCGCTGCCTGAAGGTGATTGACTTGACCCGCCTATGAATGTGACTAACATCTCTAATATTCAACTAAAAAAACACAAAGTATATCCTTGATAATTAAAGTACTGCTAACTCAAGCTGTATGAATTATCTTGTAGATCCTTCCTTTTTCAGCATGGCAGTTACAGGATTACCATCACACACTTAAGTACGATGGCGGATTATAAATTAAACAAACTAAAAAAAAAAAACAATGAAGACGATACAAGATGCAACAATCTGAAATGTCTCATGAAGTAATATAATAAGAAAAAACTCGCTCATTCATGATGTGGCAGACACGCAGATAGTACCTCATTTCTCTTAGAGACCTTAATTACCTTGCTTACTTACTCAATGAGCTACACGTTATGAATGAAAGAACGAGTTACTCCCCATTTAGCAAGAACTTGTAAGAAGATAAACAACCGTTTCTATTAGCGTTTGTCTCTTCATCCAGCTAGTATTAGATGAGGCTTTAATCGTATAATACGTCCGTGACAAGATTATTTTTATTTGCCTTTCTTTATCTTTTGGTGATCAGAACACTCACGTACCTAATTACGTGTGTACGTAAAGTTAATGTTACACGATTTCAAATTTCAATCGAGCGGAGGTTAGAGCTAGGAACCGAGCGAGACAAAAACACCGTCACTTCTCAGAGCTTTTATACTTCCCCAATAAAAACATTTCATGGTTTTTATAATCAGAGAAAAAATACAAAGTACGAAGAAGGTTTTTCTTACCAGATAAACCAAACACAATTAAAAACTCGAAGGTAACACCTTTTCGACGTAATACAAGTGACCCTAAGAACTTCAGGCTAGAGGTAAAGGTCTTATCTCAGAAAACTCACTTATAACGTCCTTATGATAATGTTACTTTTGGTTAGTTAAACCACCGTCATTTCTTAATGATAAGAATACAACAGAACAAGTCTATGATTCGAGTCTCTCAAACCAAAGTAAGTGAACACTCAGAGATGTCGACCGAATGCATTGATACCCATGATTATAGATTTATAGTCAACTCGTTTTCCGATAGTGTGTATTAAAAAAGACCACATGCCTCTCATAGACACTTGTCTCAAGGAAGGACTCAGAATTCGAATCAAGATGTTGCTATCCAGTCATTTGAATGAAGCGATGATCATAAGCTTGACTATAAAGCAATAAATAATATGGAAAACTATCATGTAATGGGTCGGCCAACTGCTGACCTTGACCAGTCTTGGCTCGTGGTCTAACTCTTGATTACTTTCATACATGGGTTTTTCACCGAATCCTTAAAACTCACGAGGCAGGGTGATAGTGGCGATTATTGAACTCGTGAGAATTGAATGATCGGCACAAGAGAAAATGACACAACGACGAAAAACATTGATGATCAATCTTAGGATCAAACATGCATGTAAGACCTTAAGACAAACATATTATTTTCTTTACGATTACTTGACTTATAACTAACTTGATACCAACAGTCTTTAAACCACCACTCCCCCCGTCACCAGAAAATGTCGATGCCTGTGAGTTAGGGGCGGGTTTTTCGGCAGGTCGGCGTCTCGGGGTGGAGGGGGGGGGGGGGGGGGGGGGGCAGGACCAAAGTCCCAAGGTGGTGGAGGTCAGACCCTTTTCCGGGAGGCGTTCGGGCAGCGGATTGCGGCCACGGCCTTTCAAACGGCACACCTGGTCCAATGCGTGGCCGGCCCCGTTGACGGGAAAGGAACGTTTTTCACGAATTATTGGTAAAAAATTTATTTCCCGCCTGGTGTTTGAGTTCGTATAATATATTTCACCGTC
>BFEA01000043.1:1983801-2000024 GCA_003427395.1 Chara braunii
TTTTTTTTTTTTTTTTTTTTTTTTTCGACGTCTTGAAATTCGGTTGTGGAAATAGGTGACGGTTCTGTAGGGTTTCTTTGGCCTGGTTACACAGCCGCTATGGCCGCAATCTCCCCGTCCACTGCTCCCCGTGCTTCCATGCACGAGACCCCCATGCCTTCATACCCGTTGGTGGCGACCGTGTGTGCGTGCCCGCGTCGCGTTCCCTGCTGCGTCATCCTTCGCGAGTCAGCTGTGCATTGCTGCCGTGCATGAGACCTTTGCGCCGCCATCACTGTTGGCAGCGAGCGTGTGTGTGTGCCTGCGTCGCGGGTGTGGCTTGTTCCAGGATAGCCAGAATGGTCCTTCTCGCGTTCGCTGTGCCTTGCCACCATGTGAGAATCGCCCCTGCGTTGCAGCCGTCTGCAGCACCAACGCCCGTCCAACAGTGCTTACGTGTGTGTCGCGCTTTCACCGCTGTTTGCGCTCGCGTGTGCCACCGTCGTCTCGCACAATTGTGTTCCTCCACGTCAGCGGAGGTGTGTGTATGTTAGGGTTTGCGTACGGGCGTGTGTGTTTGCGAGAGAGAGAGAGAGAGAGAGAGAGAGAGAGAAAGAGAGACGGCGACGTCGGGCTCTTTCGCCACTATGCTGAAGGGGTGTTATATCTCCCCACGTTCCCAGCACGTCAACCTTTCCTACCACATCAGCCATTCAGCGAGCAGGGGTCGCGATGGTCGGCCACCCCTACGGTTCGGTCCGTCGCGAGGATAGGGTGTCACGTGGAAAAGGTACACGTGCACGAAGATCAACCACCCATCCGTGGCTTTTCAACAGTGGATGGCTACAGAGTGGGCTCGTCACGTGTCTCGCCTGAAATGACATTGTCCTTTCCTCCGCTGGCGCGAAAGTAGAAACGAAAAAAAAAAAAAAAAAAAAAAAAAGTAAAAAAAAAAAATCACGAAATAAAATCACCTAAACAGAAAAAATAGAAAAGTAATGTGCATTTTCCGAAAATCGAAAATTTGGAAATACGTTCGGGGCGGCCACCTCGATGTCCGGAAGGAGCAACTCATATATCGGCCTCGAACTTCGCCATCTGACCGTGGGCGGTCCATCGGGGACCACATCTTAATCGAAAAATTGAGCTGGGACCCGGTAGGCCGGGAACAACCGGTCGCGCATCCAAAAAAGGTCGATTTCGGCGTACCGGTACTTCGGCATTTTCTATTGGCGGGGGGAGTGGTGGTTTAACCATCTCGCGAGTGAGTTTAGCTTGAAACAGTCTCACTCATCAACTGACGAACTTTGCAAGAAATAGCGAAGAATGATGCCCCTTGTATGATAGAATAAGGATTGTCGCGTCTGAAAAAGTTTAATAAAGTATGCGAAAAAATACTATAATTGTCTCCCAATATTTTTTACTTCCACTAGTCTCACAAAACAACAATGACGGTCGTGAGTTTAGATGGTGGTGATTGAGAGGATGAATGTGACGATCGAATGTTTGAATGTTGGTCATCTTGAGTCCAAACTATGGCAGAGACTAACCACTAAAGACTTGATAACGTCAACCACATGTGGAGCATGTTCAAGCAAAAGGCACACAACATAACTCTCTCGTTGATCACACGGGGATCTTTCTTGATATACCATCGTATACGTGTCTGGTTGCCCATACAAAAAACATAAGGACAATTGCAAGTTTCGAAGGTGGTAGAGAGTAACAAGGCAGGACACAAAAGTCGGGAGCATGGATAAACTCGAGCAGGTTGGTATTGCATCCGTTTGACTTCATGGAGTTTCGTCATCAAGCGCACATCTGCACACAAGACTTCACACATTTAATTTTCACACATCTGAACAATCATGGCGTCATAATGATAGCAGAGTTTGATCGAGAAGGAAAACTTGTTGATGTCAATAACGACCATTTCATGTCTCACGAGGGGTTCTGTGACTGACTGTCCGAGTTGACCGCGTGGGACTTCCTTAGTACCTCACTCCACTCGTCCCCATTGCACCTACCGCGCGCGTGTGTTACCATCCGTGCCGTAACCTCTCCCTCGCAAGTCCACTTCAGGCCCGTCCTCGACAAATCCACCTAGTCCATTCCACATTCGGATCCTTCGCTACTTTCTTCACTCTCAGCCTTTGAATCCCTGTTTAGATCCATATGTGCCCGTTGTGTAGTCTTGGTATAGGATTAATCCTCCTGGTACAAAAACGGTGGTAGGAAGGGTAAAGGAGGTTCCATTCCGTTTAGAACTTCGTTCCACCCGGTTTGTGACCGATTGTAGTCAACCTCATGTCTTACATTATCTGTCTAATACGGCCTCCTTCCTCTTTTACCTTAATTCTGCATTATCCATTTTAAAAATTCAATATTACAATAATATTAGGCAATACGCCGAAGTAAGGTCCCAATGTATTAGTCCTTGAGGCCTTTCTGACAAGCCATAACCTACCCTCGAGGACCCAACGTATTAGTCCTTGAGGCCTTTTTGACAAGCCATAACCTACCCTCTTTTGGTATCCCTCCTACGTTTTATCATTATATTTTTGTGGACGCGTATCTGCTTTACCAGACTTAGAGTACTTTCACAACTTCTCAGCCCTATAACCTTAGCCAATCGTGATTGCTGTGATACTAAGATCCTTCTCTACTAATCTAAATAACAGACGGTTAAATGCGCACCACGGTCATTCTTTTACAAATGCCACATGGACGTTTTGCGGCCCTCTCCCTCCTGAAGAGAAGCATATAAGTGAAAAGGGATAAAATAGTAATGGTAATAATTAGAAAAAAAAAAAAAAAAAAAGTTAAAACATGTCACTATACAGACTGTTTTCAATGGACCATGCCCACTGTCTTTTAATAATGATGAAAAAAACTATTTGTTCGGTGCACAACAAGATCCCGTAATGAAAATTAAGTGAAGTGTCACCTTTTATAATAAGGAAGGGTGAGTACTCATACACTCAAGCACCCATGTTACCGATGGAAGAAGGGGACCTACTACCTTTCCGAGGCCTTAGATAATAACCCCTCTCCAACAGGGTTGCGAGTGTCTCTCATTTTGATGTGACCCACAACAACCCTTCCAATGACACAATAACAAGTAGGGTCTGACGAGGCTAGTTATAATAAAATGCCACTTTTGGTCAATACGGAATGGTCAGGACGACAAAGCTGGACAATACTGATTGCGACCTCTCGAATCAAAGAGAAAGATGACCATCGAGAACAACCTCTTCAGGTATTAAAAAAAGGACCACCAAAAGAGTACGAAAAAAGAAAAAAAGGTCCTCCAAGGTCATCCATTAAAATTTGAACGATACAGAGAAGATTAGCATGCCCCCTGTGCAAGGATGACACATTTTACGAAAATTGAAAGACAAAAAAAGAAGGAAAATACATGATAATAGCATGATAACTAGTCAAATCTCTCAGTTGTTGCATTCAGTAATAACTAAAGCGACGGTCTAGATCACAAATAATAAAAATGTTTCGTGTTCAAACTGTCATAATTTTCTGACTCCTTTTTTTTTTCTCATTTATCTCTTTCCCTTTGTTTTAGTTTCCGATTGTGAACGAGTCAGCACTAGACAACAACAACTATTTTAGTGTCCCTGGGTTCACCCCGAGGTTACCACGACCTTGTCGCTCTTGCTGTACAACAAGACGTTGCGCTCCGCAGGCCAGAGGAAGGCTCGGTGGCACACCCCTTCCTTTTGCAGTAACAAGTACGTGGTTAGGAACCCAAGGTAAACAAAAACAGGGTGGGGTCACTGGCAATCCGGCTTTGCCTTGCGCACATGTGGCATCCAATAGTTTGACCATTTTGGCGCAATGATTCCAGCTTTGGACTGGTCAAGGGGAAAGATAATGCGTCGACCGACTTTGCACTGGACCAATGCCTCGCAGTAATCTGATCGTTTTCTGTTGTGGGACGACGCACCCTCAGAGATTGCGGATCCTGGAACGGTCCACAGGTTGGCATCGTGGACGGACTGGCTTCGCGTTGGGCCAATGCTGGCGCAATGATTTGCCTGTGCCACGTTTGCCTGCTATGGACAGGGATTCTGGTGCGGAAGCCTTTTGCAGGGGGGCGGTGCTGCAACCAGTACCTTTGACGCTTCTCTTGCCGAGCCTGGAAACTCCTTGCGCACCAAAAAAAAAAAAACGGCGCGGGCGTCCTTTTGGCTGGTGCTGCCAGCCATTTTGCCCCCGTAGGCCAACCCTCGAAACGCACTCGTCCTATTGACTGGTGCCGCCAGCCGTTTTGCCCTTGCAGGCTGACCTACGGAACTTGCAGTGGGTTAAGGGCCCCCCTGGGAAAAAAATGGTTGGACGAGGTGCTGGTGGTATCATCTTTTTTTCTTTTTTCTTTTTTTTCTTTAATTGTCGCTTCTCAATTATAACAGGGAAAAAATTGAGGCCGGGAACACCTCACAATTCAACCCGGAGTTACCCTGGGAGCATTATCCAGTTTCGCTTACGAGCGCAAGCTCGAAACTCAAATTACCATCCAAGCTCAGGAGCTATAGGAAACTCAAGGAACGAGTGACCAAAAACACAGGCCTGCGTCCTCCTACCTTGCTCCTGGCAGAAAAAGAGCAAACAAAAACAAGCAACAAGCCATAAAAACCTCACAAACCAAAATGAGCCTACCAAATCAAAGCACTCAGAGCCAAAAACTACAAACTAGCAACACCCTAACAACTATCCCTACCACCCAAAGTCCCGTCTAATACGACGGGGTGGATCTCGCGAGGACACACAGACTACAGTGAGGTGCTCCATCCTCCGAACAGAGCCAGCCTGCCCTCCTCCTGCAGATAATAAGAACCGAGCACCCAGGTTCAAATGTCTCCAAACCAGCGATCCCATACCAGTTTCCCAGCCTCCAATTTCACTAGCTTACCCTCTTTACCCTAGGTATCCATAAACCACTTAACCTAACCATTCTTTCCCTTCCTCACCCAGTCAGCCTGAATAGTCCTTCTTAAGGCTAGCTTAAAGGTGTGTCTACTTTCCTTGTTTGACATCTCTTTGTCGTCAAACACACGCAAGTTTCTTTCCTTCCAAATGACATCACAACCGATCGCACGAACTACATGAGCAACATAGTCCCACTCTTGCCCTGGACTCAATGAATCAGGGATTCCCCCCAATAGGACCCAAATTCGATCCCCGTCCAAACAGTTCTCAGTGATTTTGGACCAATAACTCTGCCACCAGTCCGAAATCCGCTTTGAAGCTGGATAGTCACACCACAGATGAGTGGTCGACTCATATGCCCAACTGCACCGTCTGTAGGTCATATCCACATTCAATCCTCGTTGCACTAAGTTGACTGCCGAGGGAGTGACCATCAGAGAAAGTAGCCACAAATTAACAGCCAACCTAGGATTTGGGGCCTTAGCCAGTTGACCCCAACAGCGCAACAATGCTTTTTCGAGAGAATGGGTATCACAGTCCAGAACTTGCTTCCATCTTCCTGTGGCTACATTAAGGGGGGAACGGGCAGGAGTCTGGATCTTATAACCCAAACCTGTAGAATAAAGGGACACCGGTAAATCCTCCCCCCCTGGTCCTTCACTTTTCCAGCCCCAGAGTTTGGGGTCCAGCCGAAGCCTAGCGATAGACTTGTCCTGTAAGTGCACGTTACAGGACCACAACCCCTCCTCATCACAGGATTTCCATACCCGAATTTGGGACAAGCTTGCCGTGAGAGGGGGGTGGGTATCCTCGTTCAGCATAACCAACTGGCCGGAGCTGTCACCTTGAATCTCTGACCACTCCTGAAAAATTTTCTTTCCTGTACAATCAATGCTTTCCAGTTTCCAGCAGGAATCGAATATCATTGGGTCTTGACTAACATACCAGGTCCCCAGTGAGTCTACCTCTTCTGGGCTTAAGAGAAATTTCCAGTTTACTGGTATCGCAGAAATCAGTTCCTCCCTTCGTTCTTCAATAAATCTTACCGCCCCTAACTGGGTTTTGAGTTCGGATGGCGAAATCCATCTGTTCTCCAGCTCATTCCAGAGATCAATTATCCTTAATACTCCTCTTTCAATCCATTTCCGTCCAAAGCTGGTAGCCGCTGAGTCGGCTGCAAACCAGCTATTATCGGCCTTTCTAATAGATGGGTTCTCAAATAGCGGCTGCAATAGAATCTTGGCTTTCGTAGTAGGTTGTAGCCAAGAATTCGGTTGAACCTTTTTCCAAGCTTTAATGACGCCACTCCAGAGATCCGAACTAATTACCCTGTTCAAGTACGAGGGAATCAATAGGCATGTCCAAATATCCGATGGTCTCCTCGAATTCCATTCTGTAGCCAGAATGGATTCAGCCAATGAGACCCAATGGGTGTCCTCAGGAGACAGAATTGCCCGAGTAATCCACCGGGCCAACATGGCAAGGCTTTTACAGTAAGGATCGATCATGCCAACTCCCCTTTCCTCTTTTGCAAAGCATAGCAAATCCCACGCAACTTTGGAAAAAGAACCTTCATTTTCCCCAGCGAAAGGCTTCCAAACAAACTTAGCTGCTCTGCAGCGAATTGCCGTACACAGAGGCTTACCTAGCGGCCTTACAGCAGCCACAAACCACAGGAGGGCAAATAAAGCCCCGTTAATTACCATTACCCGCCCAGTTAGAGAGAGATGCGAGGCTTTCCCCACAGAGAAGCTCTCTGCAATATTCTCTACAAGATGATGCCTTCTTGATCCACTGTACAGGAGAGAAGGGATACTTGTACACCTAAGAACCTCTCGGAGTCTCTTGCAAGAATACGCTTTATTCCCCAATTCGTGGATGGTGTGATTGAGTCCGGGAGGAAGAAGACAGACTTCGACCAATTAACAGAAGCTTCCGAAAGCGCAGAATATTCATCAATACACGATTTCAAAGCTGACATAGAAGACACCGAATTTTTCGAAATGGCAAATAAGTCATCAGCCAGGGCTTTTACCCGGCAATGAGCTGTCCCTGCCACCAGGCCTTTAATCTGCGGGTTTCCTCTAATATTGCATAGCAGATTCTCAATTTGAAGCACGAAGAGGAGGGGCGCCAAAGGACACCCTTGCCTCAGCGATCTGGACAGGGCAAAAGGTTTTGAAAGGTGACCATTAACTATAACTGACGCAGTGGAGAGGGAGTATAGGGCTAACACCCATTTACACAAATTATCACCAAAACCCAGGTGTCTTAAGGTGGTGAGGACATATGTCCAATTAACTCGATCGTATGCTTTTTCCAAATCAAGCATAAGGATCGAGATGTTGGCATCTGTTTTTCCCACTATCTCCAGGGCTTCAACTGCCGTCACGATGTTGTCAAAGATCGAGCGGCCTTGTACAAAGGCCGCTTGATCATTCGCAACAAGGGCAGGTAAGCGGCGAACCAAAATTTTGGCGAACGGTTTATATGAAACGTTTAAAACAGAAATGGGCCTCCAGTTTCTGATCTCTGACCGGTCCCCTTTCTTATATAGTAACGATATAATATCGTTCCTCATGCCTTTAGATAACTCCCCACCTATCAGAACTTGATTATAGAGGTCAACCAATTCATCTTTGACTGATTCCCATATTGCTAAGTAAACCTCCACCGGGAGACCGTCGTCTCCCGGGGCCTTGCCATGTGCCATTGACCTAAGTGCTTTTTCTGCTTCCTCCGTGGATATCGGTCTATCCATATCCAACCTTCCATAATCAGATAGCCTCGCCTTGAACACCGCCCATTGATTTGAACCTTCCGACAGATCCGTTGTAATGTCCTCATCCGGCCTTCTGGTTGTCAGGATATCCTTATAATATAAAGCTGCATAGGATGTCAGTTGAGTGTGATCCTGTGCCACTGGCTGATTGTTATCCAAGGGGTGCATTAAATCGCTCATAGGATGAGAAAGACGCTTGGGAAGAAGTTTCTGAAAGGATTCTCGGGTCATGCGGTCATAGACCACAATGCCCTTGACCTTCAATCTTTTTGCCCAGGCATCGGACTGTACCTGTTGAAACAGGTCCCATTCAACCATGAAAACCTTCCTCTTATTACTCCAGACCAAGTTGGATATGGGATGAAGGCCCATACGAAGCTCTGCATATTCAACTTTCTTCCTCAGACTTTCTTCTTGCTGCCTACGTCTTGCTGCCAATACTCTAGAAAAAATACTAAGGAATTTTGAAAAAATTCTTGAGCCAGATTCCCACCAAACCGCCTTAGTTTCAAAGGTATCCAACATACTTTTCCAATCTGTCCAGAACCGATTCATCCAGTCAACCACCCCTGGATCCTTCAGGATCTGGGTATTCACCCTGAAATAGCCTGGGCCTCGATTCGGACCCTTGGACTGTAAAGGACGCGAGTAGGGGCTTATGGTCCGAGATGGGGTTAGACAATTCCCCCATATCAACCGTAGCCTGCCAGGCGTCTGGTGAAAGGAGGAAGAAATCCAACCTTCTCCGTATACTACCTATGCCCTTTCGAAAGTTAGATACCCACGTGTAGCCTGGTTCACCAGGGTGCAGCAGGCTAAATGGCTCTACTAAGTCCAGTTCGTGCATCATTTCGGTAAGTTTAATCACATCCCTCCCGCTCCTAACGGCTTCTTGACTATCCAGGGTAGTATTCCAGTCACCAGTTAAAACCAAATTATCACGTTCTGGCAAAAACAGAGGGATATCGTCGAAGAACTCAACACGTTGTCGCGCGCGGCGGTCCTGCACCCCGCTGGGAGCGATGAACCTCACAGTCGTGTCATGCAGGATTTATTTTTGAAGAACAACTCGTCACCACTCCAACCGTGCGTGCGTGTTGTACCTCTCACGACGCCCTGAGACAGGTCGGGACGTCGTGAGGTACAACTTACCTCTACCCGAGGGGTTGTCACCACCCTCAGGTAGGCGTATCCCTGCTGAGCTACCGGCCCACGTGCGAAGGCTTTTCCATGCCTTAGCAGAGGTAGGTCGGCCGAGGGCGTTTGCTCGATCGCTGTAGCATAAAAATGAGGAATGCGGTAAGACGCCTACGACTGACCCGTTACATATTCAGGTCGAACTTTGAGATGGTCGTTTATTTCCGCTTCTGTTCCAGAAATACACTCCTTCTGATTACTATGTTCAACGTATCAAAACCTTGTCACTACCAAAGATAAACTATTCTACTCAATGTATGACTGATCATCAGATAGTATATAAAACTTGATTATGAATAGCGAGGTATTACCGTTGGGTAGCGAGGTATTACCGTTGGGAACCCTTCCCACTTTCACAAGTGCTGAGTGTCCAAACTCTTCACGATGTCAATTCCAGTCCAGCCCAAATCATGCACAAAACAGACCTGCACAACATAATGCAAAGATAGTTCACATGCCATGCACTAACGACGTCAACCATCAACCATTGACATTGTCCCTCACTCCCCAAACCATGCATGACAGCTCTATCTTTTCTGAGATGTAAGCCCTGCCCCCTCACATTGTCCCCAAACCATGCATGACAGCTCTATCTTTCTTGAGATGTAAGCCCATCCCCCTCACATTGATTCAAAGGACCCTTGAGAGTGACCAGGACCATTTAGGCAACGACCACAGGTGACAGTTTTACTGACCACAGGGTTTGATTTTAGATGGAGCTATCAAGTCAAGGCGGAAAAAGTTGAATCGGCAACGATCAACCTGTTATCGAGTGATAACAGAAAATTGAACCCTTTATGTAGGACTTCTTCTTCAATTGCAGTAGACCAAAGCAAAGACCTGCACACACACAGGTCAACAAGGATGCAACATTCCCCCGCTTGATTCCTACATAATGATATCTAATGGTCAAGCCCTTAGTTCAGGTCTGCGAGCTTTGGGATCACCATCCCAAAGTCTAACCCCTAGCTTCTATCTACCCTGAGTCGTCTGTCACTCCTTCTCCTTTTATTTCAAGGAGTTTCTTTGCCTATGTCTCAAGTTGTCCCAGGAAAACTCATATTTCCCCTTACTCTCAATATTTGCATTTTCTCTCTCGCGGATAAGCACACCATTTGATGCTTTATGCAGTAGTCTGGCTGAGATTAACTCAAGCCAGTGGCGAATTCTCCGATGAACTGCAGTTATACGGGGTGTCTTCTTTCTCTAGTTCATTTTCCCTGCGATATTCGCTTTCTTTTAGGTTCCTATTACAGAACCTTTGGAGTCGCTCTCGCTGGAGCACTCCCATTTTCCTTTCCTTTTCTTATAGTCATGACATACGCAAGTAGTAGGTCGATTCGCCCGGGAATCTTCCACTACTTGATCAATTCCAAACAATTCAGTTCGTAAGAAGAGTAGTCGAGTCTCCCTACGGGAGCACTCAGTCACCCCTCAAAGTTCATGCAGTCCTCATGCAATCAAGCAGTTCATGCAATCTAGTGTAAGTGATCGGATAACTCACCCGGGGGTATCCTTTTATTAGTCAAGCAGGTAGTTAGAAGACCTATGTTGAACCATCTCAACACTTGACCCAGTATTCAGTAATATTCCAACTCCAAGTGTTAGTCCCAAATCAAAGTTAGTAACAGGCGGTCTTCACGGAAGCCTCCTATTACTATTTGATTCAGAGTTCAATCTTTTCCTCAAAAGTGTAGTAGGACGACCCTACGGGAGTCACCCTACTGCAATCCCAAAGTCAGACGAGCTAAGGTTATGTTAGCGGATTCAGACAAACACCAGATCCTCCTCTAGCTGGAGTATCTTATTAGACTCGTTAAGATAGGCTCAAGCAAGCAATAGGATGACATCACGGAGGTTTCCCATGTCATGCTTTAATGTTAATCAGGTGGATCGTTAGTATTTATTTATATCGCCCATTAGTCATACCTGAACAAGTCGTAAGGTTACTCACCCGGGAATATTCCTTTACTTGTTCAAACATAGCCGCCCTGCTTCTTCCTTCCGTTAGTTGACCTCCAAATCGAACAAGCGTTAGGATAACCCACCCGGGAGTCATCCTACCACCAGTTCGACGCATAGGAGATCAGAAATAACTCTTAATTGATTTGCCCTGACAATTCACACATCTGGCCTATGCGTTGTAAGTGAGCAAAAGGCATGTTGACTCCCACGCGAAGTCGGACAGATCGATCCAGACTTAGGAGTTCGTACACTCACCCGGGAGTACTCGAATCCCTCCCCAGTCTGGTTCGATTAGTGATAGAAGAGCTTCACGGAAGTCTCCTGCTACCTTTTGCCTTTGTTAGCCTTTAAAGACGAGTACCCTACGAGAGTACTGGATTAATTGCCTTTCGTTAAGTTGAGGAAGTGTACCTCACGGGAGTACCGGATCAATGGTTGTTGTTAAGTTGAAGAAGCGTACCCCACGGAAGTACCAGATCAATGGTTGTTGTTAAGCTGAAGAAGCGTACCCCACGGGAGTACCGGTTCAATGGTTGTTGTTAATGATTGTAGGAGTGTACTTCACGGAAGTACCGATCAAATGATTTTTGTTAAGTTTGAAAGAGTGTACTTCACGGAAGTACCGGATCACATCGGCTTTCGTTAGACTGAAGGAGTGTACTTCACGGAAGTACCGGTCAAACTGATTTTTAAGAAGTTTGAGGAAGTGTACTTCACGGAAGTACCGGATCAAACGACCTTTGTTATTGTAACCTGTAGATTAATAGGGAAGATGCACGGCACCTTCCTGCTACTATTGTCAGAGTCAACCAATCATTATACCAATTTGTTACTTTAGTTAGGTCATTAGTATCAAACGATGTCAATCCATTAGTCATACCAAAACAAGTAGCAGGGTTACTCACCCGGGAGTATCCCCTTTACCTGTCCAGACATAATCAACTCATTCTTTCCTCGTTAGTTGATCCCCAGATCAAACAAAGTATTAGGATAACCCTCCCGGGAGTCACCCTAATACCAGCTCGATGCGTAGGAGATCAAGACTACTTTTAGGTTAGTCGCCATGATCGTTCATTTATTCGTTTATGTGTTAAATTGAGCAAAGATATTGTTGACTTACACGGAAGTTCGCACAGATCGACCTAGACTTAGGAGTTCGTGTACTCACCCGGGAGTACTTAATTCTCATCCCAAGTCTAGTCAGATAAGTGATAGGAGAACCCCACAGGAGCCTCCCATTACCTGTGCTTTTGTTAGTTATTTGAAAACGTGTACCCCACGGGCGTACCGGATTAGTCATGCTTTGAGTAATCACTTGAAGACATGTACTTCTTCGGGAGTACCGGATTAGTCTTGGATTTAACAGGTAAGTCAACAGAGAAGACGCACGACATCTTCTCGTCATCAATGTATGCATATCAAAAGTCAACTAGTTAGGTGGATGGCTGGGTAGTTTGCACGGCGAGTACCCTTTTAGTCATTCCATGCAGGCAGCGTGACGACCCCAACGGAGGCCTCCATCATACTGCCTTTGTTTTCCCAAGACCATGCAGGCTAGGTTCCTTCTCGGTTCTTTCTTGGATTCCTTTTCTTCATCAGGCAGGATTCTTACTTCAATCGTATACCCTTTTTCATTTCGATACACTTTTAGTCCTGAAGAAGGTACAAACAGTATATCACACGGTCATACATGCAGTCCAATAGATGGTTGTAGCTTGTATCGGTATACGAGAACGGAATGAAACATGCGTACCTCATGGTTCCCTGCCTCCAGAGTTCCTCCTGAATTCCGACAGAGCTCCCTCAATCGCCCTGTTGTCGATCGTGTCAAGTTTATGCAATTGACTGATCATCTCAGTGTAAATCATTATCAAACACTTATAGTTGAAGAGGTAGGCGTATGAGAGGACCAATCAAGGACAATAATGAAGGAGGATGGAGGAGGTTGGCACCATCACACGGTGACGATGTCCCTCTCCTCTCCAGTGCCCCGCACTCTTTTTCCTCTCTGACCCCTGCTTTTCTCATGATGTTGCAACAGTGAGACAACAACTAATAATAGCAATAATGATAATAATAATAATAATAATAAATAGTAATAACAATAACAATAATAGCAATGATAATAAAAACGTAAGAGAACTATTAATAGCGAGATAACAATCCAGTTTGCAATACCACGTTGAATGCCAAGGAGCCTGATACTGTCGAAACTGCATTAGTACTACATCAACTGAGGACCAAAGTATTGAATCTGGATGCTAGTAAGCATACTCTTGACTCCGCTGGCCTACGTATCAGAGCCTTCTCTACTTAAGCAATCAGCACCTAGACTATGAGTCACAAGTACCCTATAAATCAATAATGCATTCACCTGACGTCAACAACAGAACCGAAGTACATGAAGATATCAGACTGTCGTCGAGGCCAAGTAGGTGCTTTTGCATCATCATCCTCACCTCTCTCCCTCTGGCTCTCTTTCTTTCTGAGAATCTTTGACTTTGAATACATTCCGCTGCCACTCAGGTCTATCCCTATTACTACCTCATGCTGTTGTGACTTCCCCCATCCTCAGCACACCGCTGCCTAGTATACTCTTGCGCGGAAGCTACTTGTAGATAGCGCACAAGTGCTTGAGCGACACTTCCAGACTTCTCACGAATGAGCAGCTTCTCCCTGAATTGTGGCTGGCCAGTCCCTATATTGACTTGGACTGAGTCACACCCCGTTTCAGTCAATGCATCCGTTGGCTTGACTTGGACTCGGTACCGCATGCCTATGGCCTGCCTGCTTCAGATTGTCAAGGCCGGATCTTTGCTGTAGTACTGTTGCTCAAGTCTGTGAGTCATAGTTTTTCATCTATGGAACATGACTTGTGATTGTACATTGACTCTTGCCTGTGACTCCCTTTTCTCTCTCCCTTTTTCCGTGTTTGTCTGTCAATTTTCTTCATCCGTATCTGTCCGTGTATTGTCTGTTTAGTTGTCTGTGTCTGGCTGTCGGGTTTCGGACCGTAGGTCTGTTCCGTAAGAGTTAAGTCCTTAGTTGTGTAGGACTTCAGAAAGGTCGAGGTCGTAGCTGCTATAGTGGCGAAGGGCCAAATCCACAGACTTCCGGAAGGTCCGGAAGTAGCCCTTCAAACGCTGCTTACAGCAGACCAGAGACAAATGGGCAAGCCGTGAAGTCCACCTTTGCTGAGTCAGCAGTACCCAGTTTCAGTTTCACTTAGTCCTGTCAGCAAGTACCACGTGGGACTGTGTGCACCACGGCACGGCAGAAAAAGCAGCTGACCAGAAGTATAAATCAGGAGGCAGCGTTCAATCATCCACCGCTCACATGACTCAACTTAGGATTACCCTGGATATCCACACGCGACACACTTTATCACACACGTACGTACGTACTACACTCGCCTACCATCTACAACCACTGTGGCCGCTCAACCCTGTTGGTTGTGGCAACGTTTCTGCATGATTCACGCCGCAATGAATGAATGATTGAACGCTGCCTCCTGATTTATACTTCTGGTCAGCTGCTTTTTCTGCCGTGCCGTGGTGCACACAGTCCCACGTGCAACCGGTTTTGCATGCATATGAAGTTAGAAAGAAAGCGAATCTGATTGCAAATCCACACGAGACCAGATAGCCACAACCTTGAACCATAAGCAGAATTGCAACCCGAGTTCCACCAAATAAGAACACAGCAACTTTAAGCTCATAAGTGACAATGTTGAAGTAGTCTCGTCATCATCAGCAAAGAACCAATGTCGACATCCTATCTGGTGCTCAGCACCCAGACTTCGATCACACATCTTACTAGCGGTCTGCGAACTGACAATGTGTTCAGCTGACGTCAGCAGCAGAACCGGAGTATATGAAAATGTCGTTTGGTGCAGACTGTCGTCAAGATTAGGTACGTGCCCTTTTCTTTACCACCATCATCCTCTCTCTCGTTCTCGCTATACGCGTCTGTCTGTTTTCTTTGCATCTGTTTGTCTGACTGTCAGTGTCTGTTTGATTGACAGTCCGTGTCTGTTTGGTTGCCTGTCTGTGTTTGTCCACTGTTTGTCCACTGTTTGTCCACTGTTTGTCTATGCCCGACTGTTTGTTTGCTCTGTTGGCGTCCAGCTTGTCTGTTCATTTGCCCGCGTGTTGCAGGCACTTGTCCTTTCTTCCTTTCTTCTTTCCTCTCTCTCTCTCTCATCCTCTCTTTCTCTGTGCCCGTTGTTTGTCTGTGTCTTTTCCATCTGTTTGTTTATCTGTATCCCTCCGCCAGTTTGTTTGTCTGTGTTTGCATGTCAGTTTGTTTGCCTGCGTCTGGTTGTCTCGTTTCTTTACCTGTATCAGTCGGTCTGACCGTTGATGTCTGTCTTCACCATTTGCATTTGTCAATGTGACTGTCTGTTGTTCGTCACGTGTGGTTGTCTGGGCCGGTCTATCTGTGTCCATATGTTCATGCCTGTCCGTCTGTTGGTCTGTGTGTTGGTCTATCTGTTGGTTTGTCTGCTCTCTCTCTCGCTTTCTTTCTTTCTCTCTCCTTCTCTCTCTATCTTCTTCTTCTGCCCACTATCCTTCCTGCTTCCTACTTCTACCTTCGCTCCCTGTGATCGTGAGATCACTATACTCTCTTAACAAGGACGTGTGAAGGAACCAATGACAGCTTTAACCCCCATCCAGATGCAACCGTCCGTCGGACACATCAGGAGCGAAGTGCACCGCCTCGTCTCTACATCCAGAACCATGAGTCGAGACAGGCACGAATGCACCATGCACCCTTCATGCTCGGATGGACCGAATGCTTCCCACTGTGCCCGTGGGCGCAAAAGGAACCCCCCCCCCTGGTTTACATGCGCCTGCTGCCGTTGGCAACACCAACTGATCCCGACGCATGTGAAACCCAAGAGACAGAGGTTGATAGTCTTTGCAGCCTACAATCTAAATGCAGCGGAATCGCATCGCAACACGATCTAGCCACGAAAGTGCAGCATACACAGACGCGCATTCCAATCGGGCGGATGAGGGGCCCAACCTCACGACACCGCTGGCGGACGTATTCACATGTCCCGTACTTCTTCATCCTCGTATATGGTAAGTAGAAGAGGCGGGACCGAGTAAATCATTTTAATAATGATATAATGACAATAATAATAATAATAATAATAATAATGACTACTAATGAGCAATAGCGAACTTCAGCAATCAAACAGCACCATACACCGGAGACCAGATAGTTGTGATCTCAGACCAACAGCAGAATTGAATCACCTGATTCACCAAATAAGAACACACCAAGAGTTCATAATTGACAATGCTGAAATAGTCCCATCATCATCAATGAAGAACCAGAGTTGATACCC
>BFEA01000043.1:2007119-2018523 GCA_003427395.1 Chara braunii
GAGAGAGAGAGAGAGAGAGAGAGAGAGAGAGAGAGAGAGAGAGAGAGAGAGAGAGAGAGAGAGAGAGAGATGGCTTCGCAGCAGCCATTATCGCAGGAGGCGAGCCAAACTCCAGGTCCTTCGAAAGGTAGGTTGGACATTCGCGGGTTCTACGAGGAGGAGGTAACGGTGCTAAACGGTGGGAGTCAAGCGGATGCTTACACCTTTCTAGAATTGAACACTCAGGGTTCGGACTTCGATTTCCCGGAGTATCCCGAGTTGACGCAGGTTTCCCGCCCTTCTCAACAATGGGCGGGAAATGGTGTAGAGATCAACGTATCGGGGGTTGTGGAAGACGAAGTGGAGAGGAGGATTGGCGGCGGCGGCGGCGGCGGCGGCGGCAGCGGCAGCGGCGGGGAAGAAGGCGCGGCGGGCGCGGGGCCGGGGGAAGTCGGCGGAGTTAACGGCGGGAGTAGCGGGGGGCCAGGTGGTGGCGGCTCTTCTTCCTCGACTTCTGCTGATGCCTCCGCCTCTTGCGCTCATCCCGACACCCTATCCGAAGGCGTGTCGGGATCTCAGACCGAAGTTATTAACGGAGTTATAACTAGCGGCGTGAGCGAATTGAGTTTTGATGAGACCGGCGACGAAGAGGCCTTGGATTATTACGCTAAACATCGGGACCTCCCCGATCACGCCTGCAAGTACTGTGCGATTCATAATCCCGCAAGTGTGGTCAGATGCAACGTACCTTCCTGTCGCAAGTGGTTCTGCAACTCCAGGGGCAACACCTCAGCCTCACATATCATCAACCACCTCGTTAGGGCGAAACACAAGGAAGTGAGCCTCCATCGAGACACGCCTCTGGGAGAGACGATCTTGGAGTGCTACAACTGCGGGTGCCGCAATGTCTTCTTACTGGGGTTCGTTCCGGCGAAGTCTGAGTCCGTGGTCGTGCTGCTGTGTCGCGATCCCTGCCTGAGCGTGAATGGTCTGAAGGATATGAACTGGGATCTGAGTCAGTGGTTGCCACTGATCGATGATGGAAGTTTCCGGGAGTGGCTGGTGAAAGTTCCGTCGGAACAAGAGCAACTGCGAGCCCGACAGATCAGCGCGCAGCAAATCAACAAGATGGAGGAGTTGTGGAAGACCAATCCAGAAGCGACCCTTGAGGAGCTTGAAAAGCCGGGAGTGGACGATGAACCCCAGCCCGTAGCGCTGCGGTACGAGGATGCATACGAGTACCAGAACGTGTTTGGCCCGCTGGTGAAATTGGAGGCGGATTATGACAAGATGATCAAAGAATCCCAGACGAAGGATAACATCACAATCCGATGGGACATGGGGCTGAACAAGAAACGAATCGGCTTCTTCGTTTTCCCGAAGGAGGATAACGAACTGAGGTTAGTACCGGGCGATGAGCTGCGTCTGCGCTATGGCGGCGACAGCACGCATCCACCCTGGCAGTGCGTAGGCCACGTGGCAAAGCTGACGCCAGCAGAGGAGGTGGCTCTCGAGCTCCCGAGCAGCCAACAGAATGTCCCCGCTGACGTCAACCATAACTTCAGCGTGGATTTCGTCTGGAAGAGCACCGGATTTGACAGAATGCAAGCCGCGCTGAAGACCTTTGCGGTGGACGAGACGAGCGTGAGCGGATACATCTACCACAAGATTCTGGGGCATGAGGTGGAACCCCAGATCGTGCGCAACACGCTTCCCCGCCGCTTCGGCGCGCCGGGATTGCCCGAGCTGAACCACTCCCAGGTCTACGCCGTGAAAAGCGTTCTCCAGAAGCCTCTGAGCCTTATCCAGGGCCCACCTGGGACGGGAAAAACGGTGACTTCCGCTGCCATCGTGTATCAGCTTGCGAAGCAGAACCAGGGGCAGGTGATTGTATGCGCGCCGAGCAATGTCGCCGTGGACCAGCTTGCGGAGAAGATAAGTGCCACCGGTCTGAAGGTGGTCAGGCTGTGTGCCAAGTCCCGCGAGGCTGTCAGTTCCCCTGTTGAGCATTTGACTCTGCATTACCAGGTTCGACACCTAGATTCCCCAGAGAAGAGCGAGCTTCACAAGCTCCAGCAGCTGAAGGATGAACAGGGGGAGCTCTCCAGTGCCGATGAGAAGAAGTACAAGGCCTTGAAGCGGTCAACCGAAAGGGAGATTGCTCAGAGTGCCGATGTCATCTGCTGTACCTGCGTGGGCGCCGGCGACCCTCGGCTCGCCAATTTCCGCTTTCGACAGGTACTTATCGACGAGTCCACCCAGGCTACTGAGGTTGAGTGCCTTATCCCCCTCGTCCTGGGAGCCAAGCAGGTGGTTTTGGTTGGCGATCACTGCCAACTTGGCCCCGTTATCATGTGCAAGAAGGCCGCGAAGGCCGGTCTTGCTCAGTCCCTGTTTGAGAGACTCGTTCTGCTCGGTGTCAAACCTATCCGTTTGCAGGTGCAATACCGCATGCATCCCGCCCTTTCTGAGTTCCCCTCCAGCACTTTCTATGAAGGGAGCCTGCAGAATGGCGTCACCACGCACGAGCGGGCGCAGACGGGTGTCGATTTCCCCTGGCCTGTGCCCAACAGACCGATGTTTTTCTATGTGCAGATGGGTCAGGAGGAGATCAGCGGCAGCGGCACGTCATACCTGAACCGGACCGAGGCGGCGAACGTGGAGAAAATTGTGACCACCTTCTTGCGAAGCGGAGTAAATCCTAATCAGATTGGAGTAATTACCCCGTACGAGGGGCAAAGGGCATACATAGTAAACCACATGGCCAGGAACGGATCGCTGAGGCAGCAGCTGTACAAAGAGATTGAGGTAGCGAGTGTGGATTCCTTTCAAGGACGAGAAAAGGATTTCATCATCCTCTCGTGTGTGCGGAGCAATGAACACCAGGGGATTGGTTTCTTAAACGACCCTCGCAGGCTCAACGTGGCACTCACTCGCGTGAGATATGGTCTTGTGTTGCTCGGCAATCCCAAGGTGCTGAGTAAGCAGCCACTGTGGAATGCTCTTTTGTCCCACTACAAGGCCCACGAGTGCCTGGTGGAGGGGCCGCTGAATAACCTGAAGCAGAGCATGGTCCAGTTCCAAAAGCCTAAGAAGGTGTACAATGATCGCCGGGTTTACCCGGCTTTGATGTCAGTTGTGGCTGCTGCTATGGGACCCGGGGGGACGGATATGAGCATGATGAACTTTGTGCCTGTCCCAACAGCGAACGCGGGGGCTGGCAATGGCGTCCCTGGGAAGGCGGTCGTCTATGGGAGTGGTGACCGCCGAAGTGGGCGAGGAAGGAGTGTCGGAGACGAAAGGCGCGGGGGGGGGGGGGGGCCGTTTGCTGCTGCGATGTCAAATGGGCAGAAAGGCGGAGGGATTCAGATCCCGTTGCACCCCCGTATTCCACCCCCTCTTCCAGGTCCAATAGGGCAACCTTATGCAATTCCTGTAAGGGGGGGCGCGCATTGTGGCTTGCCTGGTCCAATTGGCCCGCAACCGGGAGCCCGCGGTTTTGCTATGGGACGCGGTGCAGGTATTTCAGCATCGCAGCAGCAGGCGCAGCAGCAGGAGCAGCTGGAGCAGCAGCAGCGGCGGCAGGAGCAGAAAGCAAATTTCCGTCTCGTGGGGTTAGGTGGCGATGGAGCGAGTCAAGGGTTTGGCGGCCCGATGACTCAGCAAGAGGTAATGACACAGAACCATTCGGTGCCAGGGCTGAGCCAGCCTTTGAGAGAAGGGTTTTCGGTGGGAGGAACCTCGCAGGAGATTTTCATTGGGGACGACTTCAAATCGCAGGGCTCGCACATTGCCTACTCTGGGCCTGATTTTGTGTCAATGCCTTCTCAGCAGGCTTACGGAGGCGTCGACGTCATGTCGCCGACCACGCAGAACATGTTTGGCGCCGAGTACGCAACCCAGTGCTGTCAGGGTGTGTTCCCCCACCATCAGCAACAGCTTGTCTCAGATGTTATTTCTCAGGATTTTATTGCCCATGCCTCCCAAGGCCCTTTCACGCAGGGTGGCTTCGGTGACAGGGGCCAAGATGAGCAGACCAGTCAACCTTTCTTTGGCTTGTCTGGTCAAACTGCCTCTCAGGGTGGTGACTTGTCAGCGATGTATATCCAGCACTTTGGGCAGTTCACACAGCCTCATCTCGCTCACAGTCAGCCACAAACTCAACAACGTCTGATGTCAGCTGTGCTGCAAGGGCAGCATCAGCAGCAACAGCGATCGGTGCAGTTCACGTGAAGGGAGCCGAAGTTGGGCGAGAGCTGTGAGCATTATGAATAAGGAGGTCATTCCTCTGTTGTAATGCTGATATCTTTTCCGGAGCATTGAGGGCTCCGCTGCCAATGGGGAACAGAGACAGAGACAGAGACAGCGACGCACTGCATTTTTCAGTCGTATCTGGCTGGACTGCAAGCCTGGTCCATTGTCCCAGTTCCTGCTGGCTTGCTGTGGGACATCCTTAGCCTGGGAACGGAGCGAAGGTCCCACGTCTGTTGTCTGCCTCAGTCTCTACCACAGGCAGAACATGTGGTACCTCTGCTCTGGACTGCAAGCCTGGTCGCTTGTCCCAGTTCCTGCTGGCTTGTTGTGGGGGGACATCCTTACACCTGGCAACTGAGTTGGGGTTCTACATCTGTTGCTCGCCTCAGTCTCAACCACAGGCAGCACAAGTGGTGCCTCCCTCTGCATGTCTCCAGACTGTACAAGTGTTGAGCTCTTTGTACATGGTACTTGTCCCAGTTCCTGCTGGCTTGCCTCGGGACATCCTTACACCTGGCAACTGAGGGGGGGTTTTACTTCTGCTGTTTGCCTCAGTCTCTACCACAGGCAGGACACAAGTGGCACCTCCCTCTGCATTTCTCCAGATTGTACAAGTGTTGACCTCTTTGTACAATGCATCCATAATATATGCATGGAGCGCTCACATGTGTCACCATGGGCGGCCTATGTCTGTTTGCCTCTGCCTACGGCGGCCAGCACAGGTGGTATCTCTGCATGTCGCCAGACTTTGAAAGTATTGATGTCCAGTGCATCCAGATGCATGGATCATTACCGTCTTCCCCCGAACATAAGGCACGCTGAAAATGAACGTATACAAGCCGTCTTTCCGGTCCAATGCAGTCAAAATGAGGGTGCGTTGTGTTCGGGTGAAGACGGTAGCAAGACGTACCCGCAGCTGAAGACCTCTGGTAATTGAACACATCTGCAGTGGCTTTTGCAGCTTGTGTTGCCGTGGGAGAAGGGGACAATGGTTTGCACATGCACAGGAACGGGCGGGTCGTGACAAGTCGCTGGCGGCAGGGAGACAACAGAATGTACGTTGGCTATGGGAATAGGTGTGTGACAACTCAGCGGCTGCAGGCACACAGTAAGATATACATTGGCAATGAGAATTGGCGCATCTTGCTGTGATGCTGCAAGCTGAGTTTTGGATGTTGGGCTCTCCTTCTGAGAGGCGGACGGTTTGTCTGGGATCTTGGCGGGTAGAAGGCAACCCCTGGAGAACTCCCCTCCCTCCAGAGAAGGGCATCAAGCATGTGTCTGTGCCAAAAGGGGAAAGAATGGAGGGGGGAAAGGGGGGATGAGGGAGGGGGGGGTGATGGTGATTCACGGTGCCCTGTTTGATCAGTGAACAGGAGTGGCCAATGAAAGGAGGGCATTGGCCTGCAGCTGCACCTTGCTTTGGTTGGAGAGGGTTTCGACAGTATGGATGAATGGCATTCAGTTCCTGCTCACTTTGGTCAGAGGGGGTCTCGTCAGTGAGACTTACTTGCCAACCCCTCTATTCCGGATCGGCAATGGGGGCAATGTAGCAGCCTGCTGCTTTGCACGGATTTGGTGCCCGAATTGTATGAGCTTGATCTGCTTTTTAGGGCGATCTAAAGGGACAGGTGCGGTGAGTGTTAACCGCACACAGGGCTTTCGATGCAGGTTTCTGTGTGCTGCTTTTGTGCATGCCTTCGTCATCCATACTGAGGAGGAAGTTTGTGGTCGCCCCTCCCCGTTGGCGAGCGGTCTGAGTGCCTGGCCTTGCTGGGCAAGGGGGGATAATCGTGTTGTTCTGCCGATCTCAAGATTCAATTGTGAGCTTAGTGCCACAGGGGCACGACATACACAGCATGAGAAACTTCGCTGTGTGGTCAGCCGCTGTGTGTGGAAGCGATGCCAAACTCTCCGAAGGGGTCTTGTCAGTGGGAATTACTTGTTAATCCCGCTATTCTTGAGAAAGCCCTGGGGCTAATGTATCCTCGGCCGCTTCACACGGATTTGGTACTTGATTGGCAGGAGCTTGATCTGCTTTGACATTGTATTGCTGCTTTGCAGGAGGAAGGAGATGCAGTGGCAGTTGCAGTGCGTGTGAGCTGCTGCAGTTTGCAGTTTTCTATGTGCTGCTCTTGCTGCATTCCCTATTCATCCATATTGAGGAGGAAGTTCATGGTTGTACCGGCCCTTGATGAGAGGTCAGTGGCTAATATCATGAATGCCTGGCCTTGCTGGGTAAGGGGTGATCGTTGTGTTGTTCTGTCGACATTACTTGCTAGATTCGTTCGTGTGCTTAGTCCCACAGGGGCCAGATGTACAAAGCATGAGGAAGCTGTGTGATCGGGCGCTGTGTCTGGAGGTGATGCCGAACTCTCACAAGGGGGGCGCTCACAGCTTGTGTCTGGTGTGGCTGACGTGTCAACAGTGTGCTTTTCACATACCCCAGGCCGATTCTTTTGGACGGAGACCGACTCCTCTGCTCCTACGTGGCCAGATGTAGTAACACAGGATGAGGAAGCTGTGTGGTCGGGCGCTGTGAAACTCTCCAAGGGGGTATGCGATGCCAAACTCTCCAAAGGGGGTGCTCGCCGCTTGGTGTGTGGTCTGGCTGACGTGTCAAGAGTGTGCGTTTCACATGCCCTGGGCTGATTCTTTTGGATGGAGAGTGAATCCTGTGCTCCGACGTGGCCAAATGTACGCAGGATGCGGAAGCTGTGTGGTCGGGCAGTGTGTGTGGAGGCGATGCCAAATTTTCCAAGGGGGGTGCTCACGGCTTGGTGTGTGGTCTGGCTGACGTGTCAAGAGTGTGCTTTTCACATGCCCTGGGCTGATTCTTTTGGACGGAGAGTGACTCCTGTGCTCCTACGTGGCCAAATGTACACAGGATGAGGAAGCTCTGTGGTCGGGCGCTGTGTTTGGAGGCGATGCCAAACTCTCAAAGGGGGGTGCTCGCTGCTTAGTGGGTCTCGCTGATGCGTCAAGGATGTGTTCTTCACATGCCCTCTGCTCATTCTTTCTGAAGGAGAGTGACTCTTGTGCTCCTACTTGTTACATATCTCCAATGCAAGTGCCACACAATGGGCCTCACTCCAGTACTCAACGTTCTACATGCATTTGGACGCTTTCTGGACCAGCTGCATTCGGGTGCGTGCCACATTTTGAATGTATTGGATGGTCGTACGCATCGAAGAGATGGGGGCTCGGGAGGATGACCAGTTTGCAAGACTGTTGCTGAGACAGTGGAGAGCAGAGTGCAATATCTGCAAAGCGCAGCGGTAGAGCGTAATGGTCAAAGCCTGCCTGACTGTGAGACCTACAAGTCGAACAGAGACGAAAGCCGAACACTGTATGGGTCAGATGTCCCTTTCCTTCAAGAAATAAAGGGCAATCGGCAGTCAATCCCCTCCCATTGGGCTGGGCAATCAATGCTGTCGGGCCTGCATGTCAGCTTGCATTTCGGATTTGACATTGTTGTTTCTAATGGGACGCTGGACCCGGTTTCCAGCATGTGTTGCTCCCCACCAATAGATTGGAGCCATCTACAGGGGTTGGCCCTCCATCAGGAGGAAGGCTTGACCTTCCCCCCTGATGGACAGCCACCGAGTGATGTTAACAATATAAAACAAACAAACAAACAAAAAAAAGGACTAGACGTGGAATGGATTGGGGTGTCCGGTTGTGTGGGTGGTTGCTCTTACTCTCTACTCATAAACGTCAGTGCATTTGAAGGAAATGATCTGTGATGTGGGGTATGGAGGCTGAAGTGAAGCTTTTGCCGTTAGATGACATTTCAACTTGGAATTGCGGATTAACCTCTGGGGTATGGAGGCTCTGGGGTGGGGGAAGTGGGATTAAGGGCCCCTGTTGAGTGCCCCCAAAAGGGGGGGGGGGGGGGGGGGGGGGGGGGGGGGGGGGGGGGGGGGGGGGGGGGGGGGGGGGGGGGGGGGGGGGGGGGGGGGCGGGGGACTGAAAGAGGGGGGGGGGGGGAACTTGCTAAAAGGCTTGTGTGGCAGTGTTGTTTGTCATGATGTCATTGTGGTGAGTGGCTCAAGATGCCCTCTTGAGTTGCATGGAAGGGCACTTGGGGCCGTCATTACGCGGCCATGCTGTGCCTCGAGTGCCAGCAGCGAGTCTGGGATTGTGCTTTCTGGCTGTGACAGATCTTTGTTTGTTTCGTGGGTGTTTTGCTGGCATAATGAGATGTGAACCTGCCTTCTGTAGAGTTTTCCATCTGGTGTGGGTGATTGATAGTCTGCTTTGATTTTCGTCACAGGTACTTGAGGGCAGTGGGTGTTGCCCAGCTCAGGGTCTCAGTTGTGGGCCATCGTTGATGCTTAAGCACAACTGGGGCTAAGGTACATCATCACTTTCAGTATCATTGGTTAGGGCGATCTACAGACTGTAGAGGGTTCAGCTTCCTGATGAGTGGTGGAACTCCGACGAAACGGTCTGTCACAGCCCGTCGTCTGTTGTCCTCGTCTCCCTCTCTACCTGCGGTTTCCTGGGCAGTTCTTTTTGTCAATATACGTTTCGCAGATACATGAAAAAAACAATAGATTGTTGTCCTCCTCTCTCCCTCCCTACGCTTGACCGGGCAGTGTATATGCCTCCTGACGAGTCCGTGAAACTCCGACGAAACAGTCTGCTACAGCCCCCTCGTTGTTGTCGTCTTCTCCCTCTCTGCCTACGGGTGTACCGGACAGTGCTCTATAATGTCTGTTGTATATATCGTCAAACAGAATATATCGGGATAGAGAACTCCCCGCTACACCGTAGGCAGAGAGGGAGAAGAGGACAACACGAGGGCTGTGACAGACTGTTTCGTTGGAGTTATATGTATAAAATTACTACAATTTCTGTCAAAGTACGCTTGAGGGCAGTGGTTGGTGCCCGCCTCCGGGTATCCGTTGTCGGGCAGTCGTTTGTACTTGGGGCCTTGCTTCACTACACAACGCTCTAGATGCATTTGGATGCTTTCTGGACCCGATTGGAGATGTTGGACTCCTCGAAACGTGTCCGGAAAGCGTCCAAATGCATGTAGAGTGTTGTGTAGTGGGGCGAGGACCTTCATTGCAACTGGGGTTAAGGTGGATTATAACTTACAGTATCATTGGTTAGGGGACTGCAGACTGTCGGGGGGTTCAGCCTCCTGATGAGTCTGTGAAACTCAGACGAAACAGTCTGCCGCAACCCCTCATGCTTCTTTTTTCTTCATATGTTTTTTTTAATTTGTTTGTTCAACCCTGTTTTGTCATCCTCTTCTCCCTCCCTTTCTGCCTACGGTTTACTGAGCAGTTCTCTATGACGATTTTTTTTTTTTTTTTTTTTTTTTTAAGTGGCCTTGAGGTATTATCATTGTACTAACCAGCCCAGGTAAATTCAATCTTGTGTCTAATCTGCCACCGGGTGGCCTTTTCAGCCCAGGGTGGCCTTATTGTCTTCAGGGAACCCCCAATGAGGGGACACCGGCCAGGGGGAGGACAGCCCGCAGCAGAGGGACCGAGCATCATCTGAGTGGCCAGTCGCTGTGCCTCCCCGATTACCCCTACCCCTATGAACATCAGCAGAGACTGCTTTTTAATGTCAATTGGGGGGACCGACGGGCTATCTCTAGGTCGCGGGCGCCAAGCATGCCCAGGAAGGTACATGGGGCCAATGGGGATTGAACCCAAGACCTCCTGAATGCTGCCTGCATGCCTTACCAACTGAGCTTATATGTAAATGTTTACCCACTCTGTGTCTTCCTTTACTTTTGTCTTCCTAATATATTTTTTTTCACTCTTTGGGCCTCGCTCTGCTACTCGCAATATATGCACAAAAGATTAAAAAATATGGAGTTGTATCTTCCATGTTCTAGCTGAAGACCCATTCTCATTTTGCACTTGTAGTGAGTAGTGGAGCGAGGCGCTTTGTCCTCTCCGGCTTTACCCTGCCTCCTTTTAATTGCTTAGAAGTGGGTCGTTGTGGTACAGGAGGATGTGGGCAGCAGCTCTTGCTTAACGTCATCAACAGGGCGGACCTTGTATGTGAGAGGCACAGCAACGGGGGAGCTAGAAGATAGAAATAATAAAAAGAGATACTCGGTCAAACCGCGAAAAGGAGCCAGTGTAAGCAAAGAAAAGAAAGGGCCTCGCCACACCACTCTCGAAACGAAAAACAATGCGAGTGCATCTTGCTGTAGAAGGTGGCTGGATTCATTGGCTGCTATTCATAGCAACGGATGTTTGTTGCCAGCTTCTGGGGGAAGATGCTTGTGCTTGTTATTTTTTTTTCGTGAGTGGTTTGGCGATGCCCAAAGAATCACACAGGAAAGGCAAAAGGACCGTTTGTTTCAGTGTGCTTTATCTGCTACTTCCATTAAAGTTCTTGCAGTCGGGTGTAACGCTACGTTGCGACCTACCCGGACCGGATTCTGCCCATCTGTGAGATGGGCCGTCCAATAAGCAGCGACCTACCGGGACCGGATTCTGCCCATCTGTGAGATGGGCTGTCCAATAAGCAGCAAATTTCCCGGCCTCTATCGATGGCGATGGCTTGCCTGAAAACGCGATTGAAAAAAAGCAAACTACAGGCAGCTCGACTGTCTCACCGCGTAAAGAAAAAAAAAAGAAATGCTAACTAGCGCTCTGTGCAACTATCTCACCACGTAAAGAAATAAAAGGAAATGCAAACTAGCGTTGCGTGTCATGTTGGGCCGGTGCACCGCCCACCAGCTGTCAAAAAAAGACGGGAAAAGGAAAGAGCTGATGGAAGGGGGCAAAACAACAAAAACGGGCTGATGCTGGGCCTCGACGCACCACGGACGAAACGATGGAGGGAAAAGAAAAAAAGAATGAAAGTGGGCTGATATTGGGCCTCACCAATGAACACGTTGGTCCGTTGAGGCCCAATATCGGCCCGTTTTCGTTCATTTTTCCCCCCCTTCCTTCGTCGAGGCCCAACATGGGCCCGTTTTAGTTCTTTTTTTTCGTCTTACATCGCTCGGTCGGTGGTGTGTCGAGGCCCATTGCCACGTCTCATCCCATCCGATTCCATATAGAACGCGCCGTCGAACTCGCTGTCAGGCTGCGTTCAAACAGCGGTCGCGGTTATGAGTCTCTCTCTCTCTCTCTCTCTCTCTCTCTCTCTCTCTCTCTCTCTCTCTCTCTCTCTCTCTCTCTCTCTCTCT
>BFEA01000043.1:2024214-2034831 GCA_003427395.1 Chara braunii
GTGTGTGTGTGTGTGTGTGTGTGTGTGTGTGTGTGTGTGCACCACGGGACTTTCCAATCCAGCCTTTTGCCCTGACAACTTTGATCCCTGTCCTCTCGCTCCATGTTCTTTCTTGCATCCGCATACTCCCTTGTTTCTCTTGTCACTTATGTGATGCCATTGAATTCTTGAAGTGGTGATGAAGTGATTGGCTTGGGCGCTGTGTCCCGAATAACCATTCCAGTGCTGCTGCCGGATTCTCTGTCCGCTTTTCATCATCATTTTCGCCTTCAGGGTTATGCTGAATAGGATATAGAGGCAGCATCGCTATGTAAGCCATCGTTGGCACAGCTTCAGCTCGTTTCATCGCTCTTCCCATAGCTGCCGGCCTGCGATGCTTTTCTTCCCCTCCACCTTTTTCTGACTCGTTACTCTTGGTGAGTCAGGACTCAGGAATGTCCTCACTGGGATCACAATTATCCTCCTGATGTGCATCATATTTATCACCATGCTCTTCATCCCTCCCATGGTGGTCGTTGTTCCCCTCCCCTCCCCCCCCCCCGGCGGTGGTCGTTTTGTTTCCAGTCTTCTTGAAATTGTTGGTGCAGTGTTGCAGTGGAGAGGGATCGACTGCATACCAACTCTGCCAAACAGGACTCCTCCCCACCATCATCATTGCTCTTGCGTATAACGTCATCACCATACACTTCGCCATCGTTATACTGATGAGTGTGATGCTCACCATTGTCGTCACCAATCTTATCTGATAATCTCACCATAACCCTTTGAGATTCTGAGGTCTTTGCGTTCTCCACCACTATGGACGTCTAGCGATCCTCTAGCTAATGCCTCTCCGCCAATATGGCTGGTAGTTGGGTTATGTAGCTTGTGGGTCCTCACTCCCCGGGAGGGTAAGAATGCAACAAATCACACTTTCGCAGTGGGGCTGTACACTAAGTGTTTGGCTTTGTAGTTTGTTTTCTTGTTTTGAGCCTTGCAGGATTTGATCCCGTGATCTGTAACTTGTGTGTTTTGTTTGTGAGTGCTGTGCCCTATGGGACTTGATCCCTGAGTCCGTCACGAGTAGTCTCTGTTTGGTAGCCTTAGGTCATTCGGCCATTTCCTTTTGCCTTGTCATAGGTCTAGGTCCCCTTTTCCCCTTGTTTCCGTCTAGATACAGATGAGTCTTGGGTTGTTGCCTTTGGAGTCCGTTGTAGGTCTAGGCAGAGGGTAGTAGTAGCAGGCAGGAAATCTGGTTCGGGTCTTTTCACGTTTTCGTTGGCTGGGGAAACTCTGCCCGTCCATTGTTGGAGCGCTGCTGCTCTATTTTGGGCGAGGACATCTTCTTCCTCAAAGCCCAGCCATAGCTGGGGTTGGGAAACGAAGTTGAAGATCACACTGCTGATATTTCGCAGCTCTGCATGAGAGCTTCCACAGGACTTTGTTGTTGGGTTTGGGTGCTGCCATCTTCCACTTGGCAGCCATATCTGCTGTTCCTCCTCTCGAGGAAGTTTGTCTTCTTCAAAGTGCTGGATCTGTTGTCTCCTTCGTCAGGACTTCCAGCGCTGCACTTCTGTGTGGGCGCTGAGCTGGCGCTGTTATCATTGGGGTTGCTGGTTCAGATTGGCACGTTGTGACGGCTGTGGGGTTACTGCTGCTATGGCAGCCATAGCCAGGGGTATGAGGTGGCGAGGAGGAAGAAGAAGACTCCCGCATACTTCGTTGAATACTTGTTTCTGGTTGTTCGGGGTTGTTGTAAACACGGTTGTGATGCTTGGAACAAGTACTCTGGATTGATTGGAGGAGGACAAGGGATTGCTAAATTGAAATTCGTCTTTCAATTCTGTGTGTATTTTGAGCTTCTGCTGTGCATATCTTCTCTCCGGTTTGTGTGGATTTGCCTCCTTCGAGTCTACTCTGCAATCGCATGCGTGTATGGGAACATGTGAATTCGTTGTGGATTGAAGTTCAATCAGGTACATAACAGAGAGAGAGAGAGAGAGAGAGAGAGAGAGAGAGAGAGAGAGAGAGAGAGAGAGAGAGAGAGAGAGAGAGAGAGAGAGAGAGAGAGAGAGAGAGAGAGAGGCACACGTGAGGGGATTCGGGCACTTGCTTGCTGATACGGCAGCGCTGCTGAAGCGAAGCACTCGTGGGCTGCTGCGCTATTGCAAGGCAAGAGTGTGTGTGCACGTGCGGTCGTGCAGAAGTAGGGCGCTGCTGTGGGCACAGCCATGGCCAGCCATAGCCAGGCTGGGCTTGAACAGGGTCAGCATAGGTGGTGGTGGTCTTCGTGTATGGGGTGCAGATGAGGGTAGAAGAAGACGAGAGAGAGAGAGAGAGAGAGAGAGAGAGAGAGAGAGAGAGAGAGAGAGAGAGAGAGAGAGAGATGGAGACGAGGATGATGATGATGATGCGAGGGCACATACATGGTATTGGCGACGGTCTGCATGGGTCGACATCTTCAAGTACTTCGGTTCTGCTGCCGACGTCAACAGTTGCATTGTCAATTCATAGGCTGGAAGTAGTTGCGTGATAGTGGGCTAGGCGCTGAGCGCCAAGTAGGAGGAAGGGATCTGGATACTTATGTTGGTGATGAGGAGCTTATGCTCATTGACATTCGGATTCAGTACTTTGGTTCTCCTTTGGTGATACATCGGTGCAATTCTGCTTTCTGGACAGTGTTGGACTTCTTGGCTTTCAATGTGATTTTGCATTATGAAGTCTGTCATTTCGCTATTGCTCATTTTCCTTGCAATTTGGTAGCAGAGCTGGTTCGAACTGGTCTACTGGCGACCTTCGCAATAGCTGTTTGGTGCTTCGCTGGTGATTGGTGGGCGAGTGATAAAGCTTGTGCATTGGTGATTGGCGGCCCAGTGTTGAGTGGGCTCGCCGGGAAGGCTATGTGGGGAGATAGGGGTGCACACAGGATGATGAGAGCTTGCTGACGTGGCGAGGTGGAACTGCATTACATTGTGGGTTGTGCCGAGGTGTCGACCAGTCATAAAAAATGCACTGGTTACTTGTGAGAAATCTGTGGTTGGGGGCAGCACAATGAGGTACGTTGCTCCTTACCTTATCTACCTCCTTCATTACTTCTTACCGTGAGGAAGTGAGTTCTGTCTTCAGAGTCCTCTCATTGTGAGGTGTCGCGAGTGCTCAACCTTGAGAGTCGACATTGTTCCTAGGCAGCAAGCTAGTGGGAGACGGGCGAAGCCTATGAAGGGCCTTGGACGAAGCACTCGGGTCACAGTTACCATGCCAACCCGCTGGGACTAGTACACGCATGCTTTGCCGCAAGTCCTTGGTTCTTCTTGGTGCGCTGATAGAGGTCGTGTTGGGCAGGCCAGCCCTATAAGAGACGCATACCAAACTGTCTATAAATATTTATGGCGGATTTGACTTAAATCCTGGCTGTGATCGTCGTCCTGTCTGTGACGTTAAATAATTCTTGAGGACCTTGGGGGCTGTCCTTAAACTGCCTCTTGATCAGCCAGATCAATCGGATGTAAGGCTTGTTGCGTGCGAGGATAAAGAAAATGCAAGGCTAAGGACGTCGACACTAAGTGACTACTCAAGAAGGATACATGGGGAGGGAAGAGACCAGCAAACAGTTCAATTAATTAGTGTTGAAAAAATTCCATTCTGCATGCAAACCCAACAAATGATTTTATTTTTATTTTTGATTAGTTAGTTGTGACAGGCGCTGCTAACAATCGACAGACAGCTGCAGATAGGTAGTACATTTTCCTTGCTGTATTGCATTCTGTCTCAGACTAGTCAGAAGTAATAATATAATAGTTATATAATAGTTTGTAGGAATATGAGACTATCTGCTCTTACCGCTTGGCTACTTCCTGACAATACTGGACCAAGTAATTCATTACTTATTTTAATTGGGTTTATACTATGCTGCGGTAGGTCCCAGCGAGGATTATTTTAATTGGGTTTATACTATGCTGCGGTAGGTCCCAGCGAGGATGCTAGTGCAGATTGTAGACCAAGTGTAGCTCATGAGTGGAGATGTGGGGAGGAAAGACTAGAAGAAGAAGACGATAAGAGGATCACCAAGAGACATGCACTCAGTCGGCCGATCACTTTCCTAGAGTTAGACAAAGGAGAGGAAAGGAGACTACGGAGAAAGGCCAGAGAGAGAGCAATTTTGCAGAGGGCTAGGGAATCAGCCGCCAACACCACAAGGGCACTAGCAGCAGCAGCAGAAGCTAGGGCTAGTGTTGAGGCATCCATGGCTACCTCCTCTCAGGCATCTTCGTAAGGCGTCGGTCAGGGGGTCTTTCAGACGCCCGTTAGTCAGTTTGTTGGCTTGCAGGTCAGCCAGTAACAGCTCATGTCAAAAGAGGATTACGAGATCCAACATGTGGAAACCCTCTGCGTCGAGTTACGGTGCCAACTGCAGGAGGTAGAAGATAGGAGAGACAAAGCAAGACTTAGAAAAGCCAGACCAGAGGCAAGGGGAGAGGAGTTAGGCAGGTTAGAAGCTATAGATGAGGCAACTCTTGATCCTGTAACGCGGTCGCTTCAGAACTCCCTATTAGGTGTTGCTGAAGTACGAGCGGTGCAGCAAGAGATGGTGGCCGCATTGATAGCTGGTCAAAATCAGATTTTGGCTGCACTGCGGGCACCTAGACCTCAGGTCAAGCAGCCATAATATGCTGTAGCTGCACCTACGATTGCAGGCCCCACCATGACGCTGCCTTCGTCAGGGCCAGTCTTTAGTCCTCAGTTTGGTATGCCCTTATCAGGCGGACAAGTAATAGGTAGTAGTGGGCATATTTCTGTGCAGTCTTCTCCTTTTTCTCAACTTGTGGTTATTGCTACAGTGCAACCATATGCGTCAGCAGCAACAAGTGTTGCAACAACAACCTGTTCATCGGTTTCACAACCGTTGCAGCAGGCACAAGGTATTGTACAATCTATGCAGTGGACCTCCAAGATTCCCTTGTTGAGTCCTAGTCCCTTCTTTGGCGACAAAAAGAAGAAAGTGGACCTGGATACCTGGGTGAGGACTGTGCCTACCTATGTGAGGCACAAGCTCACAAGGACAAAAGAGGAAGTGATTGTTGCTGCGTCCTTTCTGGAAGGATCAACAACTAGGTGGTTGAATGGGATAGTACAACAACAGGGTTATGGTTAGGACTTTGATGGTTGGGCACATGCCCGGTCATTAGACGAGTTTGTACGAATGGGCTACACTAGGTGGCATGATCCTCAAGGGGCTCAAAAGGCCATCGACTCGCTGCTTAGTTTGACATTCAAAATATACCGAACGGCACTCGAGGTAACAAACGTCGTAGAACGATTGATCGTAGTGCCTGGCGTTAGGTACGTCCCCAGGTACTCCTCACAACGTATTTGAGATGTTTGCCTACATACGTAAAAAATAAGTTGGTGGACGAGGCCACCATCGTCAAACATAACTTTCGATTCTTTGAGCAAGAAAGCGTTAGATATAGAGGCTAAACTTGGAAGTGCCAAGCAGGGGCCAGTGGATGGGAGAAAGAAGAAGTTCCCCTAAGATTGGAAAACGAAGGGTAGCCTCATGTTCATTGACCATGATGGTCAGGCGACTGAGATTGGCGACTTGTCTGATCTTGGGATAGAGACAGAGTTGGATGGGGGTGGAGAGACTTCAGATGGTGGAGTAACCATGCCCATTAGACAAAAGACTAAGGAGGTCGGGAAATAGAAGGTAGGTTGGCCCAAGGGCCAGGTTGACCATGAACTCCCGCATGGGTAAAACTTGGTCTAAAGTACGAGGTATGGCGTGACCGTGTTGCTCAAGGTGCGTGCCTCAATTGTGGCCAGTATGGCCACACAATGAGGACTTGCAAGAGTAAATGAGTTAACGGGAAGGTAGCATCCCCTATAGTGGTTGCCGAATCTTCCCACTTTCGTGGTGCTTCTGCGAGCACTTTGCAAGGAAATACCTCGGGCCAGTAGGAGTGTTAGCCGCGCTTACTCATGCTGAAGTGGTAACTTTACCTTCTCCATTTCAGATGAAGGCCAAGGCTATTGACCCAATGATCGCCCCGCAGACAGATCTGGACCAATTGGTACTCTGTTCGATGGATGTGTCTGAATCCTTAGAGGAGTTAGAAAAATGAGTGGTTAGAGAAAGACCCTAGAGACTCCTGGACGGTGTTGAACAAAGGTCCAAAGGGTGAACATTTCGTGGTAGAAGTCAATGCATGTGGCCGAAAGGTCGATGCCTTCACAGACATAGGCTCTACACAAAACTTCATCATTCGTGCTTGTGTGGATAGGCTGTGCTTTGGGGACCAAGTGCAACGGCTTAGCAGATCTGTAGCATCTACCTTAGCCAACAAGCACTCCATGTAGTGAAAAACTATGTCAAGGACGTAGTATGTACCTTCTCCTATGGAGGAGGGGAACTGAGACATGAAATCTCGTTTTCGGCAAGAGAGGAGCTGCCTTTTGACATGTTGCTAGGCATGTACTACCTCGAGGTTGCTCAACCTCAATTCGATTGGGATGAGAAGGTGATGATCTACAAGTTGCCAAATGGTAGAACCGTTAGACTGCAAAAGTTCAAAGTTAGCAGGCTAGTGGAAAACTNATTCGATTGGGATGAGAAGGTGATGATCTACAAGTTGCCAAATGGTAGAACCGTTAGACTGCAAAAGTTCAAAGTTAGCAGGCTAGTGGAAAACTATGGTTGCATGTGTGCAACTTCTTTCTATAACTATTATAAACARAACCGCGAGGAGGGCATGTATCTAGTCTTTGTCTCTGAAAARGGGGAGGCCGTAAAATCACCCCAGAGATAAAAACAATCGTTGCGTAGTACGCCGACCTTTTTGAGAAGCCTGGTGGAGTGGTAGAAAGGGAGGTTGTCCATGCAATAGAAGTCGTCCCCGNGATAAAAACAATCGTTGCGTAGTACGCCGACCTTTTTGAGAAGCCTGGTGGAGTGGTAGAAAGGGAGGTTGTCCATGCAATAGAAGTCGTCCCCGGTAGCAGAGTACGTAGAGGACGAATCTATAGGATGTCTCCTGCGGAGTTAGACGAGCTTCGCTGCCAACTCAAGAAGCTCACAGAAAAGGGTTAGATTCAGCCTTGTACTTCCCCTTACGGTGCGCCAATTTTATTTGTTTTGAAGAAGGGACCCACCTTGAGGATATGCATTGACTATAAGGGCCTCAATGCCATCACCGTGAAGAACGTGGAACCCCTACCTCGCATTGACGACCTCTTGGATAAAGTGCAGGGATGCCGGTACTTCACAAAGATAGATCTGACGTCCGGATACCATCAGATTGCCGCTGGACCTGAGGACCAACACAAAACTGCTTTTCAAACTAGATACGGTCTGTACGACTTTATGGTGATGCCCTTCGGTTTATGCAATGCTCCTGGAACATTCCAGCACGCATGAATTGGATCTTTCACGACTACTTAGACAAGTTTATTGTCAAATCCCTCGACGATATTCTTATCTTTACTAGAACTGTAGAGGAGCACGCTGAGCACTTGAAAATAGTGCTAGGGCTCCTAAGACAACACCAATACAAGGTTAACTTGGAGAAATGTGAATTCGGTCACACCAAGATCTTGTACTTGGGTCATGAGATTTCCGCGGACGGTTTGAGACCGGATGATGCTAAAGTGGCCAGCATACGTGAATGGCCTAGACCTCAGTCTGTGACTGAGGTGAGGTCATTTTTGGGGATGACAGGCTACTATCGTCCGTTTGTAAAGATCTATAGCACTATAGCCTCCTCTCTAACTGACCTCACGCGCCTTGACACCCCTTGGGAGTGGACAGACGAGTGTGAGGCAGCCTCAAAGAAATTGAAGCATGCCCTAACACACTATGAAGTCCTTAAATTGCTAGATCTTGAGCAGCCCTTTCTTGTGACCACAAACGCCAGCCAATACGGCACAGGTGCGGCCGTTGCGCAAAAGGAGGGGAAGAAGTTGAGGCCGATTGAGTACATGAGCAACAAGATGCCATCTCATAAATTAGCTAAGTCCACGAATGAGCGAAAGCTCTATGCCCTCTATAGAGCCCTAGTCCATTGGAAACATTTCCTACTAGGAAAATTCTTCTATTTGAGATCTGACCATGAGACTTTGCGCTAGATAAGACATAGCCCGTGCTTTCCGGCGCAATCAAGAGGTGGATACAAGTGATAGATATCTATGATTTCCAGCTTGACCCTTTGAAGGGAGAGTACAACAAAGTGGCTGACACACTATCGCATAGGGCAGACTATAGGGGCGCAATAGTAACTGAGTTTGGAAAAGTAGTTTCCCCAACCTGAAATCAACGGAACCAAAGCACTGATGAGTCGATGTACAACGGAACCTTTGTGAGATTGTATTACAAAACGAGTTTGCTAGCTGACGATGTAACTCGATCTATGGTGGAAACCTATCAAGAGGACGAGGTCATGTCTGAGATCATACGCAAAATAGAAGCTAAGCTGCTAAAGACAAAATCACTTCTGACGAGTTTACGGTGGTCGAGGGCTTGCTTTTTTCTTGAAGAGGCTGGGAGCCTGGGAATAGACGGTTATGTATTCCGAATGGAGAGTCTTTTCGTAGTTTATTTTTAGGGAAGTGTCATGATGCAATTGGACATTTTGGTTATAAAAAGACAACTGCAAACTTAGTGCAGAAATTTTGGTGGCCCACAATGATGAATGATGCAAAAAACTATGTAGAAAGTTACTAGAAACTTGCCAGGTTTGTCAGCATGACAAGCCACGGACACAGGCACCGCTTGGGCTTATCAAGCCCTTGCCCATTCCTGCTGGACCAGGTTAAAGTGTGCCCATGGACTTCATAGAGCGGCAAACATGTTTGTTATTATGGACAAATTCACTAAGTATGCTAGACTAATCGCTATGCCAGAGACAACTAAGACTGACCACGTCATCAATCTATTTATTGACAACTGGGTACGAGACTTCGGTCTCCCTAAGTCTATTGTGAGTGACAGGGATGTCAGATTCACCAGCGAACTGTGGCAAACTACAGCCCAACAAATGGGCACCCAACTGCAAATGACATCAGGAAACCACCCTGAGTCAAATGGCCAGGCTGAACAAATGAACCGAGTAGTGCAGCACCTCCTTTAACATTACATCAAGCCAAGTCAGGATGGGACGAGAAGTTACCCCTCGTCGCCAACCTGTACAATAACGCTCTACTGGCATGACTCCCAACCAACTGCATCTTGGTTGGAAGCCCATATCGGCACTTGACTTCCTGTTGGCCGGAAATCAGACAGCTGCAGCACCTGGCAGCATGGAGTTCGCTGTCAAGTACGAACAGATGCTACAGCAGGCTGTAGAACACATCAAGAAAGTTCAAGATGCCATGGTCGCATCGGAGAACAAACACAGACGACCGTCTGAGTTTCAGGTAGGCGAACGAGTCTGGGTAAAATCATCTGAACTGGGGCAAGAGTTGGAGATTTCACGCAAACTGATGCCACAATACTTTGGGCCCTGGGAGATCTTAGATATAGTGGAAGATCAACCAGATGGACCATCATATGCCATTCGCATCCCTGGTCACCTACGTACTCACCCTGTATTCCATGCATCCAAGCTGGCACGTTTCGCTCTCACTGACCAGTTTCCCTCCAGGAGATCGATGCTGCCCCCAACCATGGACGGACATGTGGACATCAATGACATCATTGATCACAAGCTGATGCCTGTGCCCAAGCCTCCAGGCAGAGGACGTCCACCGAAGCCACACATGCAGAACCGTGCGATTCAGACATCACACTGATTCTCAAGAAGACGGGTGATTTACAAGAGAAGAATTAATGAAGACTGCTCCCCAAATTATCTCCAGTTATGAAAGAAACTTGAAAGGGAAGCAGAATGCTGTGTAAAGACTTCTCAGGAGACTATCGAAGTAAAGGAGGAGGGAGTGCGAGGGTTAGGCCTCTGCATAAGGCCCTGCAGCAGGCGTGTGTCCGCCCTAAGTGAAGGCGCCCCCCCTTGAATCTCAATGCTCTCTGAACTCGTCAGGGAGCACCACCCACTTGCGCCTGGGTGGTTGGGCATGCCTAACCAATTCAGTCCCAGGCATTGTCTGAACGGGCCTGGGTGCAGACACTTTGGCCGAGACTGAAGCTACTGGGAAACTCGGTCTCACGTGGAAGAAAGTGCCCGCCACTTTCCATATAGGAAAGGGCAGGGCACACGTGAGGGGATCCGGGCACTTGCTTGCTGATGCGGCAGTGCTGCTCTTGCGAAGCGCTCGCGGGCTGCTGCGCTAGTGCAAGGCAAGAGTATGTGTGCGTGCAGTCGATGGTCTGAATGGGTCGACATCTTCAAGTACTTCGGTTCTGCTGCTGACGTCAACAGTTGCGTTGTCAATTCGTAGGCTGGAAGTAGCTGTGTTATAGTAGGCTAGGCGCTGAGCGCCAAGTAGGAGGAAGGGATCTGGATACTTATGTTGGTGATGACAATCTTATGCTCATTGACATTCAAATTCAGTACATTGGTTGTCCTTTGGTGATACATCGGTGCAATTCTGCTTCCTGGAGAGTGTCGGACTTCTTGGCTTTCAATGTGATTTTGCATTCTGGAATCTGTCATTTCGCTATTGCTGTGTGTGTGTGTGTGTGTGTGTGTG
>BFEA01000043.1:2044038-2061158 GCA_003427395.1 Chara braunii
ACGTCGGGCATCAGGCTCACACAATCGAAAGCCCTGGGACAAAGAGCATTGGACTTTATCATGGAAAAGACGAAAATTACAGCCCCAGTTAAAATTACAAAGGAAGTCATTAAGGGGCAGGAGGGTAAGGAAGAGGAGGTCGGCGTCTGGGAATACCCGGAGCAAGATCTGCAGATGCTTCATGAACTCTACGAAAGCCACGCCGTGCTATTCAACGTCTCGGGCAAGAATCGTGAACTGTCATTGAACGAAAAAAGGAAATGGGTAATGGAGAGACTCAGGGGACTAGAGAACATTCCAAGGATTGAACTAGAAGTCTCATACCACAAGCGAGGAAGATTCACGGTCATGATAGTCTACGTGGATCCGGCGTACGCTCAATACGTGCGGTCGTTAGGTTCCCTCAGGTGCCACGGGTCGGTGGTGACGATCCAAGCATTGAAACCACCACAGCCGCCACCAGCGGAGGCTTCAAGGCACAGGCAATCAATGATGAGGGACAACTTCTGGGTGCAGTTTGACAACCTCTCAGAAGGGATGCACACCCTCGTCCAGCAGTGCCTGAAGGAAGAATACCCAAACAACCCCATCATAGAGTGGCTCCCGACAAATCCCGACTTTCTGGCTCCAAACCACGATTCCATGGTCGCATGCCTGGAAGTGAAATCCGGGGCGCCGTCGAAATTCCCCGAGGTATGGATCTTTAGAAGAAGGACATAACGCATCATGATGTTCATATCCTCTAAATCCAATCCATTCTGCTTCAAGTGCAGAGCAAGAGGACACTTGGGAATGCATTGTCCACAATCAAGTACTGGTTCGAACGCAGGTTCGGGGGGGAGGCAACCACAACTAAAACAATCAATGTTAGTCGAGGCGGACAACAAGCCAGGGGGTTGGTACATAAACTCAGCACAATACAGAGGTTGGATCTTCGACGACAATCTGGAGAAGCCAAGATGGATATGGGTCCTGAGCGGTACACCCACGCTGAAGCCAGACATCTACCCACCTTACAATAGCCGCTGGAGACTTGCAGGGGCAAAGCGTATGGAGGACAAAGATGTGGGCTACATCCACAAACCGATGATAGACGAGGACACAATTCTGGATGACGAACAGCGTTTGCAGACCATGGCCGAACTGCATAAGCTGGGGCAAGAAGCTGAAATGGCCTATTTAGAGAACAAAAGAGCGAGGGAGGAGGCTGAGAAATCAGCGGAGGGGGGCAAGGGGAGAGAGGAAGAAGAAGAAGTGGGGGGCAGCAAAACCTCGAGTCAAAGTGAGAGACTGCGCGGGGAGGGGACAGGAGAGACAAGGATCAGCAAGGCAAGAGAGGAGGGGGATTCGCAGGGGGCATTCAAAAGGAAGATGAGTGACAGAAAAACATCTACGAGAGGTATTGCGAGCCACGACACAAAAAGATCTCATACGGGCAAGAGGGAAGATGAAGCTTCAGTGTCGCAGGGCCAAGTCCATGGATCGGGCACGAGAGAAGAGGGACAAGGGGAGGCTAAGGCACAGGGTGAGGGGATGGACATAATTCCATCGGAGGCAGAGGATTCGTCATCTTCTTCTTCGGACCAACACACACGCCCAGGCTCATCATCAGCAGGTAACAGCCCATCAAGCAGAGCAAGGATGGACAGCGGGGAAAACATAATGGCAGATCCACCGAAGGACTCGAAAGGAGATATGGATAGCGGGGAGGATGTTAGAATGTCACAGGACTCAGGAGAAGACACAGGAGAAGACACAGGAGAAGACACTGAAGGGGAGGAATGGGAGGATGCGAAGGAGGAGGAGTAACTGGAAACGCTAGCCCAGTGGATCACAACGGTACACAAGCTGAAGTGGGAAAGACACGTCGAATGTGAAGTACGTCTGGCGCGTCATAAGCATCTACGCAACCTGAAGCAGGCTACTTCAGCTGGGGATGATATTACCTCAACAAACAGATTTGAATGGTTGAGGAAAGAGAAGGAGGTCAATGAGTTCTACGCATCACAGTATGCTTGGAAGGCCCACCCAAACAGCAACGACATTTTGGTACACAACGGGAACTACGCCAAGCAGTTCATATGGCCCAAAACGTACTAACCTCAGGGGTTGAAAAGGTCAGAGCAAAAAAGGAAAGCGCAGCAGGAATCAGAAAGCCCAGCCCAAGGGACGGAGGAAAAGGAGCAGATCGAGGAGGAGATGAGACAAGCAACGATCTTGGAGGCACAAATCAATGTCCTCAAGGATCAAAACAGGGAATTGGAGGAGGATACCATCAATCTGCTAAAAATAGCCTACTCTCCACAGGCTAACATAAACGCAGCAGCCAAACTCTTCGCAAGGCACAATCCGGGGAGGAGAGTCATCATACCATACCGCTGGAATAGCGGAAACTCGGACTGGGAGGTGGCCATACACAAGACATTGGCTCTAATCGTTACAAAGGACAGTCACTGCTCACAGGAAAGGCTCAAGGAACAGATCTCAGGAGATCTCCCGGACAGGGCTCAGGTGGTAGAGAGCCTTTCCCAAGATCGGGAGGAGTGGGAGGACACGGCAGGTGGTAAGCAAACAATTGACTACAGGCCCATTCTACTCAGAATGCAAGAGAAGGCAAAGCTGGCGGAGGGATTAATATGGATGCCTTGGCAGGTGGTGGAGGCAATACCATACGGACTATTGGGGGGCACAGAGGCAGCGAAATGGGTGGCTAGGGGAGCAGCGATCCTCTCCAAGACAGATGTTTTCTCGGGGACGCCAGAGGGCATGGACACTTGGTTAGCAGACGTGGCGGCTGATTGGGAGTGGCCACAAGAGGGCTCGTGAAGAAATGCTCGTTAGTGGACCATATTCAAGGAATAATATAAATGGCAGGGGTAGTGATGGAGGATAGAACCAAGAGAAGAAGATTATCGTCACGAGAGGGGGGAAGGGAATCGGAAATCAGAATTGTGTCTTGGAACGTTAATGGCATGGCACAAATTTTAGACAATAAGGATAAATGGAATAATTTATTAAGGGCCACGGATTGGTTCGGGAGGAACCCCCCAGATTTTTTATGTCTTCAAGAAACTCACCTCACTGACTCGCCGGCACATCAAAAGACGCAGCAACGTATAGAAAAGCAACTCAGATGGGTGAAGGCTAGTTTTTGGGCCGTGGCAAATAGACCGCACTCAGCAGGGGTGGTAATTCTGTTGAATAGGAGGTCAGCGGCAGCAAACAAGTTGTCTTTGTTAGATGCCTCGACGGATGAGGAGGAGGGTCGATGGGTGAAGCTCAACTTCTCTTATCAGGAGGAACAATTCTCGTTAGTCACAATCTATTGCCACAACTCCTACCAGAGTAGAGCAGAAATGCTTCAATCAATACAGGCCCACTTGGAGGCAACGAGACATGTCACACTGGCAGGTGACTGGAATGCCACTCTTGACCCAGGTTTAGAAGGATAATGGGGGGAAGATCAGGATCAGGGGATGAGCCTCCGGGTGAAGAGGCCTTACCAATTCACGCACTCATGATAGCCCAGGGGCTTATTGACCCCTTCCGCCTCCACTACCCAAACCAGAAACAATACACCTACTACAAAAGGAATCGCAGCCAGCACATATCAGCCTCTAGAATGGATTACTTCCTAGTATTGAAAGAGCTGATAGGATCTATTCACTCGATCGAAATAGGTGATCTGCCGCACTGCACATGTCTAGACCAGAAACCGGTGACGCTAGAGCTGACCCCAAATAAACATATCCAGAGGGGCATAAGTTTCTACAAGATAAACAATTCCCTGCTAAAAACTCTAGAGCTAAGAAAGGCCATACTACAGGTATGCTTGGACCACGACAGCGACTCACAGTCGTTCCCTGATTTAATCAATGCACTGACGCAAGCATCGTCAGCAGTGGCCAGGCAGTTAGCAGCCAGAAGGAAAGCTAGGGAACAGGAACTTCGGCAAGCCCTACGTAGAGCAGAGAGGAACCTAATCAGCAACCCGGGAACGGGATTATACGAAACCACAATAGAGGAGGCAAGAAGGGAGTTAGGGGACTGGGAACGCTGGAGGGCTAGGGGTATGCAGTTGAGAGCAAGAGTAAAAGAATGGGAAGAAGGAGAACGAATGACAAAGTATTTCTTTCAAAAGATTAAAACCAGAGGTAGGAATTCGCAAATAGAGCAGCTGGAAGGCCCTCAGGGAGTAGTATCAGATCTCGAAGGTTTGTTGTCGGTAGCCAGTAGCTTCTACACCTCACTCTATAGGTCTAGAGAAGGGGACCAGGATCCAAGACAGGTAAAGGAAGTTCGGAATAAATTCCTAGCCTACCTGGACCGMACGCTGAATGGGGTCCAGGCAGAAATGCTAGACGCCCCGCTTTCGCAAGAAGAGTTGAGAGTGGCTTTAGATACAATGCCTCCAAACAAAACGCCGGACAGGGATGGACTGACAAGGGAGTTCTGGCAGGAGTATTGGGAAATCCTGGGTGGGGAATACGAAACCTTCTTGAACCAGGCATGGATCAACAAAGGCATGGGAACGGAATCATCAACAGGGGTAGTCACCTTAGTGTATAAGAAGGGAAACCCTAGGGACATTAGAAACTACAGACCGATTACACTCCTGACGCTAACACACAAGATAGTGGCCAAAGCATTAGCGAACCGCTTGAGGAGGCTAACGGCCAACTGCTTCCACTTGGATCAAACAGGCTTTATCCCAGGGAGATTCATCCTGGACAACGTGATGACTTTATCAGAATCGGTGAGATTCATAGCGAACAAAAGAATGAACACGGCTATCCTCTTCTTTGACTTCGAAAAAGCATATGACCAGGTCAGCTGGCCTTTTCTACAGCAATGTATGGAGAAAATGAGAGTAGGTCCCAACTTTCGCAAGTGGGTGAGAGTATTATACAACGATTCACACGACCAGGTACAAGTCAACGAATATCTTTCAAATAGATACAGAATGACTAGATTAGTGAGGCAAGGTGACCCATTAGCCGCCCCCACCTTTCTCTTTATCATGGAAGTCATAGCTTCATTCCTTAGGAAAGACCCTTCAATCGATCGTCTAATAGCAGAACCGGACCAGCAGGGGCGTATAATAGAATTATCCACCACGATACTATTCGCGGATGATCTCACAATACTCATCAGGGCCACAGATTCCTCTTTTCAAGCACTCACAAAAGCGATGGAAGCATTCCAATTGGCATCGGAAATGAGAATTTACTGACCCAAAACGATAGGATGGTGGCTTATATATGACCAGCAGCAACAACAACCCCAACCCCCTGACCATGGGGGAATGGAGTGGCTACCCCCACACCAACCGTTGAGGTATCTGGGGATTAGGCTAGCGGACGAGGGCCCCCATCACTCCATGGCCCCTGATCAAATGACCAAAATGCTAGCAAAGCTGGATGCATGGTCTACCATTTATACCTCCCTGTACGGAAGAGCCTTGGTCCTCAATGCCTCCATCTTCTCCATGTTATGGTATGCGGGCACCCTCTGGTCACCCCCAGGATCAACACTTCGAAGGCTCCGAAGGGTTGCAGCAGCATATCTGTGGACAGGGAACCCGACCAAGGATAACTTCATTTCCAAGGTTGCCTGGAAACAAGTAACACAAACAAAGAATCGGGGGGGACTGGGCATCCTGGATCCCGAACAACAGATTAAGGCACTCCAATCAAAATGGATTATCAAGCTGGTAATGCAACCCCACTTGCGCTGGGTTCCCCTAGTATTAGAGCACATACGAGGACTTTCGAAGTTCTCAACTCCTCCAAATATGGAGGGCACCTTCTAAATATTCTGCAAAGGGTGGGCAAAAAGGGGTAGGACAAGGGAGCGGGGGGGTGAGGAGGGAACTTCCTTCCCATCATACTGGGCACATATTCTTAGGATATGGGAAGAGATATTCCCGGCTAGAGTACGGAAACCTAGATCCAAGGAGGACGTCCTCAGGCAACCCTTGTTCTGTAACCCCTGGTTACAAGATTCCCAAGGGAAGCCGAGGACATTAACAGCTAGGGACACCAGATGGGGGAATTGGTTGGAACACGGGGTCTGGCAGATCAAGCAATTATGGTCCCAGAATGACAATAGATGGAAGACAGGGAGGGAACTGAGAGATACGATGAAAGGTTGTCATAAGCTTACGGAGAATCTAAACGACGTTCTAATATCCATTCCGCAAGAATGGCCGCAGTTGTTGAGAGGGCCGTACAAATGGGAATGGCGTGACTGGGCGACCTGGCACATAAGTGCAGTTCCAGAGCAGGCCTTCCGGGTGCAGCAGGAAGTGGGCCCCGATAAACAGTGGCTKGATGCAGAGATGTTCGTAATTCGTAATCCGGGAATCACAGTGAGTCACCTGGATAAAGAATCCAAGACAGCAATCACAGTTAAGAAGTGCCTGCTCAGGAAGATCAGGGTGATAGAGGATGACGAATTTACAGTATTTGCACCCACGGTGGCCATTGAAGATTTGGAGTACGACCCGGCGGAATGGGCATGGAATGTTAGGGGTGGAGAGACACGAGTGACAACGAAGATTAACATTCTCCGCTATACAACGAGACTAGGTTATAGGCTGAGGAGAAGATCAACCCATCTGGATCTTCCCCTAGCCTTAAGATGGGAAAAGAGGGAGGGGATACCAAGAGACCAGGTGGGGAAGTTGCCCTGGTCGTCCCTTCACAGTATAAGATTGGGTAAGATCAGAAGTCTACAGTGGCTCATCCTCCATGTGGCCCTCCCAGTCAACTAAAGAAGAAGCAGGCAAGCTAGGGAAGAGGAGGAACGAAACTGTATCCTATGTACAGGTGGGGCTCTGGAAACGATGGTCCACTGCTTAATCTCATGCCCGGAGGCAGAGAAGGTATGGGCGTTAGCTCACGTACTATGGTCCCAGGTCACGAAAGTTCCCTTCCCTCCGATCAGAGACAGACTCATAATCAACATGGAAGCGCCCAGAGACTGGAATTCCTGCCAAAAATACATTTTCCGGCTACTGAGGCTCTACGCACTGTGGACAGTGTGGAAAAGAAGATGYCAAAGGGTGGTAGGAGRGAAYCATATGACTATAATGRAAGCCAGAGGAATAATGTACAACCTGCTGGAAACAGAAATCAGGGCACAATGGCAGAGAGCCAAGAAGCAAGCGGAGAGGCAGGAAGAGTTAAATCCAGATAAGGCTAAGGAAATAATTAACAAGTTTAGGACAAAGGTTCTAGCAGGGGGCAAGGTGGCTTCATTGGAAGGGAAAGCCTTGCGCTTCCATTGGTTTAAGGACGATCTCCAGGACCCGCCATATGAGGACGAGAATGGGGACCAGGAGCTTGGACTACCATAAACTGCGGGAAGGAGGAGCGATCTGCAGAAGAAATCGCAAAGGGAGGGAACCTCAGACCCACTTAAAATAAGACTAACTTCGCAAGGACAGGACTGAGATACAAACGGGGCTGGGGCAAAAGAGAGGGAGCAGCAGGGAAGAGACGAACAACCAAGGATGTCAAGTATTGAAGAGGGAGAATAAGGGACAAGGGACACCAATTGAAGTGTCAGGGGAGGAAGCAGGGTTTAGGGTTTAGGGTTTTATAACACTTAAAAGGCAGAGAAAGGGGTTTTGGGGAACAGGGGGGAACACAGCTTTTGTGAAGAATTGGTAAAAAGAGGGTGGTAGATCACATGGCAGCAAGGGAGGATCTCTTCCTAGGTTTAACAGGGATTTCTGGCAGAGCTGTTAGGGCAGATCTGAGAGGGAAGAGAGACTCAAGGCAAGCTGACAGTCAATCCTCCACCAAGGGCAGAGTAATCAATGCTGTTCAGGGGTCCTCCGGCCGAACGGGAGGAAGCGTGTGTTTTTATTCTGTAATGTATTATGCTGTGACTTGCCGGTGGAATAGGAACCGGACTGACGCTCCCCATAATAGAAGGAGCTAGGTCCATAAGGACCTATTTAAAAAGGAAAAAAAAGAAAAAAAAAAAAGAAAAAAGAAAAAAAGAATGCTTCCATCGGTCGGATCTGTGCTAGCATGGACAAGTTGGAGGAACCCTATCAGTACCGTTAGTACCGTTAGGTCATCTACAAACATTATTAGTGCAGGGAATGAAATGTGATGTGGGGAGCCTACATTCATTTCGGGTTTCCTTTGGATAGACCGGCCTTTACGCAGAAAGGATGTTGTGGTTTCAATTACGAAAAGGAAGACAGGTGGGGCTAACAGAGCTCCCTGTCTCACTGATCCAGATATCGGATCTCTCTCTGATAGCAGCCCGTTAACTTGGACACAACCGGAGGCATCGTTGTATAGGACCTGCACTCACTTCCTGAAATTTGGGCCCCACCCCCATTTCCCCACGCTACCTTCTTCATCCTGAACATAACCCATATACGTTGTAAACGGATAGAACGCATAGGGTGCGTTCTATTCGAATAGTTCTATTCGAATACAACCCACGTGTGTTCTATTCGAATACAATTCACATGTGATCTATTCGAATAGCCCAAAATTTCGAATACGACGCATATGCGTTCTAGTTGATTTTTTTTCAAATTTGAAAACTCGAATACACCGCATATGCGGGGGAAGAAGGTAGCCTTGAGGAAGGACCAGTTCGCCTGATCATAGGCCTTTTCAAAGTCTGAAAATAGGATCATTGTGCTGATTTTCTTTTCCATTATCCTCTTGGAGTCTTTGCTAAGGGTCATGACATTGTCAAGGATGTATCCGTTAAGTGGAATGAACCCGGACTGGTTTCTGGTTTATGTGGAAGGTTCGTTGGAGATTAGCTCCCAATTTACATTGGGGCTTTGTTGATTAGCTTTTGCTTATGACCCCATCCATGTTGAAGATACAGTGGATATCATGGCACTGCCAACCTGGTTGATTCAGGTGGGGCGCTGGACAGGGGAGCCTATTGCGTCGGAGGATGTCGCGTGTGGATCTGTTTTCGCGCCTGACGGAAGGTCATCCATCTTGTACTCGCCTAGGCCGCCACTGAGCTCTTTCCCGGGGAATACCATCGGATCCTGGTCTGTGCGTTCGTCGCTAGCCCAGTCTACAATGTCATCCTCCAGGAGGTCATCCCTGTAGAAGGTGTCCCAAGTCGATAGCATATTCCCTGGTGTTGAGGTCTGCGTCTCCATTGAGTGTGCCCGCCCTGAGGATGTCTGCCAGCGAGGCCGCTGACAGCTCAGCAGGGACGCCCAGTCCCGACAGTGCGCTCTAGGTAATTGCACTCACTGTGTTCCCCGACCGCCACATCATGCCTCCCCATAACCTCGTTTTTTAGGGCATTTGGCTTCCAGCGGTGTGAAAGAACCAGGCCTGGTCTTTTTGCTGTGTCGCCTGGAGTTCCTTGCTGGTCTTCTTGCTGTGAGGTCGTCTGCGGAGTGCCAGCTGATTCTTCGGTTTCTTCAGTTTCGCACACGCCCAGCGGGGAGGCCTCTGTATTTTTTCCTCAATTACTGGGACCATATTCTGTCCTTCCTCGGATTGTGGATTCGCGAAGGATACATTAGTTGCGAATTGTCACTCCCCTATGTCTTCAACATACCTCGCTGCTATTAGACGGCGCACTCCCATCATGGTGAACCTGAAAAAAAAAAATAAAAAAAAATCAAATAAAAGGTCAACCTGCCAGGCTTGGCTGTATGCAGAAGATGAGGGGGGCTCTCCCATTTCAGATGTGCTGGAGGGAGGTGAAATTCTCAGGCTCATAAGCGGCGCTGAGCTTCGTCAGTTTTTAACTTTTTATGTTTGGGGCGTCAACGGCCGCGAGCTCCTTTTCCACGTCCAGTGCGTTCTGATTTCTCTCCTGTCTCAGTCTGGTTGTTGCTCGGGTCCTGTGACTCCTGTCTTTTTTGTGTCTTCATTTTCTTCCATGTTTCTGGACTCAGGTCATGGAATTGTTCTTCTGCATCCTCTTTGCTATTCCCTTTGTCTTGCGGCGGTCCGAGCTCTCTGGCTCTCTTCTTTTCTGCATACCTGAAAGCTGCATACTCGGAAAATTCTTCTTCTTCTTCTTCTTTTGGGACGTCTTATTTGTTGGATGAGGTATTGAAAAAAAAAAAAAAAAAAAAAAAAAAAGGATCCCTGCTACCGTGCCTTGCTTCTTCTGAGTCACTTCTAACTTTCTAGGTGCTTCAGGCTTGCTGTGCGTACATTGAAGAGGTGCTCCCTCTCCCGCTTGGCCTTTTCAGTATACTCGCGCAGCCATTGCAGGGACCTGTTGACGGGGGGATGCCTGATCGCTGCTCGGGGTCGAATCACAAGAGACTTTGCTGTCATCGCTGTCCGGCTGAGTCCATGTCGCTGCCCGCCTGAGTCCTTCATTGGTTCTTCAGTTCCAATTTTCTGTAGGGTGGCAGAGATATCATCTCAAACTTTTGCTCTTCTTCTTTTTTAGTCCGATTGTCCGGCCTCCCGGTTGGTATTGTCTTTTTTTCGAAGCCTGTTTGTTCTCAGTCTGCAAATGTTTTTGTCCTCTTTTGCTCCTCACCCTGTTTTCTGAGATTGATGATCTCTTGGGTTCTTGGTGGGGACTTGGCTGGTTCCTTGGTGTACTCCTGTTCTCTGTTCTGCCTGCTCCCTCACTGAGTCTAGAACCCTTTAGATCCCGGAGAAGATCTTCTCTTTCCTCCCTGATGACCCGAAAGTCATTCAGGAGGGGATATCATTGATCTTCATGGGGTTTGCAGCTTCCTTCACTGAGTCGCTTGTGCTGCTCCCCACAAATAAATTGGACCAGCTTCCTTCCCTGTTGCTTTTTTTTGCCATCTGCTCTCTGCTGGGTGGAAGGAAGCTTTTTGCTTTTTTTTAAGGGGAAGATATCAACTTTTTGTTTGTGGGCTCCTTGTCTGAATAGTGCCGGACCCAATCTGGGCCGTCCAGATTTTTTTTTATTTTTTATTTTTTATTATTATTATTTTTTTTTTTTTGAGACAAGGAGGATTAAGACGGGGGTGGGAGGAAATATCCCAGGCCGGCTACAGACGCTGCAAAATGGGCACAGAACAGAAAAGGGAGAGGGCAGCAAGAGGGGACGCACGTGCGGACTTAAGACGGAGCGGATAATCCCCTACATCAACACTGGACAGACTACATACAGTACAACAGGAAGAGAAAAAGCGAGGACTACATTGGGCTCGTAATCATTAGGCCATCTCCAGAACGAATGGTTTTATGAGGTGGAAAAAAAAAAGAAAAAAGGGAGGGTTTAAGGTAAGGGTTTTAGGGTCTTAAGCATCGGGTTTCAGGTCAGGGACTGTAGGTTCTAAGGAGTTGACGGACTGAATCAGATTAAGATAGCTGTCTCAGGCGGAGCATAACCGGCCAAGGCGGACGGGGTACGGGTCGGACTGGACCAGACGTAACAAGGGGGAGGGCGTTAAAAATATGCTGAGGAACTCTAGGGTAAAAGGGAATACACGTAGGGGAACATAGTGAGGGGTAGGGAGCAGGGAAAGGGCTAGACCTTTTCTTGGTTTACGGACCCTRTTTGGCAGMTCTGCWCAGCAGACCTGAGAGGGAAAGGTATAGCAAGGCAAGCTGACAGTCAATCCTCCATGCGAATGGAGTAATCAATGCTGATCAGGGGTCCTTCGGCCGTACGGAAGGAAGCGTGTGTTTGTAATCATGATGTATTATTCTTTCGACTTGCCGGTGGAATAGGAACCGGACTGATGCTCCCCAGAATGGAAAAGGAGCCAGGGCCATAAGGTCCTGTTTGAAAAAACAAAAAAAAACATGGAGAAGATGAGCGAGTCCTCCCTCCCATACCCTGCCCTCCGCTGTGGTCCCCCCTGCCGTGCGTCTGGGTACTGCCAGTAAATTTCCCGGCCGGTAGGCGGGCTCACAAGGACGGTGGACTGCGGAGGGTGGAGGCCCGTTGAAGCCCTTTTCCCCCTTGTGATAGTGACAAGGACAGTGGACTGCGGAGGGTGGAGACCCTCTGCAGCCCCCCCCTCCCCTTCCCCCCCCCCCCCCTTGTGATAGTGTCTCGAGCTGCAAGGTCCACCCCTGCTGCAGCCCCCCCCACCTTTATCTTTTTTGTAAAACACTCTGTTCTCATGCTTGCCGGTAATATGCAACCGTACTGCAGGCCCTCAGAATAGAAGGGGCAGTTTTTTTTTTTTTTGTGTGTGTCAAAAAGAAAAGGAAAATTCGCCACGACAGGAACAGACCCAAACCAGATGTGGTTTTACTCCAAGAGACGCACCTATCGAATCTCCCAAACCACGGGAGCATAAAAAGGGCAATAGAAAAAAGCCTTGGGGGCTGTGCTTTCGCACTATGGTCCAACCTCGAAGGGCTCAGCAAACGGGGAACAGCTATACTAGTACCTAACGCCTCCAAGCTGTGGTCAGAAGGTCAGATCCTCAGCAATGCGGGAGACGACGCAGAAAGAAGATGGTCATGGCTTGACGTCAGATGGCAAGACGAGGAACTGAGAATACTTAACATCTATGCCCCCAACTCAGAAAACGAACGCCTAGCCTTCTTCACCAGCATCCAGTCCCTCATCCCAAATCCTCAACCGGTGATCATCACAGGCGACTGGAACACGACCTTGGATCCAAACCTAGACCGTATCTCCCGCTCCCAATTGATAGGTCCAACAAGAGCAGGAACCCACATAAGAAACATTATGACAGAATTCGACCTCATCGACCCTTTCAGAACGCTGTACCCAGAGAAAAAAGCCTTTTCTTTGTTAAAAAAGAATCAGGCCAACCGAACGTCGCTGTCCCGGATCGACTTCTTCCTAATCTCCAAGCATCTCCAAGGAACAATCAAACAGGCTGAGATCTGCCCACCAGCGGCCTTCCGGGGTCTAGACCATAAGGCAGTAGAGCTACTCTTGAACTTTGACTCCCCGACAGAAAAAGGTCGGGGCTTTTACAGAATTAACAACTCCCTCTTATCCACCGAAAGATTAACAGAGGCAGTCAGATGGAACTGGTTCTTCTTGAGACAGAACAATGCCAGACGGGACAACAGACACCAATGGTTTATAGATAGCTACACAGACCTTACCCAAACAGTCTCAACGGAATCCAGAAGCATCGCAGGAGAACGGAAAATTAGAAAAGAAGAACTCCAACTCGCCATGTCTCTTGCGGAGGAAAACCTTGTAGCAGACCCTTCAAACACTTTCTACAGCCAACTACTTGATTCAGCACGAGAAGAACTCAATGACTGGAGGAGATGGGAACTGAGAGGCCTGCAGATCCGAGCCAGGATGACCGACCACACCCTTAATGAATCAATGACAAAGCACTTCTTCGCAAAAATCAAAGCCAACGCCAGAAATAACAACATTGAAGGTCTGAAGGACCCAAACAATCTGAACAGGGTCGACCATTCAGGCTCGGGAATGGTGAAAATAGCCAGTTCGTTCTATGCACAGCTCTATGAATCCATAACACCGTCCCCCCTCCCCTCAGCCAACTCAGCAGCACGGCAGCGAATGATGGCCTACCTGGAGGAGACAATCACACCAGAACAGTCCGAGGGGCTGGACATACCACAATCGTTGGGTGAACTACACACAACCCTGACTCAGATGGGCAACGATAAAGCCCCGGGCATTGATGGACTGTTGAAAGAGTTCTAGGTCCACTTCTGGCCCACACTAGGCGAGGACCTTCTCAATTTTTTCAATGATAGCAGGGTCCGAGGAGGACTAGGCAAAAATTTGAGCACAAGTGTAGTGTTGTTACTCCACAAAAAAGGCGAGAAAGAGGATTTGAAAAACTATAGACCCATCTCGCTACTCACAACCCCCTACAAAATCCTAGCGAAAGCACTAGCCAACAATATCATAAATCTGACAGACAAGTGCTTCCATATCGATCAAGCGGGTTTCATCCCAGGCCGGTACATACTCGACAATGTGATGACTCTGAACGAAGCGGCCAAAAAGATAACCGAAAAAAGGATGAAAGCAGCGATCCTGTTTTTCGACTTCGAGAAGGCATATGACCAAGTCAATTGGGACTTCCTTCACGCCTGCATGGAAAAAATGGGGGTCGGTCCGAATTTCAGAAAATGGGTCAAAGTGTTGTACGCAGACGCAACCGGCAGAGTGCAAGTCAATAAGATCCTATCGTAAACCTACCCCATCTCCAGATCCGTACGACAAGGAGACCCCCTAGCTCCACCCATTTTTCTCTTCATTATGGAAGCCATAGCATCCTTCCTCCGCAAAGATCCGTCTATAGACCGGCTCACCGAACGGAACTTCAATCCACTTCACGACTTCGCCCTACCCACCGCTTTGATGTTTGCAGACGATCTCACAGTCCTTATCCGAGCCAACAACAGCTCCTTCCAAGCTCTGGCGAGGGCCATGRAGGCCTTCCGTCTCGCATMYGAAATGAAGGTCAACTGGAGCAAGACCGAAGGATGGTGGTTAGCAGACGAGACGCCCCCCCAACCCGAAGATACAGCTACACCCATGTCTTGGTCCACAGGCGAACAGGCACTTAGATACCTAGGTATCATGGTCAACAAGGATGGAGTGTGGCCAGGGATGGGCCACAGCTTAATCGCCAAAGCAATAACTCGCTTGGCATCGTGCAAGAACGCACAGGCATCACTGATCGGGAGGGCACTCATTATAAACACAACTATCTTCTCCACACTATGGTACATTGCATCCATTTGGTCTCCCCAAGACATCGACTTCCAAACCATAAAGTCCAGAGCAAGATGCTATCTATGGACAGGGGACCCCAACCGAACCTCATGCATTAATAGGGTAGCGTGGAGCCACATCACTAGGAAACCTCAGGAGGGAGGCCTAGGGCTAATTGACCCAAAGCAGGAAACAACGGCACTACAGATGAAATGGATCATCAAGATCCTGACCAGACATCACCTACCATGGATCAAGATGGCTCTGGACAGCATAAGAAACCTAGCACCAATAAGCTCCCCACCAAACATGAGCGGCTACTTCTGGATTATGGCAAAGGAGTGGACGATAAGATCAGGCAGATCCCGCAGATGCACTACACGTAGCTCAGCCAACCAGGCAGCCCCAACACCCAACCCATACTGGACCCCGACTCTGAAAGCATGGCGACGCATGATGCCCAGCAAACATGGCACACTGGACAACAAGGAAGAGGCCCTGAGACAACCGCTGTTCTGCAACGACTGGATCAAGGACCCCGAGGGTAGACCCTGGTCACTAAAAGTGAAGGACCGAAGATGGTTCTCGTGGGTGGAAAAAGGGGTGTGGCAGGTAAAGCCCCTGTGGGCTGAAGAACGGGGGGAATGGCGAACGGAACAAGAACTCCGGAACACCCTGAAAGGCTGTTATGCTCTCGCAGACAACCTAAGTATAATCCAGAAAAGCATCCCACCCCATTGGCTTCACCTCTTGAAAGATGACTTCTCCTGGAAACCAGGGGACTGGGGTATACCCATATCCCGAACTTCGCCGAACAGAGCATACCGGTTCGTATCCCGCACGCTACCCACCGGCTACTTCTCCAACTTCTATTCCTATCCCATAGCCAATCTCAACCTCCAGGAACTAACCATCCTCAACAAAGAACCTCAGATAGAGACGATAGAGTCCTTCCGTCTGAGAAAAGTGAGGGTATCCAAAACCAAGCCATGGATAATTTTCCAGCCTAACCTCAGCGTAGCAGAGCTCGAATTCGACCCTAAGGAGTGGATATGGAAACAAGGCAGATCTAAAAAAACTACAACAATAATGGAATACGACGTAAAATTCGGGTACAACCTAGGTCCCTGACCACGGACCCCAACCCCAAACTGGAAAACAGATGGAGAGAGACACTGAACCTAGAGCCAACAGCCTCAATATCCATCCCCTGGACTAAATACCTTCCCATCAGGCCAGCTAGAATCCGAAGCTTACAATGGCTCCTAGCCCACGCAGCACTCCCTGTCAACGAATGGCTCCACAAAAGAAGAAAACACTCGGACCCCGACAGCTCGGAACTATGCGTAATGTGCGGTGACAACGTCCCTGAAGACATCCCCCATTGCCTCTTACACTGCAGCCAGGCCGCCTGGATATGGAACAGAATCCGAATTCTATGGCACCATCTCTTCTCATCCCCTCCCCCCATCCTCACCCCACAGAACATCSTACTCCTTTCTAACATCCCCGACARTCTCAGAGGCGGAAAAGCAGTCTGGTTCCACATGCTCAGGAAACTAGCTSTGTGGGTAATCTGGAAAAGGAGATGCGCCAAGWCAATCGAGGGTACCGAGGTGSCAAGAGAAGAAATGTGGGTTCTACTGCTGCGAATGGCTGAAACGGAGTTACGATCCAAATGGAGGGAGGTGACATCAATAACGAAAGGCAGACCAGAAAGGATAGCCAGCAAGAGACGAGGTTTCATGAGAAACTGGCTTCTACAGGGAAAGATTGCAACGGTGACAGATAACAGATTGATTTGGAAGAAATGGCACAGCACAACTCCAACATACGGGGACCCAGCGAGGGGCAAACTGAGATTTTAATCTCAACAGCACAGACAACTCTTCTCTTTTCTTGCTTTAGATGAATCATCTGACAGAGTCCAAATAGATTCTGAGAGGAAAAGTGGAAGGGCAAGCTGACAGTCAATCCTCCGAATATGGAGCAATCAATGCTGGTCAGGGTTCCTTCGGCCAGACGGAAGGAAGCGTGAGAGTGGTCACCATGTATTCCTATTTTTGACTTGCCGGAGGAAAGGAACCGGACTGATGCTCCCCAGAATGGATAAGGAGCCAGGACCATAAGGACCTGTTTCAACCAAAAAAATAAATAAATAAATAAATAAAGAAATAAAGAAAAAAAAAAGAAAAAGAAAAGGAAAAAAACACAGGCTGGAGCAAAAATGTCGTCAGATGAACAGCGGCCTAGCTCAGTTGGTATCTGGTCCAAGTTGCCCTCAATACTGGTAGGGTGATGGTCCTGAGTGCTGGTCACACTGAGGTAGGATAGTAGGGACAGGGGGTGCGCTGTGAGTAGTAACGTGGGGATGGTAGGTGGCCTATCCTGTCAGGACAACCATTGGCTGCCGCTACCAGCAATCACCGCGGGTCTGGTCCTTGGCCTCTACAACACCCTGGGCTTTA
>BFEA01000043.1:2176029-2184994 GCA_003427395.1 Chara braunii
CCGGTTCCTTTGGGACATACGTAAAAATTGGAAATATAGGAAGATTCCGCTTCCATCCGTTTTCCTTTTCTCTAACCGTCCCTCGTTCCACCTATAATCCCGTGCCCTCTCATTGGCCCGTCGCCGTTCCTCCTTAGAGAATTTTCGGAGAGAATTTCCGGCAACTGTGGCTATTAGAACGACATTTGTCCATACCTCTGCCCATCTAAACCTTAGGGTCTTTTCTAAACCTTCTGACGTCGCGTCCAGGAATTGAGCCTCCGTCGAAATCTTGTCAGTACGGCACAGGTGACAAAGCCATGGTTTCTGAGGATTCCTATACTAGATACACGACCCGTGGGCTCTTGCTACACACTTAGCACAATCTACCCATTCGACGTAACCCTCGCTCTGTGTCTTAGCTGAAACGGAATGGACCCGCAAGATGGACTCACAGAGAAGACAAAAACGATCGGTTAGGGAAAACAGGGAAGAAGAGGAGGGAGAGAGAAGGCCCTCAGCGCATTTTTTCCCTTGGGCCGCCATGGGGACACGTCTCACTTCCTCGTCTGTCGAGGGAGGACCTTCACCTGCCCGTACCCGGGTCCCTTGGGCTGCTCCGGTTCCTTCCACGGAGTGATCTCCTCGGTGCGTGGCACCTTTCCTGGCCTGTGCAAACGTGTCAATCCGTCCGCATTCCCGTGCCTCTCTATCTTTTGATGGACAATATTGAAATCGTACTCCTGCAGCCTCACTGTTGATCGCCCAATCATTCCAGTGTACTTTGTTAGCTTTTTGAGAGCCAACAAAGGCTCATGATCCGTTACGAGGAGGAACTTTCGCCCATAGAGATACGGGTGGAAGTGTTGGATTCCCCAGACCACAGTGTAGCACTCCCCTTGAGGTGCTGAGTCGTTCTTTCTCTCGTCCGGCACCGTCTGCAAAGCGTATTCGACCACGTGCTCCCGCCTGTTCTCCCCTTTCTGTGCTAGGATAGTGGAGATCGCTTCAGGTTGCCAGTCAGTAATGAGTAGGAACTGGCACTCGGGATCGGGCCGGATTAAAATAGGCGCCGAGGCCAGGGCCTCCTTCAAAGTGAAAAAGGCCCGTTCGCACTCCACGTCCCAGTTTAGCGGTGGGTCCTTCCGAAGGAGGTTCGTTAGAGGCCGAGCGATTGCCGCGAATCCCTTGATAAACCGCCACTAGTACGAAGCCAGTCCCAGGAAGGCTCGAACTTGCGTCAATGACGTGGGTGTGGGTGCTTCTTGAATTGCCTCGACTTTCCTCGAATCCAGTTTCAAGCCTCCTCGGGTTACCACGTAGCCTAGGAATGAGATCTCAGACAGGAAAAATTCGCTCTTCTTCAATGCAATCTTGAAACCAGCATCTCGCAGCGCACCAAGTCTCCATTCAATGTGCTGCTCGTGTCCATGGAACGATTCAGAATACACCAAAATGTCATCCATGTACACTATGACGCAAAAATTAATCATTCCTTGAGTTAACCTGGTCTTGTTCATGAAGTTCTGGAAGGTGACATTCATCGCCCTCTGAAAGGTTGCCAGTGCATTGCATATACCCATAGGACAACGAACCCACTGCCACGTGCCTTTGAATAATACAAACGTCGTCTTCGACCGATCCTCTTCTCGTACAAGGATATGGTGGAACCCGTGTCAAATATCAAACTTACTAAAATAGTTGGCACACCCAATTGCATCCAGCAAATCATCAATCTGAGGGAGGGGATATACATCCTTAATCGTGATATCATTCAATTTCTGATAATCGATGTATATACGAATCGATCCGTTCTTTTTCAGGAACAAAACTACCGGGAAAGACCAAGAACCCGTAGGGGGCTCTATCCAACCGTTAGCTTCGAACTCACGGATGTGTTCGAGTGCTTCCTTCCGTTCCGCCAGCGAGTATCGATAAGGCTTGCAATGAATCTGTGGGTGGGTACCGGTCTGAATCTCATGCTAGATTATCAAGGATAATCCTATATCCGTGTCATCAACGCTGATAGCACCCCGGTACTCCGTTAGGATTTCGGTTATGAGTCTATGGGTTTCGTACGTATTCTGGCACGTGTAATTCGTAGGGCTGTTTGTGAATGACGACCGTAACGTGTTTGGTGCGTATGGCTTTTGAATCCCGGGTGGCGGGGAAGAGATGAAAGAGTTGTACGACCACCACGAGAACACAGTGGCCACCATCCGAGCTTCCTCTTTGAGGATGGACAAGTGTTCTTTGGGGGTCATCCCATCCGCAATGTCCCGGGGGTCCACCGATTTTTCAGCGATTTTTATTCCGACGTCAAACAGCGAGGCTTCGGGGCACCCAGGGGGTTCCGGAGCATGTATCTCCGCCCCTAGACGTAGCAACCATATCTCTTTTTCCATGGTGAGGAGCGATCGGCAGGGCGACTCTGTAACGTCGCAGAAGGGCCGCTTGTCCACGTATCGGGGAAGAAACGGGGTAGTGCCCTCGTACAAGGTCCGAGGGGGTTCCGAAGAATTGGGCAGTCTCAACACTTGTACCAGGGGTTCTCCTATAAATAGAGTCCGGGTTCGTTGAGCATTCTCTTCGGTAAGTACGAATGTTTTCGTCGTTCTCCGTCGGACTGGGTAACTAACTATTTTGCGTGTCAGTTCCTGGATCACCGGGTCCGTTTCGTCTTTGCTCTCCGAATCTTCGGGAAGCGAAGACGCCCGTTCCTCGCTAGTCGTCTCAACCTCTTTTTCTGCCCATGTGATCGTTCGGATCGACCCGATCACGCTTGGATGGTTCTTACGCATCCCGCCTGTCGTCGTGCGGAGGGTGAGACGCATAGGGAGCGTGTATGGGTTGCCACCGGTGTTCCTGAGAACCACTACCCGCCGCTCGAAGTCCAGGTTGGCTTGAAGGGCGTTGAGAGCGGGAAGTCCGAGAAGCACATCGTATGATGTCACATTGAGTACCACTACATCCCCCAAGGCGTGGACTTTTCCTAGCCGGAAAGCGACATTTGCCATTCTTCCGACCGCTCTGATTTTTTCCTCATCTACGGAGATCAGACGGTCTCCTTCGTTGAGTGGAATCAAATCTTTTCTTCTTCCCGCCCGTTCGACTACCCGCAGGGATATGGTCATTACGGCTGCTCCGGAATCTAGAATTGCACTGTAGGGGACTCCCCAGATTTCCACGTCGCATTCTGCGGATTTCCATGGAATAGCTTTAATACGTAGAAAGTGATCGCTTTTCTGGATGAGGCCCAGGCATACGGGTTCCGAAGTTCCTGGTACGTCTGATTTTATCTCCTTTATGGGAAACTTTCCTTTGGCCGCGGCCAGCTTAGTGAGTGCGAATCTTTTTTGATTGGCCTTGCAATGCTGGAGCATACCATCGTTATCTTGTTCCGATGTGGACAACAAGTGTCCAATCGGAAGCGGGATGCGGTGATCTAAGGCTCGGACGATATCGAGTACATCGATCTTTCCAGTGATGAACTCGGGGCCACCGGATTCCATCTCACCGGGGGATGGTCGCCACTCCGAGATCTCCCCTTCGTCATCCACCGGCTGGATCGCCCCTATCATACCCAGCCTCGGATATCCCAAGGAGAGGAATTGATTTAGTGGGATGAGCTCCGCGGCCTCGTTGGTAGCAACTGCTGTCGGTACTGCTCCCTCAATTTCCTCTACTACCGTCCCTACCTGTCCAGCTCCATTAGCTAGGGGGGCTGCCGCTACTGGGGCTGCCCCTATTCGTACTTGTCGCTGGGGACAGTCTCTTGCCATGTGGTTGGGTTGATGGCACGCGTAACACGTGTCAGTTTGGGGAGTCATGCCTGCCCAGCCACCGTGGCTGCGACGGCAGGCGCTCCAGCAGGAAGGGGGGCGGCGCGAACGCTAATGGGACGCATGGAGCGCATTAGCGATTCCATCCGGGCGTTACACTCGTGCTGCTCCTTGTTGCTTTCTTGCATAAGGCTGACTAACGTACGCGTGAGGTCCAGTATCGCGTTCGATTCGTCCGCCCTCTGATCCGGGGCGGGTACCCATGTCGGCGCACTCATCGCTGAGGGTCCCGCTCCCTGATCAAGAGGGGGTCGATGAGTTGCCACATGTTCCAGATAGGTGACGGGTCCCGATACAGAGCCCATATTTTCAAATTTGCGTTGAAGTGCAGTCAATTCCATCTTTGCTCGGGTCAGTTCCGTGGAATCCCCTTCTTTAGTGTGGTCTTCTCCTTCGAGGAAGCTGGCAGCGAACTTTCGCTCCATCTCCTCGGGTGCGTCCATGATCTGTGTCATGGTAAAGGTAATGGGGGAAAACTATTTTCGCAGCTTGGCCCGTATTGCTCTGCTTCGGAGCCTGTCTATGAAGAAGTTTCTTCTTACTTTTTCGTCTCTCTGTGACTTTACGAACAATCGGTAAAATCGACTGCGATATTCCGCAATAGATTCGAGGGGCTTTTGTACTCGGTCTTTGATAATGAAGAATGTTTGTTCTGGGTGAATGTAGTCGAATCTGTGGAGGAATTCTCTCTCAAAAGTAGGGAGGTCAATCCATACGTAGGTGTTGAACCAATGGTGGGTATCACCCCCGAGCCGGGCGGGGATATTAATTTTCGCCTCGTCGTTATCGTACTACTATGCTCGGAGAGTGGCAAGCCACGCTCCGGCCAGATGGTGCGTCGGGTCAAACAAATATAAATCTGGTGGGGCTACCGGAGCGCGGACACATGCACGCTGAGGGGCGGGCTGGGGGGCGAGTACTGGGCCGCCACCTGCCCCTCCCTGTGCCTGGTGAGCCTGCGCTTGATTAGCGTTGGCCTGATTGGCATTCATGTTGTCGGCTGATGTGCCTGCCGACCGGCTTCTTGTTACTATAGGCTTGCGTGCCAACGCGTTCCCTGGCGCAGACCGTCCCCTTTTTGGGGTCGCCAGGTCAGTTGAACTAAGAGAGTCGAGCCACTTGTCAATCCCCGGTCTTTGACACATGTCGGCTCCGATACCAACCTCACGCCCTACGCGACTTCCTGATCGGAGTGGGATGGGGGCCCGGAAGTGCGAAAAAGGGGTGTGCCAAGGATTTTAGGAAAGTGGGGGCGGAGTTCCAGGTCGGAACTGGAATCTCCTGTGTCGAGTTCCAGGGGTAGAAGTACAAGTGTCTTCTGGCTCAGAGTTGGTGCGATTGTTGATCGTGCGGCCTGGGCCGCCTGGGCCGGGGTGGGGTGCTACGGGTGTCTCTGTGGGAGTGCTCGTACCGCTGCCGGTCGTCGCAAGTCTCGGGGTCCGACGAAGACGAGCTGGGTTTTCGTCGCTCGGTCCTGGGCTGGGTTTGTTGCGTGACCTTCACCTGCCGATACTCGCCGGGCTGCCGACACTCTGAGCACGGCTGACGAGGCCAGAACCGGGCTATGGAATCCCAGGGGATCACGAGCAACCAGTGGTAAGGGAGGACGATATAGTAAGGAGGGAAGTCAGTGGTGATGGCAACGAAGCCTGGGGTTAGAAGGTACTGCTGGTTTCGGCTGTCGGGATAAACGGGAATCCGCGGGTCTCGGTTGATTGTCAGCTGGAAGTCGCCCCTGCATATTCGTTCGTTTTCAGTCCGACAAGGGTACCCAAGGGGCCCAGGGTTCCGTAAGTGGCGATGTTGTCGGATCCGCAGACGGCGGATTTGTTCCCTCTCCCAATACGCTCGGTATTCCGGGTCCCTCAGGCTTTCTCGATCGGTGATCCAGAAGGGGGATTCTATCGCCATGTCTCGTTCAGCCGAGTTTATGCACACACATCTTCCTACAGGGCAAGATCGTAGCTGGCTTTTGCAGGCGCGCGTGTAGATGGCAAGTCCGCGAACGGCTGCTGTCTTACACGTGCGTGTGCACCGGCCAGTGATCAGATCCTAAACTGCACAAATAAACAAGGAGCGATCCGTCAACGTACCGGTTCAGCCATGAAGCTAATTCCCTTACGCAATCAATCTCGTTCCCGGGGTGGAAAGGACTATTGGATATTCACAAGCATCCACACCCAACAGTTTCCCTAATCATTGATAAAAAAAACAACTCAAAGAAAAAGGATACGAGCTCATTCATCGTCATTCATGCATATATACATACATCAAAAAGTCCGATATGATTTACTCAAGAAATTCCAAAAATGCCGCAACAAAAATTGACCAACGTTAACATCAAAATTTATACAGACAGTAGGGAGAATAGACACTATTCCACCATATCCCCGTATCTCTCTCTCTTCCGATGCGGGCAGTCCGTCGCCCTGCATCCCCAACATCAACCCGAGTTGTCACCCCGCTTGGCCTGAGTATGCAAGCCAGGTTCGCCCACGTGCCACAGTCCGTCACGGCCACGCGTCAACCCCGCGCACTCAGCGCCAGCTCGTCGGATCGCCCGACTCTCTACTCACCATCTTTCTGCTCGTTAGCCGATCCTCTCGACCGCGCTAACTCCCAAGTAGGTTAGAGAGACAACTAATCGCACTAGCATGTATGCTTGCGCGAGGGATACGGGATTAGCACCAAGTGATGAGAAAGAGAAGGGGGGAAGTGCCTACATCTGCATGCCGAGGCCGCGGCGCGGGGGACGAGGCCACTCTTCGCGCATCGATCCGGTCTTGCAACCGTGTGAACCACTCAGAATAGAGGAAGAGTGTGCATGCGAAGACGAGGCGAGAAAGAAGGAAATACAAAAAGCCATCAAGAACAAGAAGATCACAGTTGCGATCCCGTCCGCCAAAAACTACAGTTACACACTGGATTAAGGGGCGGGTGGATTCAGAGCCCAGACCCTGTCGGGTCACGAAGCGTGCAAGCAAGAAGCGTTGTACCGCCAAATTGCAAAGTGCCTAAATTCCTAGTCCAAATCCTAATTGCAAGAGAAAATCCCGAAGGGAAAAAGAAGGAAAGGAAAGAAAAACAATTTCGAGAGTCTGCGGGGGAGGCTCGACATTAGTTCGAATTTCAAAAACGAAAATTCCCACGCGCTGATCGCGCCAAAATTCCTAGTGCGCATAGCAGAACAAGAAAGAAGCTGTGGCAACCGTTATTTCTCGCGCTCGCTAGGGCGCGGTTACTTAATCGTCGGCGCAGGACCGGCCCGACAACTCCAACAAAAACGGAAAAAGAAGCGAGGGCATCCAGGCAACTTGCCCCATCGATCCCGCCTGCGCCCTGTCACCCATCAAGACCCTCCCGTTTCCCCACAGCAGCCCCACGCAGGAAGTCGTGCGATTACAGAAGATAGTTCGTCACACCGTCCTTCCCCTAACTTACCCAAGGCTAGGCGGAACTCAGACTAGCTGGAGCGACTTATATCCCTACCCTACCCTAGAGCTAAGCCATGCTTGAGTAGACCCCGTCATATACCTGATAGACCCCCCCCAGGTATCATAGTTGTGTGTATGTGTGTATGCCCAGAGGCTATGTATGTTTGTATGAGCCCATAGGGCCCGGTTTTTAGTGTCTGCCCGAAGGCTATGTGTGCTCTGCGTAACCGAATAGCGAGATATATGTGCCCGAAGGCCAGATATGTGCAGTATTATGTAGAGGGAACTGTGTTTGTTTGAAGAGATGACAGGCCAAGCTGGACAAGAACCCCCCCCAAAGTCCCAAGCCAGACTCTAACCCGTGATCTATGCCATGTGACCTGAAGACTCTACCATTTGAGCAACAATCGCAAACGGCCCGTGTGTGATATGCCAGACTGGGGAGATCAACAGAACAACCAGGAGCAACAGCCACAAGCAACCCATGCAGTATCAAGACGTGACATACAACACCATGGACAACCCTTGGGTGGTGCGCAGGCAGTGTCTTGCAGGGGTCCCCTGTAAACGCTTAGGAGTAGTGGTAGGTAGGTTGTGAAAGGTGAAATTGAGAGAAGAATATAGCGTCCGTAGCTCGACTTTGCTGCCCCCCCCCCTCTTCCACTTCTGATTTTTGACGATTTTCCTCTTTTTTTGATAACCTTTGTGCAAGGCATTATACATTGCCATAGGTAGACAGGCCCTTAGGGGCTGATCCCACCACTACACTACAGCCCAATTACAGTGTAGTTTTGAGATCCCACCACTTTCCAACGTTGTCGCGGCCGCCAAAATATTTTGCCTTAATTTCGTTTGGGTGTGTCGTGGCAGCACGTCCGCGAAGGGCGCAGACGTAGTTACTACAACCTTTTTTTTTTTTTTTTTTTTTTCCTTTCAACGGTTAATCTTCAATTCCAGACTGAACAACAATCCGAGGCCGGGGACCCCACAATTCCACCCGGAAGTTATCCCGGCAGCATCAGCCGTTTTTTTTTTTTTTTTCCAATGAAAATCGCAGCTTATATTATAAAAGTAAATGAATGAGGCGGGGAATCCCTCAACATCTCAACCCGGTAGTGAAGCTTGTGCTGGAAACCGGGTCCAGCGTCCCCTGGTCTGCAACTGCAAAGAAAGTGTAGTGAGCAACTGGAGCGAAACTTTTAGGAATCAGAATAGGGGGACCAAACAGCCAAGAACTACTGAGGAATTCATATCCTGGATCTCCTGCTAATCTCTCTGGGAGCCTTACCCAGCTTCGCTTGAAGATCTTACAGAAAAGAGACCAAGTACGGATCTGTAAACTCAAGGCAGCCTGAACCGCCAAGACGGGTTTCCCACCACGCACCCTTGGATCTTCAGAGACAATATCAATCAACGGACCAAGATCACTATGGATACAGTTCAAGTTTTCTTCCTACCCTAATTATTCTAACTACAAGCAAGGAGAGCGTTCCCACCACTGCCGGTAGCACTCACACTGCCTCCGTAGTGCCGCTGCCCATACTACCTTGTCAGGTTATCATGAGTAGATTCCAAAGGATGTTTTTTCACAAAAGCGTTTACAACACTCGGAAATCAAAACACCAATATCGATATCTAATCCACAAGACCAAATCTACTGCTTAAAGATCTAGGAGCCGGTTTAGCTGAGCCCACTTCGTATCAATCAAA
>BFEA01000043.1:2188635-2208199 GCA_003427395.1 Chara braunii
GTGTAAACCTCTTGGGATTGTCGGAAAGAAGGCGGGGCGACGGGATGGGACGTCTACGATGTGTTCCTATTTCCTCTTGGACATCCCGCATTGCGGGTCTTTGCTGTTGTCATCTACGAGTGACCTTGTGCATGTCGCTTTGTGTGAATGTGCTCCCTGCTTTTGCCCCCCTGCCCCCCTCTCCTCGTTCTCCTACTCCTCCTCCACTTTCTCCTTTTCATTTCCCTTTTTGTCCTTATTAGTTTTATCATTTTTTCGATATTCACTTATTCCTCGTTTTATCAACTTAGCTTGATCGTCATCCCCGCGCTCCTCCGCTGCCTCCCCGCGCCCTCCCCGCTCCCTCTCCGCTCCCTTCTCCCGCTTCCCCCTTCTCTCTCTCCCTCTCCCTCTCCCTCTCCCTCTCCAATCGGGTCACACTCACTCTAGGACTTTCTGGGCCCGATCTGGCTGCATTCGAGGTCAGATACATCCAGGAAAGTCAGTAATAGGAGTCCAATCTGGTCACTGTCGAGGTCGTATACATCCGTAAAAGTCAGTGTACACACTGTATCTGGTCGCATTTAAGGTCAGATACATCCCGGAAAATCGGTGTATAAGTACGCCGTGTGTGTTTAGGCAGATGCGGAATGCGTCCAGTGTTCGAAGAAAAGCATATAGTCAACCGGACAAAAAAAGCAAAAAAGCAAAAAAAAGCAAAAAAAAGCAAAGAAAAGCAAAGAAAAGCAAAAAAAAGCAAAGAAAGACAAAAAAAAGAAAAAAAAGAAAAAAAAAGCAAAAAAAGGAAAAAAAAAACAAAAAAAGGAAAAAAAGGAAAAAAAAACAAAAAAGCAAAAAGGAAAAAAAAAGGAATTAATCATGGATGGGATATGTAACAAGTTTGCATTTTCTGAAATATTACGTCAAAATTTCGCAAATACATTTTTTGGAATTTCTAATCACGTTTTAGAAATGTAATTAGATATTTCCGACAATTTAATAAAGAATTTACGATATTATGATTTGTGATATTAGTACCTAATTTTCTAATTGTGTGGTGTGCACATAGTGGCCTTGTGACAGGAGTTCCCCTTTTTTTTTCCCGCTTTTTTTTCTCTTCCCCCCCCCCCCGGAAAAAGAAAACAAAGAATAAAAAAGGAATTATGTGCGCTATTATGATGCGATATTCAGAGAAAAGAAAAGAATCTAATGAGTTATTCGCAGGGCATATTGATATTTTCAAATTTTAATAATAATTGTCAATTAATTGCGACACATGTTTAGTGGTTGGTAGTGGAACGGGAATTGAGAAAAGAACCCAAAAACTATAAAAATAAAAATCATTAATTGTAAGGCGTATTTATGCATTATAATTGCATGCCACATTTATCGACTAATTGCATGGAACATTTAATGTGACGATATATAAATGTGTATGAAATTGAAAAGTAATTGTTCGCCGTTTTAGGCAAAAAAAAAAAAGAAAAAAAAAAAAAAGAAAAAGTCATAATTGCAAGTACTGTGCCATGTGCCTCAATTAGGCAGAGAGAAAAATCTGCACATAATAAAATAAATTAAAAACTAATATTTGCATAATAATACGGTAATATATGACTTGCAATTAGGCAGAGAAAAAAATCTCCCTTTTTATGATTTCATATAAACCATTCGCAATTAGACAGATTAATTGATTGATTACTTGATTGATTGCTCTATTGATTACTTGATTGATTAGTTGATTTTTTTATTGATTCATGGATTGATTCATTGATTGATTCATTGATTGATTCATTGATGTGGGTGCAGCCACTGCTGCAGTGCTGGGTGAGGAGACTGTTTCTCACTGCAGTCCCCCACCCTCCCCTCTCTCCTCTCCCATCCCCTGATCCCTTCCCTCTTTTTCTGTCTGTCCCTCTTTCCGGCAATGCTTCAGCTGGCCCTTCTCTCTCTCTCCCCCTGTGTGTGTGTGTGAGAGAGAGAGTGAGGGAGGGAGGGAGGGAGGGAGAGAGAGAGAGAGAGAGAGAGAGAGAGAGAGAGAGAGAGAGAGAGAGAGAGAGAGAGAGAGAGAGAGAGACGGAAAAGGCTTGAGTGTCACAGACGTATGTCTCGTGGAACTTTTAACTGACTCATCAGGGATGGAGTGTATGTGTGTGGGGGAAGGAGGAGGGCTGTCCGACTCTCACAAATTCATCCAGAGGGGATTTACATAGATGCACACTTATGCATCTATAGATTCTATAAATGTATATATTTGTACATGTTTGACGGTATACTGCCAAATAAACCGTTGGCAGAGAGGGAGAAGAGGACAACAAAAGAGGTTGTGACAAACTGTTTCGTTGGAGTTTCACCGACTTATCAGGAGGCTGAACCCTCAGCAGTCTGCAGAATCCCCTAACTGATTACACTGTAAGTGATAGTCCACCTTAACTCTGGTTGTAGTTAAGCATCAACAACTTCCCGACAACCGACACCTAGTGGTGGGCACGAGTTGTCCAGGGAGGTGGATAGACTACTGCAGGTACGTGGTCTCAACATGCATGACGATCAGGTACTATACATCTACTCCGGGGCACTTCCTGAGCCTATTAGGGGCAGCTGGTCGCAGAAGCCAAATCAGGTAAGTATAGCTATTGTCAATTCTGAGACCTTGCCTTACAGAGAGAGCAGATGATTTCCCAAGTCAAAGGTACGTATGGAGAGGTGGCCCCTCGACGAAACCGAGGGTGGGAATAACAACAGCAGTGAGTCGGGAAAGGGTGACGTCAGTGCTGTAGTGGCCAACAAGCGAGGCACATCTAATGGAGGAGTGAAGAAGAAGAGGCCACCTTCCTTCCCTATCCATCCTGGCATAGCCTCTGGGAAGCCATGGGAGAAAATGGGAATCTCTTAGAAGGTATGGTAGGACCACATGGACAACGGCCAATGCCTCAAGTGCGGCACTGAGGCCCAAGGACACGTCATCAAATGGCGTCTGTTAATTAGGAACCCAAAAGGGAGCAGCCAACAGTAGTAGCATTTGCTCCTACTAAGTCGAACGGTCCGTATGTGTTGGTGCCACAAACCCCTTTTAACCCTCCAACTCCTATGGCAGAGGATGGCTCTTCTTCGGCCTCTCACCCAGTCCACCCTGAGCGAGTCTTGTGTTCCCTTACACTGGGTGAGTCCCTTGATGAACTTGGAACTGAAATGATTGCCTTACAAAGTTCATGGGCTAGGAAAGCTAAGTCTAAGGGTGAGTTAATGATTGCAGACGTTGAGATTGCGGACACATGTTGGTGCTTCGCTTGATCCCGGTTTACTAGGTCCTACATCTCTGAGAAGGCAATTAGGAAATTGCATACAGAGATGAAGGAACAAGAGTTGCCCAGTCCAATCATGTCTATGCTTGCTGATCAAAGCACCGTAACTGTCTCACACTATGTTAACTGAGTCAAATCCTACTTTAGAATAAAGGAAGGAGAGAGAATATTGCACGAGGTCACCTTCCTAGTAGAAAATCAGTTACCATTTGACTTGATACTGGGAATAGTTTGGCATTAGGAAACCGAACCTGAAGTTAAGTTTAAAGATAAAATTGTCAAGTTAAAAAAATGAAAAAGAAGAAATGAAATCAATCAAGTTGTTTCATAAGTCTGGTTCAGACTCATCTTTGTCTTTCTCTTGTATGAGTCTTCTTGCTTTCTGAAGCATGGTCACGAAATGATGGTGCTCGTCAATAATGTGGGTGAGAGTTTTTCGTCCTATCCTCGACTGTTTCGATTCCTGTGGAGACATTCAGTAAATCGGTCCTTCCGATAATAATCTCAATGGTTTGTTTGATAGTTCTTTCAGTTACTCCTGTTGGTTCGGCCTGCAGGTCCTTATACTCTTCGTGCCTAAGAAGGAAGGTGAACTCAAACTATGTATAGACTATTGAGGTTTGAGTTTCATAACTGTAAAGAATGCAAAACCCCTACCTCGTATTGACGACCTCCTCGATCAGTTGTAGGGTTGCAAGTACTTTAGCAAGATTGATCTGAAGTCTGACTACCATTAGATTGAGGTGGCCTCTGAAGATCAACACAAGACGACATTCAAAACCAGGTATGGTCATGATGAGTTTGTGGGCATGCCCTTTGGTCTTACTAACATCCCCGCAACCTTCCAACTGTGTATGAACGAATTGTTTCGTCAATGGTTGGACCAATTCGTAAAGGTGTATCTCGACGACATCCTTGTCTACAACAAGATGTTGGAAGACCACGAGAAACACTTACGAATGGTTCTACAAAAATTAAGAAAAGGTAACTTCAGACTGAATCCTAAGAAATCAGAGTTCGCTAAACCTGAAGTTTTGTATCTTGGACATATAGTGAATGAAGAAGGACTAAGGCCAGAAGAAAAGAAAATCACAACAATCAGAGATTGACCCAGACCAAAGACTGTTACCGAGTCACGATCTTTCCTAGGCCTTACAAGCTATTACAAGCAGTTGGTGAGAAACTTCTCCATTATGGTTGCACCTATGAGAAGATTGTTAAACAAAGAAACAGTTTGGTTACGAGATAAGGATTGTGAGTCCGCGTTTAAGAAAATTAAGTATGCATTAACTCACTACCCTGTTTTAAAAATTGTTGATCCCTCACTCCTTTCATTGTCACGACTGATGCATGTCAATATGGGATTGAGACAGTTTTACAACAAGATGATGGGAAGGGCTATAAATTGACTGAGTTTATGTCGAAACGCCTACCTTTTAAGAAAGTGGACAATTCCACCTGCTAAAGAAAACTATATGCGTTGGTAGAAGCTCTAGACACTTGGAAACACTACTTGCTCAACAAGAACTTCACAATCTACTCGGATCACTCGACTTTGAAGTGGATAAAGACTCAACCACGACTTTCCAACAAGTTAGTACAATGGTCGCCTTTATTGACACCTTCGACTTCGAGCTAAAAACGATAAAAGGTGAGTCTAATGTGGTGGCAGATGCCTTGTCTAGGCGATCCCATTTCTTTGGTACTATAGTTACGTATCTGGACATCAAGACTGAGCTAAAGGACAAGATTTGCGCTGGGTATGTTAAGGATCATATTTGGAGTCCTATCATTCAGACCCTACAGGAAAACCTTGAGCTCTTTCCTGATTATCGCTTGAGTGATGGCATTCTCTTCTTCACAGACGAAGCTGAACATAAAATTTGTGTGCCTTGTAATGAAGAAATAAAAGGTTTAATCTTGGGTGAATGTCATGATACAGAGGGACACTTTGACTTCGAGAAGATTTTACCAATGCGCGCGAGTTATTTAAGTGGCAAGGAATGAAAGAAGATGTACTAACCAATGTGAAAACTTGTCTTGTCTGTCAGAGAAACAAACCGTCTTATGAAAATCTGTTGGGATTGCACAAACCGCTTCCTATTCCAAACGAACCAGGTGAGTCTATGTCTATTGACTTCATGAGCCTTACCAAGAGTCAGAATGAGAACAGTCAGGTAATTGTCATTTTTGATAGGTTCTCTAAGTATGTTATGTTCCTTCCTTTGCCTCCTGAAGCAAAAACACCACTCGCCATCCAAAAGCTCCAAATGCGCCGGGTTTCAGAATATGGATTTTCAAAACCATTGTATCCAATCGGGATATATGGTTCATTGGACAACAATGACAAAAGTTGATGGAAGTCTATGGTATTAGGTTAACCATGTCGTCAGGTAAACATCCTTAAATGAATGGTCAAACTAAGCAAATGAATCGTTTGTGCCGACAACTTTTGCGAATGTATGTGAGATCAGACCAACTGATTGGGATGAGGACTTACCTAAGATTGCAAGTGCATACGACAACAGTGGACATACCGTAACAAGTCAAACACCTAATGAACTGCACAACGTTTGAAAGTCGAGACGCTCTATCGACACCTTGATAAGGGACCAAGTCCAGTGGCTACCCCCAAGAACAAGAGAGTTTGCAGTTTGTATGAAAGGATATTGCAAAAGTCAAGGAGAATATACAGAAAGCCAAAGCCCAAATGACTGAAACAAGCTAACAAACACCGTAGACCAGCTAAATTCAAAGAAGGGGATATGGTATGGGTAAAATTCAATTAATTCTCTCTGAAGAAGGAATATCCTAAGAACTGCTACCAGTCTACTGTGGCCCGTGGGAAGTGCTCAAAGTGATCTGGGATACAAATGAACCATCTTACCGCATTGATGTACCCCCACACTTAAAGACCTATCTTGTCTTCCACGACTCTAAACTGCTACCTTATGCGGAAGGCCACAACTTCCCTAATAGGCCATCCATGTTTCCACCTTCCACGGGCGAAGGATATGAGGTTGAAAAGATATTGGAACATGGGTTATTCTCAACAGGTGGTAAAGGACGGCCATGAAAGCAGTTCACGGTGAAGTTCAAAAGTTAACCTGAATCTTAGGCTAGATGCTTTAATCAAGAGGAACTTCTACCTACACTACCTAACATTATTGCAGCCTATGAACGTGGGTAAAAAAACAGAGCCTAAAGAAGAAGTTTCTGCGATGGAACTCGAAATCGGGCTGGATGGAATGTAATAAACTAATAAACTTAGTTCATGGCCACACCGTCACGGGCTAGGGTTGTCACTTTTGGTCAAAGACCAGAAAGAGGGGTCAAAGGTCACGTCCCAAGCCTAAGAAATGTCTAGGAAAGGGCCTAAGGTCAAGGGGTATCAGGGCCTAGGTCGAAAAAAGCGTATAGAGCCCACACGTGAGGTAGTTGACTCTTGGAAAATCAAGAGTCAGACCAAACACAGGAAAGCATGACCAAAGTCAAAGTTGACCCAGTAGTCAGCCTTGGCCATAGATCAGATGCACATCAATGGTTGTCTGGAGGTATATGGAAGATTCCGGCCCCGACCGGGAAAAGGTACCGCTGCTTCAAGGCTGCATTTAGGGTGTCGAGATCGGGGAAATCCGGAGCGTCAGCACTATCACAGGGGATACTGGTCCACGCCAGTCAACACCGGTCAACGCTACAAAAGGATGGGCAGACACTAGGGAAGGCATTCTACCTTGCATTAGCTTGATGCTAGTGTTATGTCACGGGTCTGCTGGAGCTGGACGCTTGCGCCAGATGCTGCTAGTGGGCGCCACCCTACAGGGAAGATTATGTTGGCGTGGCCATAGCCGCCTAGGTATAGACTACATGATGAGGATTGGCGAGGAGGAGGAGGATCAGGGCTGTGGGACTGACGAGAGATGTGGGGAAGCTTGGCTGGAATTACTTGGCGACTGCGCGTGTGATCTGCTGCTGTCTCCACGAAGGTGAGGAAGTGCTCTGCCGTCCTCCATATGTGATTGCTGACATGGAGGGAGGATGGATGCCCTGATCTGCACAATAATTATGTAAGAGGATGTCAGAGCGAACATGCATTGCTGAGGTGGCAATAGAGGAGAAGCCGAAGTGGAAGTGGGGAGAGAAAGAGAGACATACGTGTACTATTGATTATCACTGTGACTGTCCTTCTCCTCTTCTCTGTCTTTTCTCTCCCCTCTCTCTCCTCTCATGTTCTTCTTGATGAGAGGACACTCTTGCGTTGTGCAAATGATCGAGACATGGACATGCAATTGATGTTGGAGACTTCATGAGCTGCGCTGGATTCAGATTCCTATTGCGTTGCTAACTGATTGCTCAACGAGACTGGGTTTATTACACATGATTGATTTGTACCACAAAGCTTCACTGCATTGACCATAGTAAACTCCTCAGATGGAAGTCAGATTTGAACGACCAGCTATGGCATCACATTTTTGACGCCTAAGGAAGGTAACACTGGAACACGATAGGAACCCTTGCAGTATCGCTTCTCAAAAGCCTCTTACCTGCCGGCTGCTTGGTTTCCCTACTTATAGACCTTATACAAATAGCTACTTAACTAGCACAAGGTACCCTTTTCCTACCCTTACCTTCCACCGTTCAGTAGCTAATTGGGTGTATGTTTGACTGTACATACCCAATAAGAACTACAGGTGGCCTACCGTCTTCACCAGAATAGGTCGGTTGGTCATTATCGGTGCATCCGGACTGAAAAGTGCCCCAAATACAGCTATAATCACCAGGCGTTCTATGCGGGTGAAGACGGTGAACACGAATGCTGTTGTACATGCATTTTGGCGTCTAGCGTGAACCGTGCCATAATGCCATTGCCCAACTGTCCACAGTCAATGCAAAAATAAAAAAGGTGAGGTACACCCATGAACTGTTGAAATACAAACCCAAGTTCGAATCCAGATACTGTCAGATGAACAAAATAAAATCATTATGAATTACGTGGGGGCCGGTCAGTTCAATGATATCGCAAGGTCGTCGCCCTTTTTTTGTAAAAAGGCTAGGTAGATTTGCTACGAGCCCACTCCGTGTCGTGGCCTTGATTGACCTTGCGGTGACTAACTTTACTTAGTCCGTCTTTTTAGGTTCCTTCCCATCTGAAAAACAAAACAACAAAAAAAAAAAGGTTCCTTCCCATCTGGTGGATAGAGGTGGATGTGTCCATCCTGCTGCGGCCACCATCGGACTTCCCGGACCTGTTCCCGCCACCGAAGAGCGCCTAGTGGAACTTGGTTGGTTTGGGCACGAACCTGAGTAGTATGGCAGGAACAGAAGGATGTCGAGTGATTGCAGTATGTGTCCTTCTGTGTGCCCTGGGAAGGTGCCAATGGGCCTCGCTCTACTACACAACACTCTACATACATTTGGACATTTTTTGGAACATATACGTTCAACATGTTGGATTCGTTGGACTGCATCTGGTCCATTAACCATCCAAATGCATGTAGACTGTTCCCATAGTGGAGTGATGGCCAATGTCAAGGCCATTAGTACAAATAGCATATTTTCTTGATACACAAGTATGTACAAGGGACTGGACCCGTTTTGCAACAGGTGCTGCTCCCCACCAATAACATTGGAGCATAGTCACGGTGCCCTGCTAGATGTGGGTGCTCTTCTGACCACGGCTATCGACATTGGAAAGGAAAAAAAAAAAAAGAAAAAAAAAGACCTCCTTCCCATCTGCCGATTCACTTAGTTAGTTATTACAAGCCCTCTGTCTCATTCGACCTGAATGTTTCTGTGTCCATCAGAACATACATACAGTCTCGTCGCGAAAGTCAACAACAATGCCCAACGGAATCCACTGGCGCCATTTGCACTGACTCGCCAATGTAGGTGCCACCGGTTAAGGAACCACACTCTGATACACAAATTGCAGTGAACCCAATGATGAGAGAGATTTTTTCTAGCAGCGAGAGACACCAGAGAAGAACAAGCATACAAGAGCAAAGTCGAAAGCAGCCAAAACCACACCAATTGTTGTTGTCGTCGTCGTGGAGGTTGTTGTTGTTGTCGTTGTTGTTGTAAATCATACCAACTGAGAACAAACATACACTGAAGTCGTTGTCATCGTCGTCGTCGTCGTCATTGTCGTCGTTGTCGTTGTCGTTGTCGTCGCCGTCGTTGTCGCCGTCGCCGTCGTTGTTGCCGTCGCCGTCGCCGTCGCCGTCGCCATCGCAGTCGTAGTCGCCGCCGCCGCCGCCGCCGCCGCTGCCGCCGTCGTCGTCGTCACCGTCGCCACCGCCGCCGTGGTCGTCGCCGCCGTGGTCGTCGTCGCCGTGGTCGTCGTCGCCGTGGTCGTTGTCGTTGCCGTTGTTGTTGTTGTTGTTGTTGTTGTTGTTGTTGTTGTTGTTGTTGTTGTTGTTGTTGTTGTTGTTGTCAATCATACCAACTGAGAACACACATACACTGAAGTCTGTTGATATAGAAAGTCCAACTTCATGCCTCCGGTTATCAGTACAATACACTTTGCTTCTCTTCTCTGTTGTGACCGCTTATACAACTTAATACTTACCTACTCACTCTACATACTATTCAACTTCCTCTCTATCTCTCACTCTCTTCTCTGTTCGCTCTTCTCCTTGCCCGCCGATGTGTCAGAGTCTGGCCATGCTATGTGTGCTCGTCACCCATTCATCACCAGTTAAGTCCCACTTCTCATCGCTGTCCGCGCTTCCCTTCGTCCACCGCCTGCCCCCAGTATCTGAATGCCCCGTGCGAGGCGCAGCGAAGGGGGAGTCAAAAGACGAATGATACAAAAAAATGGTTTCAATGCACTCTTCTTGTTTGTCTTATGTTTTTTTTTTTAAATATGTTTTTTATCGTTTGTTTCGCAAAGTGCCTGCTTTTAGTGCATAGATATGCGACGATATATATTCTCACAAGTCGGTGAATCTCTGAAGAAACAGTCTGTGACAACCCCCTTGCTTGTTGTCTTCTACCTCTCTACCTACGGTTTCGCTGGGCAGTTCTCTGTGATGATATTTAAGCTAATATATATTCTTCTCTCAAATTCACCTTTCACTACCTCCCTACTACTAATACTAAAGCTTAAAAAAAAAAAAAAAAAAAAAAAAAAAAAAAAAAAAAAAAATGGCAATACAGGGGAACGCCTGGATAGCGTTAGTATTAGTAGTAGGGAGGAAATGAAAGGTGAATTTGAGAGAAGAATTTGATTGTGTAACTACCTCTCACAGCGGAGGGGATATTGCATAGCTACCCCTCAGAGGGGGATCCAATCAAATTGACTGGATCTGTTGTTTTCCTTTTTTTTTCCCTTTTTTTTGGCGGGGGGGGGAGGGGGACTGGATGTGTGAAACGGTTTCACACCCAGTTTACCTGACAGATGCAGGCAGTAGGACTCGATCCCTACACCTACCCCATGACCCTGTACATTGACCCTATGACCATATGTGAGATTTGAACCCGCGACCTGTTCCTAAATCCCATAGGATAGTCAGTTAGTCAATGTTAGTCTGTCATAGGTCTTGATCCCTAGGTCCTCGTGTTAGCAGCTAGGTGTGTTACCGTTCGTCATAGTTAGGGCCCTTAGGGGCCTTCTGGAAGTCTCTACCTGTAGGTCCTAGAAGGTTGTAGGCTCCACTTGGGAGTTTCTTGGTTGTCACTTGGAGGTTCGGGAACGACAACCGGTCCTGGGTTGTTTTCAAAAGGTACGGAATGAGGACTGCCTAAAGTTGAATATGGATTTGGGGGTTGGGGCCGGACAGGACTTCTGTTCTTGGTCCAGTTGGAGCCAAAAAGCAGCAGCTATTTCAGGATGGCTTACCCGCATTGACCGGAATTCGTCAATTCGTGAGAAGATCCCGGGGCAGGTTATCCTGCTAAAGGTGGCCTATATTCGAGAGGGTTTTCCGGTGGGACTGTTTGTTAAAGTCCTGGACAATTTTGCGGGAAAAAAGGGGTTTGGTCTGGCGCCTGACAGCCAGCCTGGTGCGTCATTTTTACTGTAGGACGGAGTAGTGTCGCATTGCGTAGGTGTGTATATATATAGCATTATGAGGACATTGAGTAGTTATCAACTCCTCTCGTACAGCGGACTCGTCCCATGGCCAGCACCTTCAGCTGGCGCTTGCGTCAGCTGGCGGCGTCGGCTGCCTAGTTTTGTTTGAGGAAAGAACGAAGGTTCTTGGGGTTGTGGAAAGAGGGTGGGACGAAGGGATAGGACATCCATGATGTGAATACTTTCAATACGACATCCCGCTACGCGGGTTTTGCTGTTGTCCACTCTGTGCGACTGTGTGCTCACTTGTGTGCGTGCATGAATTTGCCCTTGCACAAGCACTTAAGAACCGACAGAGGGTTGCTGCTTCGATTTGCTGATTAAGACTTTACTAAAGAAGACAAGACGAGATAGTTTCGGTGTTATCTGAGTAGTGGTCTACTTTGCTCGTTTGCATTCTTGAATACCAGGTGTTTGAAGACTTCGACTTCGGCTAAACGAAGCGGCGTTGTCTTTCTGACAGGATGGTATCAACGAGCCAACAGCCCCCGACGGACAAGGGGACTAGTGGAGGGCAGCCGGGGCGAAGAGGGCCACCTAAATGCTACTCCTGCCAACACTTCGGACACTATGCCCGTGATTGTGGCCTGTTTTGGAAGGAAGAGAAGGAAAAGGCGGGTAGGCGACGACTGGAGTTTGGCGAAGCTATGGACCGGCCAGCGTTCCACGCACAGCGGACAAGGTAGACCTCTCCTCGGCGCAATCGGTAGGAGCCGCCTCGAAGATCGCCCTCTGCTGATTGCTTGCCTAATCGTCTGGAGGGTGAAAGGGACGCCACCGCAGACCCGGTGGCCATGCTCCTAGCCAAGGAGAAAGAAAAGGAGATCAAGCGCCAGGAGAAAGCAGGCCGCAAGAGGAACGCCCTCCGCTGCTTCCCGGTCGGAGCATTTTGATTTGCGGAAGGGCCCCGGGAGGACAACGAAGATGGGGTGTGCCAAGGATTTTTGGAAAAGTTGAGTGTGGGAACACAGACATAACTGAAATCCCCCGTGTTGGTCCGATTTTAGTAAGAAGGAGGTCCGTCGCCACGCGGGTTTAAGGGAGAAAAAGGCATGCGCAGGACTCGCAGCTATGGGAAATTCAATCCAAAAAGTATCGCTGAACTTCCCAGCGAGCCGTCGCTCTTCGTTTCGCGTGAAAGGGGGCGGGTACACACGTGGTATCCCCTTTACGGATGAGGTCTCGTCGGCACTTGTTACACAACTCCGAATTCGACGTGGAGGGCTTCAATCGAGTAGCCCTCTCCTTATGCTCGTCCTCGCCACGTGTGCGGTAGTGGAAACCCTTGGCTCGGTAACGCTCGAAGCGGCGACAATCGCTGCACAGAGTGTTAGGCCAATTAGGCTCCACCGCCGTCCACGGGACGACGATCAACTCGTTAAATGGCAACAACAACGAATAGGGCGGAAAGTGCGTATCAACAATAACAAAACCTGCACCGACGAACCCAGAACACCGAGTTTCGGGAGGAAAGTAGTAGCGCCTGCCGATCTTAGCGACGGCTTCTCATACATCCCACTCGCATACACGTATCCTTTCCTCGTTGTACGGGAAAGTTGGCGCCCGGTCGGGTTGAAGTCATCAGTCCACATGGCAACCAAAGCAAGCACAAAAATTTTTCTTAATCATACATCATTCGTTCTACTCTCCAGGCAGCCAGATCATCCAGTCATCCTCCCCATCATGCTACAACAAGCTCCTCTAATACGACCCTCTGCATGCACATATCAAAGTGAGAGAAGCAAAGTTACCATAATTCATCCATTATAACAAAACATGACAGAAGGAGAGAGTGAGGGTGAATAGACGTAGATCAGAGGGGAGGAACGAATAGAAAGCAATCACAAAATGTCCGACGATCTTGTCAAGGGAAATTCCAGCTTAAAAGCCAAGTGATCAAAACTCACGCTCGAAGATACAGATTTTGGGACAAAAGAGGCGCTTCCATCATAAAATTCCACCATGGCCCCAGGCCATGCACTCACTCGCTTCCGATTCGAACTTCTCACAAGCACTGATGATCCCGGCCGTCATGTGCTAATCCACCATGGCGATCGTCACCCCGCCAACTTAGTCTCTGCACGGTCTGGCCTGGATCCCACAGTTCGTCGGGCGATCCAACGCTCCGCTGCCAAGGCTACAGTCAGCTCGTCGGGACTTTTCGACTCACACCTTCCCACATACCACCTAGCCACTGCTTCTCGGAAGCTGGCTGATGAGTCGAGAGAGAGATTTTCAGGAGCGCTTGCGGAAAAGGAGATAGACGCTAGGAAGGGTTAGTACTAAGGTAGGGAGGGGTAGAGGAAGGTTGAGGGACACTTGCCTGACGAAAGCCATGTCGATCCTTTGGATCCCAGTTGTATCCAATCAGAATCATCGTGTATCAGGAATTTCCTTCTTACACGGCGCGTCTCCTTGGCTAGAGGGAAGGAAGAGGGAGCCGACAGAGTATTTCGGCGCGAGGATTAGAGCGGGAAGAAGAAGAGCGCGAAGAATAGCGCGTAACGGAACCAAGATTCAAACGATCAAGGAAGAGAAAAGGCGCGCGAGGCGAAGGAGAGATGGAAAACGGTTACAGAGTAAGAAGGAGCTTGAGCGCGAAGAAGAGAGTGTCGAAGGTAGCGAAGGAAGTGGGGAGGGGAGGTTTGCATGCATGGCCCCGACGCGAAGGCAAAAAGGACACCGAAACAGTTACAACTAATTCAAAATCGAAAAGTACCATATCCGCGTGTAGAGTGAGCGTGGGAAAAAAGTCCTATACCTATTCAGATTCCTACGAAAATTCCCAGAGTTTTCTGAAACGAAGTTGAGAACATTCATGCACAAGAAAGGACACGTCAGGTTCCGCTCATTCCGGAATTCCTAACTGTCGACCCAAATTCCTAGCACGCTCGCTAAGGCGCGCATAATTCCCATGCATTTCCCGAATTGCAGAGGATGAAACTCCAAACAACGATCCAAAAATGACGAAGGTCCTGAGAAGGACGGGCCTCGCTGATTACGAACAAGGCACATTAATTCATGGAAATACAAAAGGAGGCCTTGTCGGCCTATTTGCAAAAACACTCAAATTCGAAAGAGGGGGGGGGAGGTTGGAAGATGGCGCAGGTCCGAAAGTTGGCGCGTCACAGACCGCAAGAGGAAGAAGTTTGAGGAATAGTAGAAAGTTGTCAGAGACGAGAAGCCTAGAGAGAAAAAGAAACGAGAGCAGGAGTAGAATGATCTTAGGATCGCACGTATTACCGACATGCAGATGTCGCGTCGATGGGGAGGTATTTGGCAAGAACAAGGTAAGGAACATCGCCGGGAATGGAGAAGGCGATCCTTAACCATGAAACGGAAGCTTAGCCGTCGGCCGGCTTGCGACTCGGAAGATGACGAGGATCTGGAGACTATCAGTACGGGGACGGAGCAGTTGGATCTGAACTCCGACACTTCCGAGGATTGGATCCCAACTATGAATCCGGCACCTCTCACGAGAACGGCTCGGAAGATGTATGGAACACGTACCAAACGTGGACGTCCGTCGTTGGGTGTTAGGCCACGGACCAAGGAGATTTTACCTATTGGTGGACCGGATGCTAGGGAGTGTTACGTGAAAGAAACGGTGGAACAACTCGATATTTTGGACTATAAGGAAATTAAGGCGATTAGTCGGCGGGAAGTGCGCAAAAACCAAGCGATCGCGGCTATTGCGGAGCAACGAGCAGCGAAGAACTTTGGCAAGGGTAAGACTCCGGTCGCATCTGACAGCAGTACTGAGTCGGCTTCATCTTCGGAAGTTTCCGAAAAAGACAGCGATAGCGAGACCTGAAGAACCTGGTTGACGGAGCGTCTGTGGGATTTATGTCGTGACTTGATTCGTAGAAGTAAGCACCTACCTCCCTTGAAAGCTAGTTATCGTTGGTTGTTGTTTACTTTGGCTCTTCGGGGCTGTATTCCGTGGGCTAGGAAATTTGTGGAAGATTGGAAGAACTGGTGTTTGAAGCATGTGGAGGGCTTGGATGAGATTAAGTGTTGTGTATACGTGGCTATCTCACCTTACTGTAAGGCAGTGTATATTGGGAAGACGGAATGGGATTTAGATGTGAGGTGGACAGAACACTACGGAAAGTGTATGCGGGAGGGAGGGGGAACACACTTTCACCGGTGGTTACGAACCTATGGGAGGGAGAGTTACGTTCTATTGCCCTTGGCTAGCAGTGCTCCTGATGATTTGGTTGCTATCGAGAACTTCTACATTAAACATTGGTCTCCTGCTTTGAATACCACTGGTTGACGTCTCACCAGTTCTCGACGACAGCGAAGAGGTAAGAGTGAACGAAAGAGGAACGCTCGCAAGCCAACTGCGAAGTCGGTAACGGAGGAGATCAGTTGAATTAGATTTGGTGTCAACCACAGGAGGACTAGCACGAAGTTGATTGGGCTCGTTTTAGAGAGGGAAAAAACTCGTGAGGTAGGGTTCACATTGGCTACATCGGGGGGTAATGTGTGGGTCGAAGAATGGAAGAGAGTTAAAAGATGGTTCGGGGAGACTATTGTTCGAAGGGAAGGGAAGACCCGTCTCCTACGGGAATGTAAATCGACCTTGGAGGAACGGATATCTGTTGTGGTCGTACATCTTCGTAAGTGGCGGCAGTGCAATGCGAAGGGCAAACGCTTTTTGATCTCCTTGTTAAAATCCAGGAAGAAGCAGCCTACAGCCGCTCCCTGCGCTCTGACGTTTCTTTTGAGCCTTTTTCCGGTTATCAAGGATTTCAAACGAAAAGGTACGAGGTCTTTACTTCGGTGCATTGTAAATTCTGCAATCAAGACGGGCTATGGCTTTGAACTTCAGAAGAAGTTAGTGGCGAACACACAGTTTGATGACCGCATTAGCCTGGGTGGTGTACGTAGGCCGCTGGATGGCAAGATCGATGAGCTGCCTGTTTCGGAGTGTGTTCGTGGGGCGTTGAAGCGTAAAATTAGAACGGTGTGGACATTCCTCCGTTGCTAATATTTTGCATAATCACCGGTTTTATGCACGCTGGGATATTGCTGTTTGCACTTGTGCGAACCTTTCGCTTCCTCGGTTTCATGGGCACTTGCGTTTTCGGATATGGAAGGACCCGCGAGTCCCTTCTTTCGTCCATAATGCCTGCAAATTCCCTCGAGCTTCTGCACCGCGGAGAATTGAGATGTTGGGTAAGGAATTGGAGGATGCATGTAAGAACTGGAGCATGGGGGGTTACCTTCCTTTGTGTTTCTCCCCCTCTGAGTTAGAATCGTGCCTTAATGTCTCACGCAGGAATTCAGACTACGTTACGGTAGATGTTGTGCGTCGTGTTAAGGTCTTGTATAGCGAGTTGGTTTTGGCCCCGGTGGATCGTAATCCAAGTGAGACCGTTGTTATGTGCCCCAGACTGTTCTACGAGGCTAGTCAGGAATTGTTTGTACGAAGTCCCGGGTATGTCGCACAGGGAGATACCGAAACTCAAAAAATCCTGAATCAAGCGAGGCTTGACTACCATAGCTTGGGCCTCAACCGCATTGGTAAGTGGATCTCGAAGGGCAGTATCGGAAAGGGGTACGTGATTCCTAAACATAAGGATTTGGAGCGTTTTCGCCCCATATGCCCTACGTTTAGTGAACCATGTACTCCGGCCAGTCGGAAAGTTGCAAAAGGCCTGAACTGTCTTCTTAACGGTTTGCCTACTAACCTGCACTTCAATTTGAAATCTGTTGGGGAGTTGCGAGGACGTTTAGACAGGATCAACCACCAGGTCGAACGGCGAGGGAAGCATATGAGATTGTTGGGTGCTTCGTATGACATTAAAGATATGTTTTCTCGGCTCCCACATAGTTCGATTATTGCGGCTCTGGACTGGTTACTGGATTGGCACGGTCGAAAAGGCAGGAAATATGTCTGGGTCAACAGGAAGTGACGTGGAGCTTCTGTATACAGTGGGGCAGCTGAGTTGGGTTGGTGCAAGATTTCCTTTTCGGATTTGAGGAATTTTGTGAAGTTTAATCTTGCCCATACCTTTACCTCAGCTTCTGGTATACTCCTGAAACAGATTTTGGGTATACCTATGGGGAGTAGCATGAGTCCCCCACTGGCTTGCATTATGTGCGCGCATGCGGAGTTGTCGTTCCTGGATGCCCTGGGTAGTAGGCGTAATCGAGTGTTTGGTATTAAGAGATTAATGGATGATGTGTCGTTGTTTTGCTTGTGTAAGAAGGATGACGGTCTATCCCTGATGACCGCCTGTGAGATCAGATCGAGTTTTGAGGACTGTTACCCCCGTACATTGTCCCTCAAACGTACGGACAATGGATCGGGGGTTTGGGAGTTTCTTGGTTGTCACTTGGAGGTTCAGGAACGACAACCGGTCCTGGGTTGTTTTCAGAAGGTTCGGAATGAGGACTGCCTAAAGTTGAATCTGGATTTGGAGGTTCGGGCCGGACAGGACTTCTGTTCTTGGTCCAGTCGGAGCCAAAAAGCAGCAGCTATTTCAGAATGGCTTACCCGCATTGACCGGAATTCGTCGATTCATGAGAAGATCCCGGGGCAGGTTATCCTGCTAAAGATGGCCTATATTCGAGAGGGTTTTCCGGTGGGACTGTTTGTTAAAGTCCTGGACAACTTTGCAGGAAAAAGGGGTCCGGGCTGGCGCCTGACAGCCAGCCTGGTGCATCATTTTTACTGTAGGACGGAGTAGTGTCGCATTGCGTAGGTGTTGTATGTACTATATATAGCATTATGAGTAGTTATCAACTCCTCTCGTGCAGCGGACTCGTACCACGGCCGGCACCTTCAGCTGGCGCTCGTGTCAGCTGGCGGGGTCGGCTGCCTAATTTTGTTTGAGGAAAGAACGGAGGTTCTTGGGGTTGTGGAAAGAGGGTGGGACGAAGGGATGGGACATCCATGATGTGAATCCTTGCAATACGACGTCTGCTGTTGTCCACTCTGTGTGACTGTGTGCTCACTTGTGTGCGTGCATGAATTTGCCCTTGCCCTTCCACTTGCCGCGTCTGAGTCACCAAGGTGGCAGTCCACCCCGTCCAGTCAGCAAGTACCAGGTTGGTGTCCCATGCGGTTTCCCATGCGGTTTGGGGCTCAGACGGCCACACGGTTTGGGTTTCTCAAGCCCCTCCGGTTTGGGCCTCCCCAGGCCCACGCGGTTTGGGGCCCAGGGCCAAGGGCACAGCAGGCCAGACCACCTTGACACAGTATAAATAAAGAGGCAGTGCACAGCCATTCATTGATTCGCCTGTGAGCCTTGCGGAAGCGCTGCTGGAGCGACTTGTGCGGTGGAGGTCTGCAGGTGCCCGAAGGAGAAGCGGGCTGAGGAAGACGACGGCGGCCATAGCTAGGAGGAGGAAGACGACGGCGGCCATAGCCGCCAAGCTGCTGACTTCAACGGAGTGTACAGTGTGTGCATATGTGCAGTGGACATTCAGGGGTAGATGTTTGAGTGTGTGTGTGTGTGTGCGTGAGGTGGAGGCTGATGGTGTAGACAGTGTTCAGTGGGGACTTCAGACAGAGTTCGGCGGCCATAGCCACAAGTTGTAACAGTTGACTTGAGCTGAGTTTCCGACCAGAAGCCATATCTCTGAGTTTTCTGTGTGGGCGCATGTCGCCAGTGCAAGTTCATTGCTGGTTCTGAGTTCACGAAGTTGGTTTGCCATCGGCTCGTACATGTATGCATGTTGTAAGCGAAGATTGGGACAAGTCTGATTTCATGTGTGTTCGTTTTTTCCTTAATTTCCGTTATTATAAGTTTGAAGAAAAGGAGAAATTTGACTGGATGTGTGCGTGCATTTTTTTAACATTTTTCTCTCTCTTGGGATGCAGGTTGGGAGTACATGCCTTTTCGGAATGATTGCTGGTGTGCAGGTGCGTCCGCGCCAAGAGGATATGTGCAGCAGACGGCGAAGAGCATTGTGTTATTGATAGAAAACCGTAGTATTTTATATAGCTTTTAGCATCTGACGTGGCAGGCATTGGTTGGCTGGCTGCATGGAAAAGAAGCAGCGAGGAGGCAGAATGGCTCCTAAGTCGCCTAAATGGGAAAAATGCATTCCTGTTTTTGCAGCAATGGCATGAATTGTAAACCAGATCGTGCCGTGCTATCTGGCTTTCAGACCAGACTCTGGTTTTCGGGCTATGTGGCTATTTGGGTATCAATCCCACACACACACACACAGACACACACACACACACAGA
>BFEA01000043.1:2309638-2329545 GCA_003427395.1 Chara braunii
AGTGAGGGGATTCTGCAGACTGTTCAGGGTTCAGCCTCCTGATGAGTCGGTGAAACTCCGACGAAACAGTTTGTCACAGCCCCTCGTTTGTTGTCCTCTTCTCTCTCTCTGCCTACGGTTTTCACCGGGCAGTTCTGTTTGTGACGATATATATGCCTACGGTTTTCACCGGGCAGTTCTGTTTGTGACGATATATATATATCGTCACAAACAGAACTGCCCGGTGAAAACCGTAGGCAGAGAGAGAGAAGAGGACAACAAACGAGGGGCTGTGACAAACTGTTTCGTCGGAGTTTCACCGACTCATCAGGAGGTTGAACCCTATATATATATATATATATATATCCTGCGGGGTACCGCGAGGTACAACCTACCTCCACCTATGAGAGTTGTTACGATCCTTTAGGTGAGTGTATCCTTGCCAAGTTACTGAATCACACACGAAAGCTTTCACGTGCAATCACGGAGGTGGCCCAATCGAGGGTGTTTCTTGTACGTCGTAGCATAGGGGGTACCCGCAGTCAACCCCCAGATCGAATCCCCACATGGGGCGTTGATCTCCCATTCGCGGCCTTACGTCAGTTGATTATGACATCATAACCTAACCACGCTTCACACAACCAAATAATATTACGAACTGCCTAGTCCATTTTGCAAATGTTCCGACTCATAACTCACAAACAGTGTAAGAATGTCTGGGCGAGGCCCGTGCAAAAATGCATTAAAAAAAATGCGCGCGTGACGGATGTTATGACACTCGATCATACATATATTGTCATCACAATGCTTCACGCGTTACCCACGAGCGTGCAACCTTTCCTGGGCTTCAGGCTTGCACACGACACTGAAATGTTAAAATCGAAATATCGTGAAGGAAGTCTGAAGTCTCCGTCACGACATAGAACGGTTGAAGGATAAGTTGTCCTACCCTTGCGGTGGTCCTGGCCTGTAGGTCAGGGGGTGGTAGTGAGCAAGGGTAAAAAGTCCAGTACATAGGGGAGACCCTTTTGTGTTGAAACCTAGAATGTCCTGGACAAGAACCTTGAATTTCAAGCTCAAGACCAACATCCGACCAACAGTTTAAATAGCATCTTCAAGACGGGTGTGCTCGCTTCTTTCTTAGGGAAATTAAAAAGGGTAGGCGGGAATTTAGCGAGTGATTCGTCATACCTGAATTAAGTCTCAATCCGGCAGGGGGTTAAGCGCAAGCCACGCGCTTAACTACTCTGGCCTACTCCTAGACGTGCGGCAGTAAGAGAAGGTGAGAAGGAAAAAAAAAAAAAAAAAAAAAAAAAATCTTGGAGGAAAACCCACACCTTGCATTCATCGTTTCATATCATTCTCAATCCATGACCGAGTCCTCACTCCAATACATACATGCACACACATGACGCCCAACCAAATTCACATGTCAATGCCACTAACGTGGCCAACCCTTCTATCACCTCATCATGTCCCGGACGCCTCTTTCTGACCCCTACTCAACAATGACATTCTCTGCGCTGCCACTTGTACGCACCCTGGTAGGAGTACGGATTCGTACTCTTGTACTCGTAAGTTAGGGGACCCGTACGAGGGTTTTTTTTTTTTTTTTTAATCCGATAGTATTTTATTTTTTTTTTTCAAATTCTAATAAGAATCTGAAAATGATGCTCAGCCAAATGTTGCTTGTTTTGTGCTGTTGCAACACATATATGTTTTTCGGATTTTTTTGATGACCTTTTTTTTTTGTTGTTTTTTTTTTTGCTTTTTCGTACGAGGGCGTACAAGACGTACAGGTTTCTGTACAGATTCCCGTACAAATCCCGTACAGATATTACATGTACGTTTCGTACGGAAAGGCCTCGTACGTGTACTCTATGCAACGTAGGACATTCCCTTTTTCACTTCAATTTTACACAACTCTTGCATGGTTATTCAAGGAAAGGTTTAAAAAGGGGGGATATTCTCGAAGGGATCCTATTCGCCTATAGGGTCATAGGCATTTAGGCGTAGGTATCATGGAGGGCGAAGGTTGAGTCACAAACCGACCTGCTACATTCAATAGCAAGAATAAAAGTTCCTTTGACTCTCCGGGTGCTAAGAATGACAATCGCACAACGAAGGTATCCTGCATTCATGTGCAAAACATATTCCTCCCGAAATTAAACGGAGATTAAGTATGTACCGCGCCCTAGTTCCCTCTCTAAAAGTCATCTTTTAGGATTTTTATCATGCATAAGTTTAAGGAATAAATTTGCTTGAAATCAAAATAATATATCTATCAACTCCCTAGATTTAGTAAAAATTTTGGCACAATCTCTCATAGGAAAGTATGCTTCTATAATTTTCATGAAACCAGAATCATGAGAGGAAATAAATCCAACGAGGTAACCTATAAATAAAGTGCAATAAACTAACTCCTCCTTTGATTCAATATAATTTTTGACAACACTTTTTCCAAGTGAGGGAGGCTCCCAAATTTTTTATCAGCATCTTTCCTAGGAAAGTATGCTTCCATAATTTTTACTAAGCCAGATTATGAGAGAAATAAATTCCAACGAGATAACCTATGAATAAACTAACTCCTTCGATTCGATAAAAAAATTTGGCAACAATTCCCCCATGTGAGGGAGACTCCCAAAATTTCTATCTGCATCTCTCCTAGGAAAGTATGTTTCCATAATTTTTACTAAGCCAGATTATGAGAGAAAATAAATCCAACGAAATAACGTATGAATAAACTAACTCCTTTGATTTGATAGAAATTTTGGCAACACTTCCCCCAAGTGAGGGAGGCTCCCAAAATTTATATCGAGTCAAAAAGGGACTTGACTAACTCTACCCCACAAACCCTCATGATTTTTACTAGCTCTGCAGGTATAGTAGAAATTTTGGCAGCATCTTCTCTAGAGAAAGATGCTCCCATGATTTCTACTAGGCTGAGAAATCAAGATCTGACTAGAACAAAAATTCATAAGAATAATACAAGAATCAGATAAATGACTACTTCTTTCGTACAGCTCAAGCCCAACGCGAGTAGTCAAGTACTAACAGACTAGCCTATCAAAACAGAGTAATAAAGCAAGTGAGCATTAAAAAAATGCATAATCAGGGCACAAGACATGTGAGCAAACCAAGACAAAGGTTTATGAGTCAAAGTTTCATCGGCTGCATGAACATCTTCGAACCCTTTTTCCTTATACAAAGATCCTATATCTGAATTCATCAGGATTTCGGCTTCAAAGTTTCCCTTATTTATTCACAATACAAAAGGTTGAAGAGTCTGCAGTGGACTCAACCTGATTTCACAAACAACACGACAAACGAATGAGGAACCCGTTGTAAACTCAACGCAGTCGCCTAGACAAACAGAGTAAGAACGAGACATTGAACCATTGTGGAATCCACAGTGGACTCAACCCAATCGTCAAACTTTTAGCAAAACCAGGCAAACGAATGAGGAACCAGCAATCAACTCAACCTAGCCGCCCAACTCAATGAGGCAAACTATTGAGGAATCCCCTGTATACTCAACTCCGCCGCCCAACTCATTGAATAAAATATGCAATCGTGAACTTGATTCCTCATCATGCAAATGAACTAAACAAGCATGATAATGAGTGTGCTTAAGTCTGATTGGAGTCCTGAACAAAAAGTCCAGGTGACATATGTCGGGTTTGAGGAATTGTCGTATTTTGCTACCAGCCACCCGGTGGAAGTACCCATATTCATCTTTGAAAGAATCTACCCCTTAGAGACGGTCAAAGAAGCGGTGGAGAGGAGGGTCACGATCCTAAATCAATTTCGCTTTATGGAATCAGATTTGCATGCCCTTTTAATGTGGCGTCTTCAAAACCGAAGTCATAACAATTGGTCGTGGTTAACAACCTCGTGTACACATTTGAAGGTTAGGGACAACACGTGGGGGGCTTGACGATCTCGTGGAGATACCTTGGTGAGATTTGTGAGACTGGGTTAGAAGGCCTCGACCCTTCGGAGCTCATTCACATTGCCATTGCATGCAAGCGAACGAGTATTAGGCATGAGTGAGCCTGACGATCCGGAACTAGCAGGGCTAGACAAGGTACGGATGGAGCTTTATAGGATCCTAACCCTTTGCTATGAAGAGCAGAAGAGGGCTAGACCGAGCTCCTTAGCCAGGATAAAGGCACTTGAAACGAGAACCATCCGGGTCTTTGACGAACAAAAGGAGGAGCTGCTCTCGGGAGAGAGACAGGCATGAGAGCTAGCTTTACCTCGGGTTCAGTAAATTCGGAGCTAGAGACTCAAGACGACAGCCCCAAGGTAGAAGTAGAAGGGGTGGCGGAATTAGCGGTTAGACTTCGAGAAGACCCGGGATCTAGAGCAGAGAAATAATTCTTTGTGGAGATCTGGAGACTCGCACTATGGAAAAGAAGGTCGTGGACGATTTTCGACACATTTTCGATTACCGTAGGTAAGTAAGAGAGGACCCGTTTTTCAAGAGAGTGGAAAGAACCGTTGTTGGAGGTTGAACGGAGGTTTGAGGAAGACGCTAGGAGCTTAGGTGTACCACTTGAAGCAAGGTTACACTTGGTAAAAGCTCGCTGTTGGGATAGGTCGGGAGAGTACGAACGGGTTTTGCGGCAGGGGCTAAGGGAGGGAGGTGACGACGCTCGGCGGGGGTGTGAAGATCCTTAGCCACGACGACTGAGAGATTAGTCAGGGTGAGATAAATCACTGATGATTAGGTACGACCAAGAAAACCCCATTGGGATCCTGGAATGAGCTTGGAAATCGGAAGGAAGGTATGGAGTAACTCTCCCTAAGAATGGAACTGGAGGGACGACAGTCGTAGAGTTCTCCGAAGGAAACCTCAGAACGCGGCGAGCCGAAATTTTCCTATTCGAGAGTGATAGGCAACTCTTCACAACCGAACTAGAAGAAGGGAAGGACCCTTTAGGCCTTGCAAATAGGGTCTTAGGCCAGCTTAAAAGGTTGGGAAGAACTCCCTCAGAAGGACGCGTGCTGGACCGGGTCGAATATAGGGGGCGGCAAGAGATTCCTCGAGCGGCACATGGTCGGGCCTGGGAAATTCCCGCTTGGGCTTATCGCCTGCTCTACCCTGACGACTCAGTGGTTAGAAAAACCTTGAATCGGGGACAGATGATCGAGAAGTTTCCGTTGGGAAAGACGGGAGGGCACGAGCTGTTCACCCGGTGTTGGGAATCTCTGAGTGATACAGAATTCGAGTGGTGGACGCAAGTGGAGGAATATATCAAGCCCCTATTTCAAGGACAGGCAGGCGAGGTAGATAGGGATTTGATAAGGCATTGTTCCGAGGAAGGAATTGGAAACGTCTTGGATTTCGAAATCGCGCGTTTGACACTAGCAGCTTACGAAGAAAAGTTGGTGCGAGACTCGTGGTGGACCATAACGGACGAAGAATCAGCAGGAACTGACCAGGAAGGAATGTCCAGTGAGGAAGGAGAGAGCTCAGGGGAAAATACCAGCGATAAGGAGGGTACGGACACTAGCGAGGAGAGCGAATAAAAAGGAACAATTGGGCGCATGGAGAATGAGGTCGAACCTAAGCACTCACAGTCGCCGGGGCTAGCGGACGTTGCAAGGGTAAAAGAGGGGGTGGAGCTAGGAATGAGGTTGAGCAAGGAGACTGGAGGAATGGAAGAGCCGGTGGGCGTTAGAGATAGGGATGAGCGGAGTACAGATCAGCCTCTTGAAGAAATGGACGCCTCCGTCTGGCAAAAGGGGGATACCGAAATGCATTTGCATAGGGACTTGGAATCCCGGGTGCCGATAAGAGGAAGAGTAGCGGAGGCCGCGAGGGGTATCCCCGTCGAAACTCAGTGGACCGATCAGGTGGATGCGGATGAAGGGGGCAGAGGGGGCCCGACAATGACACACAATAGAGCAAGTGGTTGGGGGCCTCGGAGAAATGAGGAAGGAGCCCTCAGGGGAAGAGAGTTGCTCGAGGAGCAGATTACGGAGGCAACCGGAGGTGCGCACTGATGGGTTGGTCGGGAAGCTGACTTTGCCTGGGCCTCTGATGAGATGATGAGTAGAAACGTTGATCGAGCAGGCGGAGCATGGCGAGGTACATGCCCCGTGAGATGGGAACGAGAAGAAGAGGAGAGAGGTCCTTGGAAAGAGGGTCCTTGGGGGCGGTTTCGAAGTCGGTCACACATGGAAGAGCTGGACCCGGCTTGGTATAAGCCCTGTGACCCGGTTATAGATGGGTCAACTGAAGGTCCGTATTTCGCCACTACGATGACAGGCATGTTCCCTACTACGACGTCAACTTGGGAGTGGAGACCTTTTATTTCACTGGGAGAGATGTGACTGGGTTCCTAGAAAAGTGGGAAAGTTATGCCTTCCGAAAGAAGTTTTCCGAGAAGGAATGGATAGACCTCTTTATCCAGCACTCGGAATCGGAACTGGACCAAGCCATTAGGGCAATCTACCCTCTCGATGGAAGGTGGAGGACTTTCAAAGCAAGCTTGTTAAGGACCTTTGCATGTGAGGACCTGATCCCGACGATTGAGGGTCTGTGATAGGTGACACAGGGAGAACAAGAGAGCTTGGTGGTCTTTACCAAAAGGTTCAAAGGACTCTCTCGGTCTCTGGTGGATAGAGGAATGTTGCCAGAAGTGGATAGGTGTGTGATGTTTATGGTCCACCTTCCCGAGGAGAAAAAGAAAGAAGTCATTGAGAAGGCCCCAGGGACTCCGCGTGCTTTGAGAAAGTGGCCGAAATAGTTTTCACGGGGGAGGAATGAACGTGAGAGAATACATGAAAGAAAGTCTGGATCTGGTCTTGAGACAAAAACAGAGTCAAAAAAATGACGTTCCACAAGGGAATGATAGGCCCTCTCAGGGGTTCCCCGGTCAGCGTTGGGGCGAAGGCCAAGGAAACTGGAGAAATGAGCGTGGAGAGGGAAACCAAGGGGCTTGGAGAATTACCAGGATAGTGGAGCCAACAAGGGATCGGATTGGGGGAGTTCCTACCGGAAGGATGCAAGGGATGGTCGATAGGGAAACCCTCCCCAAAATAGCCCTCGAGTCCAAGATCGGATGAGCACCCGGCAAGGGTTCCTTCTCCGCCTGGACTCGGTGTCAGGACTGCGATTAGCTCGGCGCCTTCCGCCAGGTCCCGTCCGCCCAACCCTACTCCCCGAAGTAGTTGCGTCTATTGCAACGAGGAAAATCACATAAAGCGGGAATGCCCGCACCTCACGGAGGCTCTAAGGTTGGGGGTCATAAAGTTGAATGAAAATAAGTGGGTGGTGTGGGTTGATGACGGAGAACCGGTTTCCTTCTACACTTCCATCATGATGAGGGTGAATGTGGACAAAAGGATCGCCCTACAAGAAGAAAAGTTGAGAGACCTGAGACTAGTGGGATAGCAGGGACATCCAGAGTTCAGATGACAGAACCCGATCCGCCCAAAGGAATCTCCATACGAGAGTCCCAAGTTCCCAATATTAAGTTCATTGAGACCTCCCTCGAGGAAGTGGAAGCGGATCAATGCTTAAGAGTGAGAACTCAAGTCAGGATCAGCTCTTCCGGAGAGAAAGAAGTTGCGCCTAGGAAGAGCAGTACGGACGGAGATCAACCAATGACGGACGCAAAGATCAAGGAGAAGAAAGAGGCAGAAGGAAAGGGGGAAGGAGAGTCCACCTCGTCTCGGAAAAGGGGACCAAAGAAATTTGAGATGAAATGTATCATGGACGGGATAGATATTATGGCCCCTCTCAGGCGGACTCTGATGCAACTCATGTAATGTACGTTGTTGGAGTACTTAGCGGCTAGTAAGAATGCAAGGTAAGAATTTTTTAGTATCACCAAGAAGGTGAGAGTCCCGATGGCCCAAGGACCAACTATCTCGGGTAGCGTGGTATCCAAAGACGGCGTCCAACCCGGGACAGCACTGTCCTCGAGGATCACGATGGAGAGTCTGTCGGCGAGTGGCTTCTCTGAAGAAAGGTAAAGTGGTTCTATGTGCTAGGCAGTGGTCAGCTTCAAGCTACGGTTAATGGGAGAGACATGAGGGCCTTAGTAGATAATGAGTCTGAATCGACTGTTTGTCGGAACTCAATCGCCAACGAGTTGAGCCTAGAGATAGATAAAGAAATCACTATGTCCATGGTCGTGGCGAATAACAAGTTACAACCGGCCGAAGGGGTCTGTCATAAGCTGGTAATCGAAGTCGCGGGAGTAGAAGCTAGTGTGTCAATCTTTTTCGTAAGGGAGTGCTCGTCGGAGTTGATACTTGGGCGTACATGGCTAAGCGCAGTGCACGCTACTACGGTCGATCTTCCAGACGAAAGTCAGACGCTCTCCATTCAATTCCCCGACGGAATGCGTGTGGTTCTCAGTACTGTGGACGCTCAAGATGAGCATAACCGCACCAGCATCCCAAAGAAAGGAGGTGGTCGGTCTAGGATGTGCCAAGTCCGCCTATATGAGACCCCTTTTCCCGACAAAATGTCTCCGGAGGACAAAGTGGAAGTCGAAGAAATCGGAGATCAGATTGTGATCAATGGGGTTGGATACGAGAATGAGTATGAGGATGAGGAGTTCGGGGGATGTGTTAAGCTGTCTTTTTTGGAAGAATCCCCCTAGCCGGCGGAAGTAGAAAACACAAAACCGGAGCGGAGAAAGTAAAACCCGTCGCGGTCAGCCGGGACAGGATAGGTGAATCGACGATTTCCGAGGAAGAGATAGTCGAGATCATCAGGAGGCGAAAAGAGAAAGAGGGTCAAAGAATCACTACACAATGGGGGAAAAAGATGGATATAGGGGATGGTAACCTCACGGAGAGGGAAAAAAAACATGTAATAAGGGTTCTGAGAGGGTGAGATAAGGCCATAGCCTTTGATGACTCGGAGCGCGGGAGGATAGACCCAAGATATGCTAAGCCTGCAAGGATTCATACCATCCCTCACGTGTCGTGGAAGGATAGACCCCTGCGGAAGTATGCGCAGAAGGACAAGGAGGAATAATCGCTTTCATAAAGGAAAAAATCCGGACGTTCGTAGCCGAACCGTGTGAAAGTGCCTACGCGAACAAATGTTCTTTTATCAGGAAGGGAGGTAGCAATAAGCTTAGGTGGATCCAGGATTTTCAAAGAACACGTGTCGTCACCATCCGAGACGTCGACTCTATACCTGAAGCGGATCTCTTGTCGGAAGGAGCAGCGGGGCGATCAATCTATTCCATATGTGACCTTTTCTCGGGATATGATGAGATCCCCCATGATTATCGCGATCGACATATGATGGTCATGCATACTTCATTGGGGTTAGTACAAATGATGGTTCTACCTATGGGATGGACCAATGGAGTGGTTGTTTTTCAAACAGCGATGATTGCGCTCCTCAATGAGTTTATTCCGGAGAAAGTGGAAGTTTTTCTGATGACTTTCCAATCAAAGGGCCGGTATGGAAGGACGAAATGGAGGTTTTTCCAACTGTTAGAAAATTTGTAGTGGAGCACATGGAGGATGTGAAAGTGGTCCTCAGAAAGTTAGACGACGCGAACCTTACCGTCAGGGGGACTAAGAGTCGGTGGGCGGTCTCTTCTATCAAAATATTGGGGTTCATTTGCGGCAAGGGCGGAAGAAGACCGGATCCTGCCAAGCTGGAGAAGTTAATCTTATGGCTGTCTCCCCTGAAATCCATCACGGAGGTACGACAATTTCTAGGGGTTGTGGGTTATTGGCGCATCTTTATAAAGGCCTACAACGACAAGGCGGAACCTCTGCGCCAGTTGCTCCGTAAAGCGGAGAGATGAGATTGGGGAGGAGACCAGGAAAAGGCAATGGAAACTCTCAAGGAAGAATTCCGTAAGGGAGGCGAAGTGCTAAGAGTACCTTACTTTGATGATGAAGAGCATAGGCCTTTCATAGTGTCGACCAATGTTGGGCCTTGCTCGATAAGGGGGTTCCTGTCCCAAAAAGACGAAGAAGGCAAGGAGCGGCCTTTAAGGTTCGAGAGTCCGATGCTCAATACTACAGAAAGAGACTACAATCAATGCAAGAAGGAAGTCTTAGGGGTGTTGTACTGCCTAAAAACCTTTAGGCATTACATCTACGGAAGACGATTCCTCTTTCGGGTGGACCCGACTACGGCAACCGTGCTTCAAAAAGACTTCTCATTGAGGGACCCGACGATAGCTCGGTGGATGATCCACATCAGGCTTTATAATTACAAGGTTGAAAGAATCTCGGGTGTTAAGAACCAAGTAGCCAACGGGTTGTCCCGAATTCCGATCCGGAAAGAGGACCGTCCAAGGCTGGAAAAAAAAGTCCGTTTAATGACCAAGGACACTATCGTAAGTATCACGGCAAATAGAGTGGGACCGGAGTCCATTTTTGAGGAAGGCATGAGCGAAAACTCGGAGGTGTTCCTTGCTAACCTCTACAACGAAAAATATCGGGACATAGGATTGTACTTAGTTGGGAGACAAGAGGGGGCCGAGGTTGTGAAAAAGAAAGTTCTTGGATATTCTTTAAAGGGTGGACAGCTTTTTAAAAGGCCAACAAAGCTGGCAATGCCCATACGGGTACTCTGTGATCTAGAGGAAAGGAGAGTCGTCGTACAAAAATTGCACGACGGGATCGTCGGCGGTCACCAAGGGGTGACATGGACATTCGACGGGGTTCGAAGACTTTATTGGTGGGACAGGCAATACGCGGTAAAAAATACTGCTTTACTTGTGACGCTTGTCAAAAGAGAGCAGTAGTCCGTTACAAGGAGCCTTTTTTTTTGTCGTTTCCTACCACGCCTGATAAGAAGATCCACATGGATCTAATAACCATGCCAAAGGGGGAAGGGGGTTGCGATACATTATTAATGCCCGTGATGACATTACGGGATTCGTGGAAGCAAGGGTCATTAAAAAGAAGACTGTGGAAAAAATTGGCAACTTTCTACTATAATATATTGTTGGGTATGGATGCGTAGGGAAGGTTGTCATGAATACAGGGACCCAATTCACGAATCAGAAAGTAAAGGGGATGTTAGAAAGGGCGGGGATCAAGGCGGCATACACAACCGCTTATCATCCCCAAAGCAATACACAAGTGGAGCGAGGGCATCAAACATTGATAGAAGCCTTGGCAAAATGGTGTAAGGGTGGGGAGAGCTAATGACCGCGTTTTCTGCGGTATGTCGTTTGGGCAGATAACGGTCAATTCAAGCACGGGGTACCCCCCTTACACCCTGTGGTTCGGTCGACATTGCCCCTTGCCTATCGAATTTCATATGGACACCTCGACGAGTGTCTCATAGAAGGCCAATATGACAAGGGGCGAACTGTTAGAGGCGAGGTTGCAGCAGATAGTTGAGAGTCTACACGATGTCATGATGAAGGCTGCCAAAAACATTGAGAAGGAAAGAACGAAGGGGAAGGAAAGGTGGGATCGAAACTTGCGTGTTCGACGTGAGTCAATCGGGATTGGGGAACTCGTCTTAATGTACGACTCGTCGCTAGAAAAGACCAGGGCAAGGAAGCTAGCCAATCGCTGGATGGGGCCGTGCCGGGTGCTTAAATGATTACATGGGGGGGCCTACTTTCTCGCTGAGTTAGATGGGGCCCAACTCCGAGATCCTATCGCTGGAGCGTATCTGAGATTTTTTCGACGGAAAAAAACTCTTGAGACGGGCCCAAAAGGGAAAGGAAAAGTCGCAATACCCACGGAAGGAGGGATCAGCTGTGAAAGAAGCGAAACTTTAAAACAGGAATCGTCGCCCAAGGCTCGGAAGAGACGGTACAAAGTCATGAGGCCTAAGTTGCCGAAAACTCCGAAAATATGGAAGAGGCCGAGGGATGAGGACGAAGATGAGGATCGTATATGAGTTCGTCGAGTAAAGGAACGAAGGAGTGTATAGTGAAAAGCCTTGAGAGCAAAGCGTGAGAGAGCATAAAGAAAATGCAGAAGGGAACGACGAGAGAAAAGGATGAGGAGGAGAAGACGGGTTTAGTATTTCTCAAATAGAAGACTGTATGTTCGGGCAATCTGAAACAGGGAACCATGTACCATGGTCAAAAGAAGGGAATAAACTCGGAAAAGAATGTCTCTTGGGTAGGAAGATGTACCATAGTCAGATGAGGTTAGTGGTCGAAACCTTAAGGGAGAGAAAAAAGTGTGTTTCGAGCCGTATACGAAAAGCAGGTGAGGGGGTAGGTCAAGGTCATTGGCATGAAGGAGTGTGTCATGAAGAAAAATACATAGTCAGAAAAAGGGGGTAGTGGGGTGCCACTGATTGGGGAAACATCTATGGGAAAGCTCGCCGGGAACGACGAGAATTGGGGTGTGGGCTGGTTGTCGGGCGGATGTCTACCAACCGAGTACACTCTTTCGCCAACATAACATTTTTTTGGCATGTTTTGTTTTGTTTTCACGTGTTTTTTATGCATGATTGCATGAGGCTGAGGGGTGTTGAGCGGGTCCTGGGTTTCCTTGATACACATCGACCTTTCGACGAGCAGGAATCAAGACCGTTGGTTCAAGGTCGTAAGTGGGGTCAGATGCCAACTAAAAATTGAAGATTTCGAGGTGACGTGTGGAGAAAGAGGAAAGAACAACTACGCTAGAACCGAGGAGAGAAAGGGGGGCTGAAATGGATCCGGTCGTCGAGTACCAGCGGCTACGGGGCTCCTCCAAGGGGATCATGAGACTGTAACTAAGCCTAGGAGGATGACTACGAGCTGCAGAAATGTGTGGATAATCACAATAGCAGGATCCGCCCAGCACGTTGCGATAGGGTGGAATGATCAGTCGCAGGTGTGATAAGGGAACCGCCTTTGGTGCGATCACCAAGACTCGATCCCCAGCTACATGTTCGGCTTAATCACTACAGCATCGTATGGGGATCAGTATAATCATTTCCGAACGGTGTGGTGATTGACGATGGCTGGGCAGCATCGGCTGGATCGAAATGAAGCCAGCCTTTGGGGCAAGCGACTTGGAGACTAGTCGATGACACTCGACTGACGAGAAGTTGAAGCTCTTCCAACAAGGCGTGGTGGGACCTTCAACAATACAGGTGCGTGACGAGCTCCTACTGGGGCCGACTGTACGATGGAAGGGTTGCCTAACCAAGCGTAGCCTTAACCACTGAAGGGGGGAATTGGGAGAGATCTAGGTGGTTGGGAAAATCCGCCAATGGGGATTCTTGATAACTGTTTTGCAGAAAGTGAGGGCGAGATGAGTGCTCTCCAAGATCAGGAAGTGAATCCCCTGAAGTGAAGGGGATATGAGCTGACGGGCCATTCCGAAATCTGGGCACCGTACTAGGTACGTAGGCTAGAAGCCGGAAAAGGCAAAACCGTTGGTTGGAGCAAGGATGCACTGAAACCAGTAGTCACACCAGATAAGTGCAGTGAATCAAAACGGAGGGAGATGAACAGACAGCCGAAGGTGGGATCGACAAGGCTCGACGGACACGTTCATTAGGAAGCGAGCACTGGACAACCAAGGGGGGAGAGGCAAAATGCGGTGCCCGGCCAAGTCACAGGAGAAATGATTGTGCAACGACTAGTTGCGGAGAGCGAGAATGGTGGCGATCCCACCGAAAGGAGGAGATGGGTTGCGATTGGTAGAGGAGGCAGGAAGGTTGGATCACGGGAAGTATGGGGATGGAAGAAAGGAATAAGGAGGTCAATGCCTAAGTCTTGACACTAGGAAAGGCGATTGTCGGCCAGACGCATAAATATTCGTCGGGCCCCACTGAAGAAAGAAAAAAAACTCTCGACTCCGTTCATGAGCTTAAGAATAAGCTGGGTCTGAGGAAAGGGGCAAAAGTGAGGTCATTCGCGTGAAAAGCCCAGTCTAGAAGTATGCAGGGGAGGGGGGTTGTCATCAAGGGGGCATAAAAGGAGCCTACTAGCCGACAACGTCATATGTTGTGTAGAATTGCATTATAAACCAGGGTCACGAGCCCATACGTACGAAGACCCCCAGGCTAACCTCCGTACGTACAGATGTTCGAGATCTGACCCTAACAGCCCCCACCAAAAATTATTTTGGAGCCTAAAAACAAGGTTTTTTTCTGATTTTTTTTTTGTAAGCTCTTTATGATGTGAGGTACGTACCTATAAGTTTTGAAGTCATTTTCCTAAGCTAAACAAAACTTTAAAATTGACAAAGACGGAGATGTCAAAACGTGCTCGCCCACTCACTGTTCCATTTTTTCTCACTTTTTACTTTTTGTTTTTACTTTATTGCGGGGCCTAAACAATTTCATATTTTTTTGAACTTTTTTTAATTATTTTTTTATTATGTGAAGTACACATCTATAAATTTTCAGGGCATTTGGTTGTGACAAAAAAACATGAAAAATCGCCAAAGATGGTGGTGTCGAAAACGTGCTCGCTCACTTACTATTTTTTTTTTTTCATTATTAGTTTTATTTTCTATATTTTATTTTTATTTCAAATTTGGTAAGGAATTTGGATGTAATGCTCAGACAAATGTTGTTTATTTTATTTTTCTTCATAAGATAGTTTTTTCATATGTTTTTGATTTTTTTTTTTTTTTTTTTCTGTAAGTGTTCGATCCGGACGACCGAACGCATCCCCAAGGGGTCCCATACATTTATGCGTTCAGGTTAGGGCGTTCGGCCCATCCCAAATGTCGGTTACCATGATACAAGCAACTTTTGGTGAGGGTCACATCCGAATTTCTCACCGAGTCGGAGATAGAAAAGAAAATAACAAAATCACACTAAGGCACTCCCTTTTAAACACCCTTAGCCCTTTTAAAATAAATTTATACCCCCCTTTCTCCCCCTTGACAGCCAACTCTCAAAAAATGAAAACAGCCCGGAATTGGGGTCCTTTGGGAGAGCGCAGAAAGGCAAAAAAATAATAATACAAAATTATTATTATTATTATTATTATTATTATTATTATTATTATTATTATTATTATTATTATTACTAGCAATAGTAGTAGTAGTAGTAGTATTGCACGCCCGGGTGCATGAAAATATTCGGTAACCAACCAATGCATTACAAAGCTTATGCTCAATTTATGGTAGTATAAGACCTTTAAAGTTTTTTCGAAGAAACAAATACTAGCAACGGACATAACTCAATTGGTATACCTAAAGAATTGTTGGAATACATACCCAAGTATGGATCCATAAACAATCAGAGGACCAAAACAAATTATTTGGGTTGGTCAGTTCAGTAATGATATCGCAAGGTTGTCACACCTACAGAGAAAAAAACGAAGAAACAAATATTGTTTTCATCTTTATATAAAGGCATCAAGATATTGGTAAAACAATATTATGGTTTAGATTAAGCAATAAAATGTCCGATTAAACCACCAGTACCTTCCCCAATGTTGGGAAATTACGTGATACTGGCCAGTACCCGAACTTTTCGGGGGTCGGACAGAGGATCGGCAATGTCCCAAAAGTCGTATTTTTTTTTTTGCCCGTGCACGAAAGGGAAAGGAAAAAAAACGGGCCTTTGTACTGCAATGATGTCGGGCAGGGATGTCTAGGAGACCGTGCTCACACAACCTCACAGTCTTGCATGCATCTTACAGCAAAGACGGTCACGTTCTCAAACTTGTTGTTTTCTTTTTTTCTTTTGTATTTGTTTGTTATGAGTACCCTGCCAACGAGGCAGGGTGGAATCCGTGATCTGCTCTAGTGTTGTTTCCTCAGATGATTGTAACACCGATGTATTCAGCCGTTTTCAAGACCGAATCCATGTTTTCGTTTTTTTTTTTTCTTGTTTTCATTTTCTGGACTCTGACAATCTGAATCCGTGATCTGCTCGAGTTGTGCTCCCTCAGAGGATTGTAACCCTGATCACACTGACACTTACGGGAATGTATCTTGCCATTTTCACGGACGAATCCATGTTTGTCCGTTTTTTTTTTTTTTTTAGTTTATGAAATCTGACAACCTGGCCACGGGGCTGAGATGCCCTCACTGAGGGCATACTCACACTTACACTTCCGAGAATGTATACAGTTGCAATCACGCCCAAAACTTTGTTTCTTTTTCTTGTTTTTTTAGCTTTCACGGCCGCAACTTTTTTTTTTTTTTTTTTTTTTTTGTTCTTCCCGTAAGAGTACCATAAAGAAATGGAGTGGGACCCAGGCTCGGCAAAACTCGGAGCGCAGTGAGAATCAGGGTCGACAAAAACAGGCTCGGAGGTACTGGTGGTTTAACGGAAAAAAAAAATGAACAATTTGGGATATGTCAGTTGATCGTTTTTTGCTTCGAGTAGGTTTATAGCATAATCTCTTCGTACTGGTGGCAAACCGAGTGTTTCAAATAAATGTAAACAAACTTGTTATGTCACCCTTCCGAAAGTCAAAATTCGAGCATAAACATATATGTGTCTTAAACCACCACTCCCCTCGACAATCGAAAATTGACTTTTAGAAACTTTGCGGAGTGAGCAGGCCCACAGAAAGTTGAGGTCGGTGACAAAAGAAAAAAAAGATATTGGTTTTGGTGATTTTTTAATATTTTATATTAAAAAAACTAATATGAAAAATATAAAAATTGAAAGGTTTGTATATTAAATCTTGATTTTTTGACGAAAAATGTATGTTTTTTTAATCAAATTGCATAAAAGAAAAGAGCGGCAATTTGATACTTTATTTTTCTTGCCACATTTAGTAACAATAGCAACAATCACATGTGCCAAATAGCAATTGAAACCAAAATGATTAGAAAAAATTATTATAAAAGATCCCCCCCCCCCCAAGGGCCCCAACGTCGTGTTTCAACGACTGCCAAGTTATCACCATCAAGGGTTTTCCACCAAAATAATTCATATTAGTATAACACTCAAATCTCACTTACGCCCTTCACCACATCCAGTCTCTGGAAACTAGGGATAAGATTCATCAGTCTTGAAGGACTAATAAGTCCTTCAAATATACTGTTTATATTGATGCTAGAAAGGAAAACTCATAAGGTCTCGGGCTTGGTCCCCCGTGCCAAGCCCAGGGTGCACCAAAATCGAAGTCGAGTCTACGTTTAATATCAAAACCATATACAGTCCGGACCTGTGTTTGAGGCTAGTTGAAAACTAAACAAAGCAAGTTTAATATCAACCATGAGATAAAGCATAAACAATAGTAGTTAAATTTTGTTTCAAACTTGCTACTCTAATCCTATAACGGCAAACATGCTTAAGTAAAAACAGTCGTACTGAGTTCGACAAGAAATCAAAGTCTGTCTATCTTGCTAACATGCAATTCCAAATAATTAAGACATTGTTTGAACCTTGAAAAAACTAACTGCTTATAACATCACCTCAATAAGTCAAAGTCATAAGCAACAAAACAAAGTTCGAGCTCACTACCCGTCAAGACCGACCCACAAACAAACAGACAATAACAACATAACTAGTATGTTGCCGAACCAGATTCGAGTCACCCAAATGTCATAACAAGTCAAGAGCATAACACAACCTGATAATTAACGGACCTTCTCTGAATATCAGTCAACCATAGGTTGGTCACTAACGAAAGAACTAATAGCACTACGCACATGTCAACTAATCTACCACTCAAAAAACTTAACCATAAATTGTCAAATGTCCCCACAGTCAACTGAAAAACGTTTCAAAACATGTACGACGAACCAATCAGGAAAGTTTTTTCCCTCAACTCACACCAAAGAGTTAATAACCTCTGTTGTATTTCTGATTGTAACGTCATACTATGATTATTGTGATATAGATGGTTGCTGATAATCATAGTCTTATGTCGTTACGTCCCAATGAAGCAAAGGACTGTCCATTTTGAATGTACGTGTTTCTTGACAAATACAATCTTCGTTTTTTGACATTTGTATAAAGTGCAAGGGAAGTTTTCCGAGGTTTGAATTTGACAGCCCCGAAAGTCAAACGTCACAGATATATCGTCTGTACGCTTCAAGGTCAAAACATCAAGGCAACAGTTCTAAAAAATTCCAAAACGATTTTTCGTGAGTTCCGGTCCCTTTGATGTTGTGACTAACATGACATCGTCAAACACCATTCCCCACGTCAGTCTCGTGAGCAGATGCATATCGACGCAGATCTTGAGATTGTTGATTACGGAGACAAACGGAAGAGAGACCCAAAGACGCTGGTGGGCACCCTGAAAAAGAGATCTACCGAATTTTTTTTTTTTTGAATCCAAGCGACGAATAGAGGAACCGAGGAAAAACAAAAAAGAGGATGTAGAATCATCAGGAGCATTGGAAGGGTCGGGTGGTGTTACGACACCCATCCTTAGAAAGATAGACCTAACATTGAAACACATTTCGGCTTCATGTGGACGAAGAGGTTGTGGAAAATACGAGAGGGAGTGTAGGGAGTTTTACGATGCACTCACCATTGATGAACTGACACAAGCAGTTAACGGGTAGATGAAAATTTTGGAATTGAAATTCTGAAGTGAGAGTTTTTGGCAGTCTGAAAATCTTGAATGGTCCTGAAGTGGTGAAAGATCCGAAGACCCTGAAAACCACATGTTTAGGCAGATTGCATCCTGAAGTGGTGAAGTGGGAGTTTTGGGCAGTCTGAAAATCCGGAATGGTCTTGAAGTGGTGAAAGGTCCGAAGACCCTGAAAACCAACTGTTTAGGCAGGTAGCGTCCTGTAGTGGTGAAGGGTGTCCTGAAGTGGTGAAAGGTCTGAAGACCCTGAAAACCATCTGTTTAGGCAGTTGCATTCTGAAGTGGTGAAAGGTGTCCTGAAGTGGTGATGAAAAATACGACTGTTGTTAACCTTCTCTCTGAACTGAAGGAAGTCTGTCGGTGTGAGTGGCATTGTCGGGCGGCCAAATTCAGTCCATCACCCGAAATGAGAGTTTTAGAAGTCTACGTTTGCCTTCTACGTCCATTTTTATCTTTTTTTTTGTCGAACAAGTGATGGAAAATCGGGTTGTCCGGGTCGACCCTTGTTTTCTGCCCCTCCACTTACTGACACGACCCTATTATTATATAATTTACTCTTTTGTTTTATCATATTTTTAACACCTCTTACGAGGGTTTATTTTGCTTTTACTCTTGTTTGACACCCCTTATGAGGGTTTATTTTGCTTTTACTTTTGCTTGACACCCCTTATGAGGATTGATGTTGCTTTTACTCTTGTTTGACACCCCTTATGAGAGTTTATTTTGCTTTTACTCTTGTTTCCTCTGACGCTCGGTCGCAGCCGCACGGGTGGGCTTCCCCGCAAGCGGTTTTATGTGGTCGAGTTAAAGGTGGGGAACTATTTATTTTTACGACTAATATATATAAATATATATATATATAAAGGGTTACCTGACCAAACGTTCGGGGGGCCCCGGGATGACCCCCGAACGTTCGGGCGTTCGGGGTCCCGTTCGGCGGCCGAACAAAAAATGTTTCGGGGCCTAAAAATAAGTTTTTTTTCTAAATTGTTTTTTGTGAGTTCTCTATGAGGTAACGTACGCGCCTATTAATTCTGAAGTCATTCGGCTAAGCCAAACAAACATTAAAAATCGTCAAAGATGGGGGTGTCAAAACGTGGTCGCCCACTCACTATTTTGTTTTTTTTTTCACTTTTGACTTTTTGTTTTCACTTTATTTCGGGGCCTAAAAATTTTATTATTTTTTTTATGTTTTTTAATGAGTTATTGATTATGTAAACTACATATCTGTAAATTTTCAGGGCATTTGTCAATGCCAAAAGATAATGAAAAATCGGCAAAGATGGCGGTGTCGAAAAGGTGCTGGCACACTCGCTCGTTTTAATTCTTTTTTTATTTTTTTTTATTTTTATCGTAGTGTTTATTTTCTGTGTTTGATTTTTAATTCAAATTTTGTAACGAATTTGGATGTAGAGCTCAGGCAAATGTTGTTAAGTTTATTTTTCTCCATAATATAGTTTTTTTGCGGAATTGTTTGATTTTTTTTTTTTTTTTTTTTTTTTT
>BFEA01000043.1:2375015-2388711 GCA_003427395.1 Chara braunii
AGTTTGTCACAGCCCCTCGTTTGTTGTCCTCTTCTCCCTCTCTGCCTACGGTTTACCGTAGGCAGTTCTATTTGACGATATATATATATATATATATATATATAAAGCTATACTCTTCTCTCAGTTTCACCTCACACTACCTACCTACCACTACTCCTAATTGTAGGCATACGGGGAACTCTCAAAACATAATAATAAAAAAAACCCTCCAGAAAGGATGCCAACGGTCGTTGAACTGGCTGTCTCCAAAAAAGGAGACAGCTAGCTCAAATTTGTGGTGTGTAGCGGTCCAGTTTTTGGGCTTGACCGGTGATGTCTCGCCCTAAATCAGGACCGCGGAACTTTTTGTAAGGGACGCCAGGCCCGATTCCTGGCGCTGAAATATAAGGGACGTCGGGCCCGGTTCCCAGTTTAAAAAAATAAAAAAACAGAAAGTGGCGAGGGTAGGGGGCTTAGCATTCGAGAAACGTCATTTGTGGAACTATTTTGTTGGAATAAGAAACGCGATAAATATCTATTCACTTTTAAAAAAAGAGAGGACCTCTGGATGATTGCTAGGGCGTGCATCTCCTTTGTCGCCTACAGTAGCACTGCGAACGTGGACCTAGCTCAACGGACGACCAAGTGGGACAAGGTCCCCGGCCTCGATTCAAATTATTTGAAATAAAGAGAATGCTTGGAAAACAAAATAAATTAAAAAAATCGCTGTTTCGACAGTGGTGTGGCGAGGCCCTTTTTTCCGGGATTCTGCCCATACGTGCTATGCGCCAGTGTGGATGTACTCACCACACAAGGGCTTTCCTGGACGTATCTGGCTGCAATTCGGGCCCGTCCTGCATGAATCTGATCGCAATTACGTCCGCAGAAGAGTGGAAAAAGTCCTGGTGTGAGTATGGCCAGTGTGGACACGAAAAGAGTCCGCCTGTTGAATGTGTTCTGAAATATAATGAACGTGCTATTTGAAAAAAAAAAAAAAAAAAAAAGAGTCCGCCACAGGCCCCCAGACAATTCTAACCGCGAAGGCCCTTTTCTTTTTTTTTTCTTTTTTTTTTTTTCCGCTGAAAATCATTGTAGTAAAGAGGCACGAGGGCGGGGACCTCACACTTCAACCCGGAGTTATCCCGGCAGCATCAGCCAGTTTAGCTTATGTGACCACGGTGTGGAAAAAACGAACAAAAGTCTCAATAGTTCTCAGAACAGCAAAATAGAGTCATTGACTCTCTCCTCTCCTAACCTACCGCTACAGTTGCTACCAAAGCTATTCTTACCTTCTAAGTCGGACCTAAAGGCGGTCCGGTACACGGCCCGCAACGGCCGTGAGGAACTCTTGTTCCATTTCAGGGGGCCTAACACTCTCCTCCCCTCCCACCCAACGCGGCCTACTGTGGCCGCCGACAGGAACCGAGTGTACCTGGTTCTTTGGAAAGGAGGGGGGAAGGCGAGGCTGAGGAGAGAAGGGGAGTCGGGAAGGGCTAGGGGAGGGTGGGGGGGGTAGGGGGACAGAGGAGACGAGTGAGAGGAGGGAGGGGGGAAATTCTCAGGCTTTAAGCCAAGGGGAGATGACAATTTGGCCATCGAGAGTGATTGGGGCCAGCTTGTTGTCTCTTGCCCAGGTGACCAAAAACCAGTGTCTGCCTCTGGGAGTGCGCCCTCTTGCTGCTCTCCTGATCCAGTCTACTTGAATCATCATCTGTAGCCAATCCTTGATCTTTTGGATCAGAGTGATGTCGCTTGACCATTCCTGTCTGAGGAGGATTTTGTTTCTGTCCTCCCAGAGGATCCAGATGATCACTGAGCAGATTGCCTGGGCAACGTAGCCTCTTCCTCTGTGTTTGAACCAGGAGTCTGGGATCCTCCCATACAGAGCCCAGGCCTCATCCCAGGGGAGAATAGGACCCACAAAACTGAACCAATGAGACTCCCACCATCTCCAGATACGACGTGAGGCTGGACAAGACCAGAAGAGATGCTGCAAGGTTTCCTCTCGTCGCCCCCCACAGCACCTGCATTTCGTCTCTATGTCCATGCCCCTCACTTTTTTTTTTTTTTTTTTTTTTAAAGCAAGGCCCTTATACAAGGCCTCTATCCTGGTGGTGGTAAGAGAACCACCGGGATTGAGGTTTTGCCTGGCGGGCCGCTCCGTCTATTGGTGGGGAGCCTCACCTGCTGGGAACCGGGCCCAGCGTCCCATGAATACATCTGTACAAAACAGTACAAAACAGTACAAAACAGTACAAAACAGTACATCCTTGAGGAGGTCGTCCTTGGGCTGGAAACCGGGTCCAGCATCCCAAATCTACCTTTACTCTTCCCACCTAGCCTGCAGCACCTTCGGGTACTGGGGGAGAACCACCAGGGGGCACCAGTGGAATCTCCGTCCCTCCCCTAGCTCCTGCGCTCCACCTACCGTCCTCATGGCGTCCCGTGTCCCATATACCAAAATCAGAACATCTGAATATCTGAGCAAAGTGAGGATTGTGGGATTGTGGGACCAAAATTAGAGCAAAGTGAGGATTGTGGGGCCTGACAACGTTAAATACCCAGCAGCCCCGGGGATCAAGCCAAAAAAGAACAAGGGAACTAAAAAGGCTAAAGGATAAAGTCCCGTAACTCTCCAGCACCCCTTGTCCCAACTACCCGTCCAAACCCTTCCAAACTGAAGAGGACACACCAGTACTGACCATGCATTGAAGGGGACAGGGATAGGCCGGGATATGGAAACCTGCTGGAAACCGGGTCCAGCGTCCCTTAGTCGCTACCTTTCTTTTTGTTTTTTTAAGCAAGGCCGCTACCTATCGCTACCTATAAAGCCTGCTTCGCCTGCTGAAAGTCGAGCCTCATGCAATTGGCAGTACTTCGGCCAGGGCCAGCGGGTGGGGTGGGAAGGGATCTGCGAAGTCCTGGGAAGGTCGTAGCGGGGTGCCTGTGATAAGCTCAGACCCGTACCGCGCGGCTTCCCGTATCCCTGAGGAAAAATCCCTCGGAAGCCACGAGGCACGGATGCGGACAAACAGGGGTTTTTTCTTTCTTTTTGTTTTTGTTTTCTTTTTGAAACGGCTTTTTCATTTTGTTTGGTTAATAACTCCTGCACGGGTGAATAGCGGCCACGGTATGAAAACCAAGAAACGGAAGCGGTTGGGACTTTTTGAATTTTTGCGCGCGCACGCCCAAGCTCCGATTTCTTCGCGCGTCTCGCATCCCCGTTTCTTGCTTTGCATCCCCGCGCCATCTTCCCTTCTTGCTGCGCGCATTTTCCCCATGCAGGACTCTTCGTCTTCCCCTCCGCCCAGCTCGATCCTTACTCCGTGAAGTGATTGGCCGGGTAGTTGGGATGCTCGGATCAAAATGTGGAGAGCGGGAAACCGCGCACCACTTGAACGGACACCCCAATCACGCAGGACTATGCCATCCCGCGGGTCGAACCCTCTGACTCCCCACCTCCCTCCTGTCTTGCTCATCTACAACCTGCGCTTCCCGCACCTTGCGCTGACAACCCGCCACCTCCCGCGCTATAAATTCGCGCAACCCTCTCCTCTCTTCCTCTTTGATCTCGGTTTCAATGCTGCGCGAGCTATGCGCGAAAGTCCGCAGCGCCGAACAGGCTCGACGAGCCCAAGGACGGGCGGAGTGACGACGTGGGGTGGACCCGCGGTAGTCTCGGGGCGACGCAGTCGGAGGGACTGAGCAGTGGTGGGGATTTGACGCCGGCCGCGGCAGGGCCTTGTGGCTATGGTGGTCGGTGGTCTTGGGAGGTTCGAAGGCTGCACCTGGGGGCGACAGCTAATTGAAATTTTTGTGTACAAGAACTTGAAGGACTCGCTTTTATCTCCATTGCTGCTTTGTCTATGCATGTCGTGTGTGTGAAGCCCCGAGTGATGGGAGCTGGTTGTGCGCATGAGTGATGTCGAAGGTCTATGGATGATTAGATGTCCTGTCAAGGGTTGTTGGTTGTTTGCATGCATGCGTGTATGTACTTGTCCGGGTGGGGACGAGGAAACTGAACTGGGGGACCGTTTGCCTAGGAGGACGAGTGTGTTAATCCCGTTGTTCCCCTCCCTTCCGCGGCCCTTCGCGCACGCGCGCACGTTCTCAGTGTAAGCTCTCTCCCTCTCTCTCCCGCCTTCCTTTTTGAGCTTCTCGTCCCCGTACCGGTGACGCCAACCGCCCGCGTCCGCGCGCGCGGTCGACGCCCCCGCAAGGGGAAGAGAGCTCCGATTTCGCCATCTTCCTCCGGCGCGCTAACCCCGAGAGAGAAGGTATCATCGAGTGTTGTATAAAGTCGATGGTGGTTCGGATGACCGGGAGCGCGGGCTCTTGCCCGTGTTCATCGCCTACTTCCGATCGTCTCATCTCGCTACCGACCTTCCCCATCACAGATGACGACAACGTCTACTGCGATGCGGACGTACGGCGCGCGTTGAGGCGAACGGAGCAAGTGTGTTGGCGAGAACCGCCTCGGGCTTGTGATATAAGGGGGAACGGGTTTGTCTTGATCGATCGTTTTGATTCCCCGACTCTAATATTGCCTTATACGGGTTTGACTGTATTGCCCTGGTCGGCCGCTCACGCCGTGTGGCGGCCGCAGTTTGATTGTCGCTGGTGCCGCCACGGGGACTCGTGTTCTTGGCGACGACTGGTCCTGGGTTACGAGGGAGCGATACGTTTCCCCGAGCTTTCCCGTAGTGCGGGGGCGCTGCCCGCGCAATTTCGAATTCGGATGCCGGCGAGTCCTCCCGCCGCTTTACCCTCCCGGAACCTTCCGCGCGGACTTTGTGAGTCCGACGCTGAGGCTTGAAGGCCTCAAACCAACCATCTCTACAGCAAAAACCCGATGGTTCGGTCACTTCGTGAGGCCGATGACGAGGCCTGAAGGCTTCGAACCCACCACCTATCCCCCAAACCCCTGACGGCCGACGTTTTGTCTTCCGCCGCCATGGCCCTCTCCCCTCGATGCCTTTTCCCGTCCTGATGCACGACGGCAGTTCGTTTTCGCGGAAACCCTTCTGATTTTATCGTTTCGGAGCGATCCGACCCCCACGGGACTTCGCGACGACAGTTTGACTCCGGGGTAACCTCTGGCACGAAATGAGAGCCTCCTGTTCCGTCCGGGAGACTCAACCCCTACGGCCAAAAATCCTCGGCCATGCCCCTCCTAGAACTCTGATCGGCGACCCAGGACGGAAAGTCGCGAGGGGGCGTGAGGTTGGTATCAGAGCTGATTCGTTTCGGCTCCAAGGTTTTCCTAGGACGAATACCCGGCTTAAGAGTTTTCCTTTTTTCTGATCTTTCTTYTTAGATTTTTCTCATTTTTGAGTAGGCTGGCTCCCCGCCGCTGGCGGCCCGCGAATAGCAATCAGAAGCGAGCGAGAGGCCGGGCTCGAAACCCGCCTCCCGCGATGGTGGAACCCGGAATTGGGGGTGAAAACGACGGTGATAACCATGCGGGGATGGCCAATCATCCCCTGTACTTTGTACCTCCTCCTTCCGAAGTTCCCATTTTCTCTGAAGATGATACCGACCCTCAACCTGGTTAGCTGCCTTGAAAGCCCAGGGCTGGTCGGACCAGTTGCTCCGAGAACGAATCCCCGGAAGGTTAGCCGGAACCGCTTTTGAGTGGTATGGACATAACCCCTTCACTAATTGGCTAGCCTTCCAGAGGAAGTTTCTCGACAGATTTGATCACATCGCACCAGGTCAATGCCTCCGTCTAATAAAGGAATACACGCAGAAGCCTCGGGAGACCTTGGGTAGATATGCTGAACGCTTTACGTACCTAGCCGAACGCTCCGGGGTGGATGAGAAAATGGTACGGACTGATTTCGTCAGAGGATTGTCAGATTCTCGTCTGCGGAAAAAGATCCGCAAGAAATGCAACCCTATAGAACATACCCTGACGGAGCTAATTCAGTACGCAATTAAGTACGGGAAAGAAAATTACGATGTGGGCCTGGACTCAGAATCCGACGAGGATGACCCTTCTGGGGTTCAACGCAATAGCTACTCCGCTACGGCACGAATGTTCGAAGATCGCTTCGAGTTGGGTCCGACAAAAAAAGGCTTGGATCGGAAAGCTTTTTCCTCTGCTTCGACCTCCCGTCGCTCTAGTCAAGCATAAGGAGGCCGGGGTGAGGAAGAAGTGTCCATGAAAGAGGTCGCGACCCAATTAGTTACGGTAGTGGCCCCGTTAACGGAGTTTGTTCAGGGTCTGCAGCGGCAACGCCTAGCCGCCGCACAACGGCAACAAGCGGCTATCGCCGCCGGGGGCCCCTATGGCCACCGAGATAGGGCCCGATGAATATATGGCTGTGGTGATGTTCGAACCCGGGACCATCGGAGTGATACGTCACGTCCAACGGATTACCGAGGAAAGCGACCTTGGGCCGTGGCGACCAGGGTTCGAAGACCTTGCGGCACCTGGTCCTGAATACAAGGATGGCCATATCGACGTATTGGATGCCTTGAAGGCTCTTGATCTTCGGATCCCCGTCCCTATTCCCTATCTACTAACCATTTCCGAAGCGGCTAACGAAAAGTTAATCGAACGATGCCTGAAAAACAGGCGCCGATTCGAGGAAAGTCGAAAGGGCTAAAAGCTGGTCCTACGGGACCTGCCCACAAACGAGGAGTCGCAGCCCTCGACCTCAAAGGTGCATGAAGCCGACCGGATAGGAATGATCCAGACCGTAGACTCGGCCTCGAAAAAACCCGAGGTATTCCTCCGAGCCTATCCTATAACCTGGAAAAGCGTTGAGTGTGACTGCGAGGTCTGGGGAAATCCCTCGGCCGCCATCCTAGACTTGGGATCGTCATCGGTCGCCATTTTTTGGAGATTGACGAAACAGTTGGGAAGGGAAGGTCATGTTCAGCCCCTCCGACCAGATGAACTGTATATATCCGCTACGGAAGATAGTATTCATTATAAAGGGCGAATAACGAACGTGCCTATACGGGTGAGGCGGGTGCATTGTTTGTGCGACGTAATCGTGCTGGATGTACAGGCGTACGATGTTCTGCTAGGCATTCCGTGGCAGGCGGCGGTCGGAGCGCGAATGCACTTTGACAACTGTAAGGTGGTGCTCACATCGGCCCACCCCAAACCCCAAACGATACCAATGAGACTGGCGGTGCGCATGCGCACCCAGACGACGCCTCGACTCACCACGAAAGCCCATCAAATCAACATGATCCGACGCCTGTGACCAGACGAAAATGAACCCTCGACGGAAACTAACGAGACTGATGTACCCGACCGATATCCAATCCGAGTTCAGGATCGGTGGCGCCATTCTTGGCGGCGAGAACCACTGGAAATAGTTCGGAGCGAGTCCAATTGGTCGCACTCGTTCTCCTCCGTGTTGCAGGGGGAACCCCTATTGAGGGTGTCCCGAATAGCTGACCTTTCGGAACCCTCTGCGTCCTTGTATCTCAGGACGGACCCCCTACCTGAAAGATTTACCGAGCTTAGGGGGCTGTGTGATTTATCTTTTCGACCTCCACGGCCCCTACTCACGAATGAAAAAGCCGCGATACTCCTGAAAGAGGGGGTGTCGTTTCAACCCCGAACAAGGGAATATCGGTGGGGACCGAGGGAACTGGCGCAGGCTTTTTCGGTAGAACCCTCGGCCAAACCCGAACTGGACAGTGACAGTGACATGGAAAGCGAGCCGGTGAGTTCGGTGGATAGTCAACTTATTGCGACTGTCCTTTCAGCGAAAACTGACAACTCTTTGTTTGGGGCCTCGCCCGATGCCAGCGCGGCGGTCCCCACGGTTACGACGACGGTCTCCCTTCCTGGGGGAACCGTAGAAGTTCAGTTACCAGCCCGTGTTCCGGATGAATACAGACGCCTCCTCCTGGCAGTTATACGGGCCTATCGTGAGGCCGTCAGTATTCAGGACCACGATATAGGGCTAACCCCTTTGATACAGCACGCGATTGATACCAAGGATCACGCCCCGATATATTGCTGACCGTACCGATATTCCCTTAAAGAAAGACAGCTGGCATTGGAAAGGGTACGGGAATTCGAGCGGTTGGGGTGGGTCGAACCATCGATGGGACAGTGGTCTTTTCCCGTGGTCCTCGTGCCAAAACGAAATGGTTCGGTCCGGGTATGTATCGATTATCGAAAATTGAACGCTATCACTACCAAAGATGTGTATCCCTTGCCGCGAATCGACGATTTGTTAGATGCTATAGGGGCCGCGCGAGTCTTTTCCAAGTTCGATATCCGACACGGTTTTCACCATGTCGCAGTCTGACCGGAGGACCGACCCAAAACCGCTTTTGTCCTATTTGAGGGCACGTGGCAATGGGTCCGGTGTCCCATGGGAATTTGTAACGCCCCTGCAACGTTTCAGCGGGCCATGAATATGGCCTTCGCTGAGTTTGTTAACAAAACCCGACTAACCCAGCCCCTGATCAATTTCTGCGTGATTGTGTACATGGATGATATTTTGGTCTTTTCAAAAACACACGAGTACCACGTGGAACACATTGAGTGGGTTTTGCATGCACTAAAGGATGCGGGGTTCAAAATGGCCTTGGAGAAAAGCGAGTTCTTCTTGTCGGAGATCTCATTCTTGGGGTACATCGTCACGGGCGATGGACTAAAACCGGATCCAAGGAACGTGGCAGCAGTTCAAGAAGCCCCGGCGCCGGTCACACTCACCAAGGTTCGGGCTTCTCTAGGGCTGGCATCCTATTACCGGCGCTTCATCAAGGGGTTCGCCAGTATAGCGAAACCCCTCACGAACCTGCTGAAGAAAGAGGAACAGTTGATCTGGACGTCGGAATGCGAAGCGGCGTTTCAGGCGTTGAAGGAGGCTCTGACATCTGCTCCTGTGTTGGCGCGTCCCGACCCGACAAGACCGTTCGCACTGTACACCGACTGGCAGCCTCTGGCCATATCGGTGGTGCTGACTCATCACGGGGCGGACGGAAGGGAACACGTCATTGAGTATGCGTCCAAGACGCTGAGCCAGGCGCAGGCTAATTACGAAGCGTGCAAAGGCGAATGCCTGGCGGTGGTGTGGGGGATCCAACATTTCCGACTGTATCTTTACGGCCAGAAATTCGTGCTGGTAACGGATCATCAGCCGCTGCTGTCCTTACGCAACAACACGGACTACACGGGGACGCTGGGCAGGTGGGCGGTGCGTCTGCAAGACTATGACTTCGACATCCGCCACCGTGCCACGTGGCAGCATGGTAACGTCGATGGATTCACGCGCCTCCTGCCGCCCAAGAAGTGTCCATCCAACGAGCGACTCATTCCGTGGAGGCCAGAAGTCGCGGCGACGAAACCGCACTACGGGGAGCTATACGTGCTGCGCAAGAACGACGCCTGAGTCCGGAATGGAGGTTTCACCGGAGATGGCAGACACTATCTCTTTGCCCTCATCCAACTCCCTCGCTCTCTCGTCTAGTCCCTACTCGTCCCATGAAACACAGCTAAGTCCCTGTTTTTTCTGTACCTTGCCTATGGTCCCGGACCAAGAAGGGTCACACCCGGGAGGGCCCAATTTTCTTTTGTGGGTGCAGTGTAGTCGGTGTCAAGCGGTCAAGTCCCACGGACAATGCGTTAGGTACCGAAGTGAAAAGACGTGGGTCTGTCCCAACTGTAGAACGGACCAAGTCCCTACCGAGAAACGGTATCTGGATGCACGAACAGCCGACGGATTCGCGCCAAGTGTCCACCGGACGGAAGTCTGGACGGACCTTCTGTTGCTACGGAGGCTGTCAGGCGACTCGCTGTCAGAACTTGCCAAAGCCGAGCGGCGGAGAGTCACGGAGCGGGCGCAGGACTATCGCTGGCAGGGACCGACGTTACAAAAACGAAAGGTCGATGATGACGGAGGGTCTAGCTGGTTGACGGTTCCACACCCTCTCGCTAGGTTCGATTGGACACGAGCCGCTCATGAAGAGGATGCGGTTCATTTCGCGGTCAAGTACACGGAAAAAGCCATCGAGAAGAACGTATGGTACTGGTCGGGAATTCGGGAAGATGTGAAATACATCGTTCAGAATTGTCCGGCCTGCGCGGCGGACAAGGTGCCGGTACAGATGCCTCGGACAATGGTGCCCACTCGTGTAGAGTGCCCCTTTCAGAGGGTTAGCATCGATACGACGAATATCAATGTTCCGAGAGGCCCCGTCGATCAGGGAGAAATCAATGTTCTTTTGGTAGCCGTCGATCATTTTTCAAAATGGATCGAGGCGTACCCTATGACCAGCCGGAATTCGCAGGAGGTAGCATGGTACGTAAATCGATTTTTGTGCATGCATCTAGACGTAGAAGAGGTACACATGGACAATGGGTCGGAATTTCAAGGCGAAGTAGAACGTCACCTAGTCAGGGCAGACGTTAAGATTATCTACTCGTCAGGGAATTGGCCTCAAGCCAACGGCCTGGTAGAGAATGCCAACTGATTGATTAAGACTGCCCTTAGACGGAATATCACTGTGGGAGACACCCGGCCCTGGCCTGTCATTGTTGACCACATCTTGGCCGTTTATCGGGCCACCCCACACGATAGTACTGGGGTGTCCCCCTTTCAACTGAGAACCAATAGTGTCCCTCGGGTGCAGTTGTCCCCCTTGGTAGGTACGGAAGTTAGAGCAACACGGGCCCAACACACAGATAAGGCCCGCCACTATATGGACTTAATGGCTAGGGCCTATCCCCCGTTAGCGCGCCGGCGACAGCAGGCCGTAGATCGGACGCATCAACGGCAGATCCGCGACTACGAAAATCGACATGCGTCCGCGGGACCACTGCCTCGCTATAAAATAGGGGACTTGGTGCAGGTACGGAAATCCGCGCGCTCCTCCAAAATCCACCTACGCTACACAGGCATTTACGAGGTGACGGAAGTTGGCACACGAGGCCAGCACTCCGTGAAGCTGGTTCCCAGGCACAACTCGCAGGGCCGCCCGCTGACGAGGCACGCTGCTGCCCTCCGGCCTTTTCGGCCATCGCTAGATCTCGTGCGGTCACCTGTCCTGCCCGAATCACCTTCTTCGTCCCTCTCTCGTGCTCCTTCGTCCTCGCCTCCTTCTTCCCCTTTTCTCCGATCGGCGTCATCGGCATCCGCGGAAGACCTTGCCTCGCAGGATGAACCATTGCCAACAGGAGCATGAACTGCTCAAGCACTTCCAGCCGCCCATCTCGGACGCTCTTCTCCGGAACCGGTTCAACGACGATCGGCAGCTGCGCTTCGACATTCAGCAAGTGAATGTGTCGGCTCCTAGCGTTGCTGACTTGGCGGTGTACTCGCTCCTCACGCAGCAGGTAACGTACGCGGGTGTCTATGTGGACATATCGCCCGTGCCTGGTCAGGAATCCACGCGAGTGTTCATCGAGTTCCGAGCCATCCAGGTGGCTATGAACTTTGTGCACAGCATCGCTACTTTCACCGGGGATTTAACCGTCTTGCCCGGGCACGATCGGGATCCGGCGTACAGGTTCTTGCGCGATTACGCCCTCCAGGTGGCGAGATCGGTGGCCCGAGTGCAGGCGAGGGGCACTCATCGCTTCACCGCATACAAAGGACTTCTGCGGCGGACTCCGGAGGGAGCACTTGCATTGGTGCCGCAGCTTCCCGCGCTCCTTCCTCCCGCCAAGCCCCTCAACATCCAAGCTGTCCCTCCCCCTTCTCTCTAAATGCCTCCTTTCTTCTCTTACACTACCCTCCCTTACCAACTGACACAGCTCCCCTATCTTATGCGCAACTTCCCCGAGTACCTGGTGGAGTTGACGGACCTGGAGCAGTTGCCGCCCGCTGAGGAGGACGCGTGGGAGCTGCATCGGGCGCTGTATTCGTCGGTGGTGCTGGGCAGGTTTACCTTTCTCGTGGAGCACGAAGTTCATAACGTCGGCGAGTTCCTCCACGTATACTACGTGATCGCCAAGCCGAAGCCGGAGCGGAAGGAGGGAACAGTGGCGCTTTACCCTTTTGGGAGGATCGGACCGAATCGCTCAGGGCTCTTACAACTCATTCACATTGAGTTGCTGTCCATCGCGCAGGTAATCGCCGCAGAAGAAGAAGACTTGCAACTTAGACTGCGGACCGCCTCAGCCCTGTGCAGAGCATATAACGCGGCGGTGATACCTGACTACCTGGCGCGTGAGGGGGAGTCCGTGGTGGACTTCGGGCACGAAGATAAGCCGCTGCGGCCTCCATCATCGTATCCAAAGCCGGCGGTCCTGAAGGCACCGAGAAAGAGAACCGTCCCGAAGCGGTGACGAAGTCCATCGCCGGAAGCTCAGGCCAGTCGAGTGGGGCCTGTCGAGGAGGTCGTCCAGCCTGCGACGGTGCGCGAAGTCGATCCAGTTCGCGAGAGAAGAGCCACACTCATCATCAAGCCCCGACTGGGGGAGGACTGCCCCGCCGAAGAACCGCGGAGATCCACAGGCCATCGGGAGTCGACACCTCAGCGGCCATGCCTCCCCGATCTTAATAGCCATGCAGCCAGGCCTTCAGGCGCACGGGCGGGATTGGGACGAGTTCCATATCCCGCATCCAGACCCCCCCTCCTTGCAGGACCGTTCCGATTTCACCAGCCCGCCTGGGATACCCCAGTCATTGACATTAGCAGTTCCCCCGAGCCAGACGGTCCATCAAACCGACGAGGATCACATGGTGGAACTGGCCACCATCCGGCTTGAGGCCATCGAGGGGGTGCCGCGTCCTAATCCGGCATGGGAGGCGTTCTTGCAGCCTCCATTCGACGGATGTATAGCAGGGAGGTTGGTGGGCACGCTCATCTACGAAAAGGACGGGCGGCCCAACATTATGTACCATATCCTGGTTTTCGCGGCGGTTAAGCGGGAGCGGAGGCCATACACGGAGACCCATCTGGTGCTGACGGGTCCGAGAAATCGGCCGCTGCGACGACGAATCATTCGGGCGATCACTGATCTCACGCCACGGGTCCTCTCACGTGTGTCGGGGGCCTTCCTCTACCCCTCCTTTGTCCAGCACCACTTCAATGAAGTGGAAGTGCCAGCCAACTTGGCCGCGCTCGCGGCGTTTCTCCCTCCTCTTCCTCCCCCTCTCAATCCGGAGATCGATCACTTCCTATGATCATCACCACCACCACCACCTCTTTCTTTTTCTTCTTCTTTTTCGGACCTAAAGCTCGCGCGATGATACGCGTTGTGTATATATTAAAAAAAAAAAAAAAAAACTTTTTACCCCAGCTGACGATGAAGGGGCCGCCCGATCGGGTGTGTACTATGGGAGGAGGCGATGGAGGATGCAAGATGCATCCACGTAGATTAGGAAGATGATCGGGCCAGCTGACGATGAAGAGGCCGTCCGATCATCTAAGACATGATGACCTCAGCAGTCAGGAGACTGCTAATTTTTCGGAACCCCCTGCGTATCACAGATGTGATAAGCTCAGACCCGTACCTCGCGGCTTCCCGTATCCCTGAGGAAAAATCCCTCGGAAGCCCCGAGGCACGGATGCGGACAAACAGGGTTTTTTTTTTTCTTTTTGTTTTTTTTTTCTTTTTGAAACGGCTTTTTCATATTGTTTGGTTAATAACTCATGCGCGGGTGAATAGCGGCCGTGGTATGAAAACCAAGAAACGAAAGCGGTTGGGACTTTTTGAATTTTTGCGCGCGCACGCCCAAGCTCCGATTTCTTCGCGCGTCTCGCATCCCCGTTTCTTGCTTTGCATCCCCGC